>CAWTZC010000707.1:4620000-5152500 GCA_963919715.1 Microtus obscurus
ATATAATTACATGTTCGTGTGTTCATATATTTGTATACAATGGGTTTTGCTTGATTATTTTAAATCACTGAGGATGCAAGTTATTTTGCATGATTTAAATTCTTAACTTTACATTTAGCTTGCATCCTTATGGTAAGCAAAGAAAACACAAAAGCTCTCAATCTCACACCCAAAAGGTAGCCATGTATGTTCTTAAAGCTGGGGTCACTGTTTGCATTTATCTCGTGCATTTGTTCTGCTCATCAATGGAGATTTCATTCGATCACTAATAATTTTGGTTTGATTTTTGGGCAAGGCATTTCTCTCTGGGCCTTCATTATTCCATCTCTAAAATAAAGACATTTGAAGAAAGTGCATCTACGATGCCTTTCACCTGAGGATGTGCAAGCACACAACCCTACAAAATCCATTCTCTCCTCCTCCTTTTTCCTCCACAGCTGCACCGAGGACCATTAACACCTTGCAGAACAGACTCTGTGCCAGCCTCACGTCTACTTCTCAGGCCCAAGGCAGTTTGCAGTGCTCAGCCATCCTGGTAGCGCCACCTAGAGTCCATGTACACTGTGATGTACAAGCATGATTATAGCCCTAGGACTCTGGCCAAAAGCACAGAGTGCTCGGAATTCTAAGTTTGGTTAGAAAACAACACTGAAGTCACTTTCCCAGTGAAAAGGCTTTAGGACATTTTTATATTATTCATTTAATGTTATGTGTGTTTTGTTTATATGTGTGTGTGCAACTCATGTGGGGTGTGCAATGTGTGTGTGTGTGTGTGTGTGTGTGTGTGTGTTTGGTGCCCACAGAAGTCAGAAAAAGGTATCAGATACTCTAGATTCTATAGTTACCTCCATGTGGGAGCTGGGAATCAAAGCTGGGTCCTCTGGAAGAGCAGCATGCTCTTAACCACAGAACCATTGCCTCAGCCCTGGCTTTTTCGCTTACAGTTGTGTACCCTTTTGCTTAGGACAGCTCCTAGAACATAGTTACAGACTCAGTATTTGCCATTTCAGTAAGTGAGTCTAACCTCAACTCCACCCCCGTTTTAGAGCATGCTTCGGAACTCACCATCTGCTTCTCTAGCAACAGAGAAACGATTACCTAATGAGATACTCCAACCCACTGCTTCTCCCAGAGGCAGGCCTACCTGGAGAACGATGCTGCCCAACTCTATTCAAACCGCTAACACAGCCACTGTGTTAGAGGGACCGAGAGATGAGCAGTCAAGACAGTAAACATCAGCTCCGAGAGAGGAAACGCAAGCTCCAACGACAACCACCGCTCAGGTGCAAACTGTGCTTTGCTTGACAAGGCATTTACGTCCGTGCTTAAAATCCTGCCTTGCAGATTAGGCGAGGACAAGATTTTCTGAATTCAGTGTTTAATGTCTAAGGTTTTCAGCACAGAAGCCAGCAGGGGGCGTGCATGCTGCTTAATGCTGCACATCCTGCAGAAACTGAAGCTGATTCTGGCTGGAATAAACCACTGACACATCTTAAGGCTCTGTCACTGCCTCTTTTGACAACATAGAGACTGTTCTATAATGTAGAAAGGGACTTAGCAGCAGACCGTGTGTAGTGAGGACAGTACATAGAAATCCCTCCTTTACCACCGTGGGACAGCAGAGACCCAAGGCATGCCTAAGACCTAAGTAAGGAGCATGGCTATAAGCCCAAAGGTAAGCCTTGCTCACCATGAACCAGAGTCCTTCAAACGTAACCTAACAATGACACCTTATTCTCTGTCTTAGATAGGGTTTCTATTGCTGTGGTGAAACGCCATAACTAAAGAAACTTGAGGAGGAAATGGTTTATTTGGCTCACACTTCTGCATCCTGTTCATCATTGAAGGAAGTCAGGACAGGAGCTCAAGAAGGGCAGTGGTGTAGGAGGTTCTTTTTGTCTATGTGTTGTTTTCATTGGTTGAATAAAGAAGCTGCCTTGGCCTTTTGATAGGACACCACTTAGGTGGAGTAGACAGAACTGAATTCTGGGAGGAAGAAAGCAGAAGGAGAAAGCCACCATGGAGCTGACAGGTCAAACATGCTAAATCTTTCCTGGTAAGCCACGACCTCATGGTGACATACAGATTATTAGAAATGGGTTGAATCAAGATGTGAGAGTTAGCTAATAAGAGGCTAGAACTAATGGGCTAGGCAGTGTTTAAATGAATACAGTTTCTGTGTGATTATTTCGGGTGTAGGCTAGCCAAGCAGCCGGGACAAACAAAGGGACCCTCTCTCCCTCAACAGGGCAGGAACCTGGAGACAGGAGCCATTAGCTGCTTATGGTTTGTTGACCCTGCTTCCTGGCTTGCTCAGCCTGCTTTCTTATAGAACCACCACCCTGGGGATGGTACCACCCACAATGGGCTGGGTGCTCCCCCATCAATCACTGGTTAAGGAAATGCTCTACAGCATTAGCTTGTGAGGCAGTTTCTCAGTCGGGATTCCCTCCTTTCAGAAGACTCTAGTTCCTGTCAAGGTTGACATGAAACTCTCCAGCACACTCTCTAACCCTCTGGCATTCTTGTCGTGAATGGTAAGGCTAGAAGTGATGTGGAAGTGATTTCTTATCAAAAAAGAAACTGCCTAGGCCCATTGATAGCCCAACCCTTAGGTAGGCGGAATAAACAGAATGGAATGCTGGGAGAAGGAAGCTGAGTGAGGAGTCGCCATGATGTTCTCACTCCAGACAGACGCAGGATAGCATCTCCCTGGTAAGCACACCTTGGGATGCTACACAGATTATCAGAAATGGGCTAGTCCAGGTGCAAGAGCTAGCCAATAAGAGGCTGAAACTAATGGGCCAGGCAGTGTTTAAAAGAATACAGTTTCCATGTAATTATTTCGGGGCATAAGCTAACCATGTGGGCTGCCGGGTGCCGGGGTCACAGCCGCGCCGCTCCCTATTACTACATAGAAGAGACTGCAAAAGGCATCAGGCAACAGGCACCTGTTGCCTCTGAAATTGACACAGTCCCTCCTGAATAAAGGAAGCTTGTAAGACTTAAGAAGCTGCATAAGGGGCTCAGGAAATCCATGAAACTTACAAGCCTCAGGAAGCAGAGAAAGATGCAGGATGCACTCGGTCCCACCCAAGATTTTATAAGCAGCAAAGAGTTGCTGGGAAGAGACTTCCATGGAGCCGTATGAAATGATACAGGGGGGTGGGGGGGTCCTTCTGTCGCCCGTGCTCATTTAAGCTTCACCCACACTTCTGGGCGTAACCCCAACTTCATTGGTTGACCAAGCTAGACTCGGGTGAAATTGCTTCTTTGATCTGTCATCGACCCCTTATCCAAGGTAAAGAGAAGCTTGCTCACCTCTCCTCAGGAGAAATCACATAGCACCTACACTTCACCATTCTTCCCTTTGACTGGGCCCAGAAAAGAAAATAAGTTATTTACCCTAAATCAAACGGCTATGTGGGTCCTGAAGGAGCAGAACAAACTCCATTTTGAGAAAGAACTCCATTTTAGACAGGACCTAACTTGGGGGGGAGGGTGAATGCAGTCCGGCAAAACCATAAATGTTCCCAAGAAACTGTCCTTTTAGGTACTGATTAACCTCTGTTCTGACTGTTTTGAAATTCCCCTATACCCAGCCAATGAATTCTAAAGTTGTATACTTTTATCCAGTCCCGAAACATCAAGGCTTGTGCTACCCTGCTTGTGGTTCCCCCCTTTAAAATCCCCTTACCCTGAAGACTCGGGTTATTCTCCCCAACCTGTTGTGGTGTGTGATGGTTTACAGTCTGAGTTGGCTAACTTGTAATCAATAAACCCCAGTGTGTTTGCATCAGATACTGGCTCTGTGGTGGTCTCTGAGGGCCCCGTGACACAGGCACAACAGCTACAGAGAGTGTGGTGCTTCTGTTGGGATGTCCCACACAGTCCCAGAAGTGTGAAGACTTGGTCCCCAGTTGGTGCTATCTGAGGAGGCTTCCACGATGTGGCCTTGTTGGAGAAGGTAGGACACTGAGCGTGGGCTTTGGGAGTTTAAAGACTCAGGCCATTTCTAGTTCCCTCTCTCTGCTTCCTGCCTGTAGCTCAAGGTGGGAACCCTCCGTGTCTGCTCGAGCTGGCATGTCTGCTCCCTGCTGCCTCCACTCCACCATCAGGAACTCCAAACCTCTGGAACCATAAGTCTAAATAAACTCTCTCTTCTGTGGGTTGCCTTGGTCATTGTGTTTCATCACAGCAAAGAAAAGTGACTAACTCACAGGGTCTGACTTAAAACCCAGTGGGTTGTTTCATTGAGCCTTTGACTGGATGTGGGAGGTAGGTGGCTTTAAAAAAAAAAAAAAGAATTCATTGGGGCAAGCCATGGCTTCAAATCCCAGCTCTTAGAAGCAGGAAGACCAGAAGTTAAAAGGCAGATTTGGCTACATGAAACCCTGTCTTAAAAATAATAATCATAATTATCATAGGACAATCTAAACTCTTTGTGTCTAAAACGTTATAGAAAAGGTCGTGTATTGTGATGCTTTTGTTTAAAAATGAGAGAAAGAAGGGGAGGATGAAAGAGTGGAGGAAGAGTAGAAAAAGGAAGGGAGGCAGGGAGGAGAAGGGAAGTAAGCAAGTGACAGTGAGGGGATTGGGATATGAATGAAGATTCCCAAGGCCTGGTCTCCAGGCAGCCTCTGGGGCTGTTCGCCTTCCTAGCAACTGAAGCTGCTATGCTGCATTGTTTAAATGCTCATTTTGTTCCGATCAAAGACGAAGGATGAACTCCCAAGACAAAAGGCATTTTCCTCACAGGGCTCAGATAAATCAGAACTCAAGGACAGGAGAGCCAAGGGTGAGCAATCCCTCAAAAACCATCTGCAGAACAATTAAGCATTGTCAATAGCACGGCTGGCTTCTGAAGGGCATGCTGGGAGAACCTCAGCACTAGGAAGTCAGACAGGCCCTGGGAAACAGCACAGGCAAGCATTTCACCTTGCCCTTGAAGCTTCAGTCCTGAGAGGGCCGAAAGGAGTCACGAGTCGAATGCTGGCAGATGCCAGGGAAATGGAGCAAGCTGAGGTGGGTAAAGATACAGATGTGTTACAGCAGACAAGAACTTTCCCTCTTAAGAATAGCAACATAGGAAACCAACTGATGGGTGAGAAGTAACATCTGTCCTCAGTAGTGAGGCTAAGAATAAGGGCTTTGGTAAACTGAGCACATCCTGTCCCTAAACACTGCTTACTACCCAGTTCTGTCTGGCCACTGCCACAGATGGATGGGACTGTTGCCAAATTTTCCAGCGTTTGTAATGTGTACTGGGGACCGAGGCTGTATCTCAGTTGGTAGAGACCTTGCCTACTATGCACAAAGCGCTCAGTTCACCCTCAGCACCACGCAAGCAGGAAGGGTGGTGAATGCCTTTAATCCCAGAACTCAGGGGTGGAGACAGGAGGACCAAGGTCAAGGTCAGCCTTGACTGTGTGGCGAGCTCAAGGCCAACTTGGAATATAAAAAGACTTGTCACCGAATACATAGAAAAAATAGTTTCGGGGGCTGGAGAGATGGCTCAGTGGTTAAGAGCATTGCCTGCTCTTCCTAAGGTCCTGAGTTCAATTCCCAGCAACCACATGGTGGCTCACAACCATCTGTAAGGAGGTCTGGCACCCTCTTCTGGCCTTCAGGCATACAGACAGAATATTGTATATATAATAAATAAGTAAATAAATAAATAAACAGAAAGAAAAATAGCTTCATAACATGTACGAGAGAGAGAGAGAGAGAGAGAGAGAGAGAGAGAGAGAGAGAGAGAGAGAACTGAGGAGTTAAAATATGCCCAGATTTTTTTTGATGATGGCAGCTAGTCAAGAATTCCCTTCTGGAGTCTGGATCCAGCCTCTTGTTTCCATTTTGCCCTCTGACCTGGGGCACCATACATAGTGAGGAAGGGCTCTCCTGGAAACCCCTGAGCTACAGTTTTCACCCACCTGCCCTACTTTATGACATCTCACACACACACACACACACACTTTTCTCTACTTTGTTCCTCATCTAAAATGGGAGGAGGAGAAGGGGGAAAGGAAGGAGGCTACAGAATTTCATCAGACAGTCTCTGGCTTTCTATGTCTGTACGGAAGGAAATTAGCAAGGCATCATGGGACAACTGCGATCTCTAGAAGCCAAGTGTCCAGCAGATGCCTGTATCCCCTCCCCCAACTCATGTCCCCACTGGACCAGCAAACTTGTCCACAGGGAGCAGACTGTCGCCCCTCCCTGGCAGCCTTCTCCCCAGCAGATGGGCATCACCTCTAACCCAACTTTCTAAAACTCTAGCCCTCATCCTAAACTCCTCCCTCCCCCTCTACCCTCATCTAACCACAAACCCTGTCTCTCCTTTTTCTTTTTAGCTCTTAGCTTTTTTCGGTCAAAGGAGCCTTCCTTCTAGTCTAGACAGCCATGTACTTCACCTGCGTTACCTCAGCCTCCCTCTCTCCCTCCTTGCTCTCAGTTCTCCTCAGTCTGTCCTTCATAAGCCTCGCCAGCGTTTCCTTCATAAAACACAAGTGCTTAGCTTAAAACCCTGTGGTTGTCGGAGGCCTGGTCCACAGAAAGAAATACATGTCTGTGCTGTAAACCTGGCCAAAAGCTATGACCACGGAGGTCTTGGGCGTGTGGGAGAGTCCTCTGTTGTTGCTTTAGATGTTTTGATATGGAATCATAGTTCAACTACTTTCTGGCTGCTTGTATTTATTCCCACAAACTGGTGTAGCCCCCGGTCTTTGTGGGAGGAACGTCTTTAGCCATGGGCGTAGGTCAAAGCAGAGACTCCTAACTCACCAAAAACTTGAAACTAAGACATTGCTGAGTTCTCTGCTACAAAAGACGCCTGTGTCACTCGCTCCAGAGCCCAGGAAACATCCCAGGAGAGGAGTGGAAGGAGGGGAGGTGGAGATGCCTCCCTCTGCGATGCACCAGAAAGCTGTGAGCGCAACATAGAACCAGGAGTTGGGCTGCACCCTTCAAAGGCATGCCCCAAGTGACCTCTTCAGCCAGCTAAGTCTCACTTCCTAATGGGACGTGAATGTTTAAGCCGTGAGCCAAAGGAGAATGTTAAACCACAACACTCTTTACCCAAGATCCAGCGTGCATCAACGCTTAACCACTGACTCTTCCTTCTACCACTAAGGACTCAATGTCCCAGAAAGTCTGAAGTCTAGTTGTGGGTAGACCCCCACTGGCTTGTGACAAGTCCACTTTAATAATCCTATCAGGACTTTATGCAAGACCTCCTCTACAAGAGCAATGTCAGGGGCCTTTTGTCTATCTTTCTCCCTGCTATGGCGTTATTATAGTCTACCTTATGGAAAATAAACTAGCTGCTTCACCAATGAGTGCCGGGCACTTTACTTTGCCTGGTCCCTAACAGCCAGCGCAGTGCTTGATGAATGAATGCGTAGACAAACAGATGAATGAATGCAAGAATCATCCAAGGACTCTGCCAGCCACTTTCTAGCCGTGTCTGCCGTGAGCCCGCTCTCGCTTTCTGCACCTGGCCTAACAGGTGGTTGTGAGGCGAAATTAAACAAGAGCTGTAAACGTGTTTCAGGACCTGTAAAGTCTGCACCTAGACATTAGTCGCTGCACATCTCTGTGCTTCAGTTTCCTGGCTGGGTTCCTACTCCACAGCCTTTAAGGAAGAGTTGAGTTAGCATATGCAATGTGCTTTAAATGGTACTTTACACTGCAAGTGTTATCAGAGGGGTGTGGAGTAACTACCGCTGAGCCTTACAGCCCTCGGGGATGCTGAGTGGGTGAATGTTTGCTCCTTTTGGATGAGGTCTTGTGTATGATTCTGATAGGATTGTCGATTAGGGTGGGCCCTTTGTTAGCCAGTGAAAGCCTACAACCAACTAGGCACTTATTCTCCCGGAACTCTGAGTCCTGAAAAGCAGAAAGAAGGGTTAATTGTTAGATGGTCATACATCCTAGGGGATTTTATTAACCCTGCAAATTCTGGAATCCCCCCACTTCCACCTTTTCGAGCAGCTTCTTCAGCCTCCCTCCTGCAGTGAGCTTCGAAGCCTTGCTGGGCAATGGCCATTTCTTTGACCTGCTACTAGGGACTCTGCACTTTTTCAGACCCACGAAGCCAGTCAAACCATAATACTGTGAGAGGTCACACGAGGAATTTCTCTTCCCTATACCTCAGTCTCCCCTGCAAAGTAGAGGACCCTGAGTAGGGTGCTTGTCCCCAACCCTAGAGAATCAACTGAGCCTCTAGAAGCCTCTTTTATAATCAAGCCTCACCTCAATCTCAAGTTGGCCAGGTGGTGGGGGACCCTCAGAATAAGACTCGGAGACACAGCTATTTGGGAATCTCTGGCCTGGATGGTCTCTGAGTACCCTTTCAAATCAGGAAGGCCTGGGAGCCATTGCTTCTATGATGTTGCTGTCCTATAGAAACCCACAGTTTAGGTTCACATCCCATGATTTTCCACACCTGGGGATAACTTCATATGTTAATTATTTGTCTGTTGCTGTGGTAGAACACAATGGCCAAGGCATTGACCTTGGCCAGACAAGACCTATTCTGGCTTACTCTTCCAGGGCAGGTAAGAGTCCGTCATGTGGAGGGGGAGAACAATGAAAGAAATCTTGATGGAGGGAGCCATCATGGGGTTAGGGAGAAAGCTGGAGCTGGGGAAACTGCCAGGAATCTACAAGGCTGACCCCAGCTAAGACTCCCAGCAGTAGTGGAGAGGGTGCCTGAACTGGCCTTCCCCTGTAATCAGATTGGTGACTGCCCTAATTATCATCATAGACCCTTCACACGGTAACTGATGGAAGCAGATGCAAAGATCCACAGCCAAGCACCAGGCCAAGCTCCAGGAGTCCAGTCAAAGAGAGGGAGGAAGGGTAATATGAGCAAGAGGGAGGGGTCAAGATCATGACAGGGAAATTCACAGAGCCAGCTGACCAGAGCTCGTGGGAATTCACAGACTCTAGACCAATAGCTAGGGATCCTGCATGGGACCAAACTAGACATATGGAAGACAGTTGTATGGTGTTGGAAGAAGAGGGCCGGCTTGTCATTCCCGGCCGCCTGGCTAGCTTAGCCCCGAAATAACCACACAGAAACTGTATTAATTAAAACACTGCTTGGCCGTTAGCTCTAACTTCTTAATGTCTAACTTTTAGATCTTGATTTAGTCCATTTCTATTAATCTATGTATCGCCACATGGCTGTGGCTTACTGGCATGATTCTAACCAGAGTCCATCTGAGGCGGAGGATCCATGGCTTCTCTGACTCTGCCCTTCTTCCTCCCTGCATTCTGTTCTGTTTTCTCTGCATACCTAAGTTCTGCCCTATCAACTAGGCCAAGGCAGTTTCTTTATTCATTAACCAATGAAAGCAACACATAAACAGAAGGAGCTCCTACACCAGTATAGCTTGGTCTGTTTGAGAGGCCCCTGGAAGTACATTCAGGATCTGTCCCTGATACATGAGCTGGCTTTTTGGAACCTGTTCCCCATGATGGGGTGCCTTGCTTAGCCTTGATGGGTGGGGGGAGGGGGGAAGGGTTGGTCCTGCCTCAACTTAACATGCCAGGCTTGTTTGACTCCTCCTTGGGAGGCCTTACCCTTTCAGAGGAGTGAATGGGGGAAGGAATGGGGCGGAGCTGGCAGGGGAGGGGGAGTAGTGGGAAAAGGGAAGGTAGGGTGAACTCTGGTTAGTTTGTAAAATGAATAAAAATTTAAAAAAAAAAAAAAAAACTCCATCATGGTGGGAAGTCCTGCAGCAGGAACAGGAAACTAAGAGATCACACCTCAACCACAAGCACCAAGCAGAGCAAACTGGAAATCTCAAAGCCTGATCCCAGTGACATACTTCCTCCAGCAAGGCTGTACCTCCTTACCCTCCCCCAAGCATTGCTACTGACTGGGGACCAGGCCTGAGCCTGTGTGGGACTTTTTTTTTTCTATTCAAACCACTCCCCTCCAGTGGCTTCCACACATTAGAATAAAATTCAAATACTTTCCAACATCCCTCCACATTCCAGTTCCTGCATTCCTCTCCTCCCTTGTTTCTCCTTCATATTCCTGGTAGAAAGAGGTCTGCCCTTTGCTCTCAGAATGCCACTTCCTCTTGCAGCTTGGATGGGCTCTCCTTAGAGACTCTTTGCTTGATACCTAGTTGATAACTGTACCTCTCCAGCTCCAGTCCCATCCTCTCCATGGCCAGCCTCTTTTCTCTCTCTCCTTTGCGCTTGACACAGTCTGAATTAACCTGCTATTCACTTGACATAGTCTGAATTAGCCTGCTATTTGTTATTTTAACCTGGTCCATTGCCAGAGTGTTCCCTCCACTGGAATGTAAGTTGTCTGAAAGCAGGTAACCTGCCTGTTCTTTAATACACACCAGGCTTGTGATGGGGAGGGCCCTCAGAGTAGATCCACAATAAAGCATCTAGTAATTCTTATTAGAAACCCCAAACAATAAACACAAGGCAAACAGCTTCGATTCTCACTTACTTAAGCAGATTTTTATTTTTATTTTATTTAACTTTTTTGTTTTTAGACAGGGTCTCACATAGCCCATGTTAGCCCAGAACCTGCTGTGTAGCCAGTGCTGACCTTGAATTCCTGATGGCCCTGTCTCTACTGCCAGGGTGCTAGGATTACCATGCCTGGCTGTGAGTAAGTATTTCTGATATTACTTTCTGAGATCAGAAGCCAAGTAACCTTACCCTTCACTTTGACAGGCTGGTGCCTGCCATTCCCAAAAGCTCTCTCTACCTAATCTGTAGGGACCAGGGGCGGGAGATCATAGCAGACACACTTCAATTATATATACGATGATCTGTCCTCCACTAATTCTGCCCTGTGCACCATGATGATCTGCCCTCTGCTAAGGCTATCCTATACACCATGACGATCTGTCCTCTGCTAAGGCTATCCTGTACACCGCAATAATCTGTCCTCCGCTAAGGCTATCCTCTGAGAAAGCTTGAGAACAACCTTACTCATCTTTTTACCCTTCAGACTTGTAGCCAAGAAATACAACTCCCGGATGGATCTCCTGTCCCTGGAAACCAATTGATTCACGTAAAAGCTGTGCTTTTTATTTTGCTGTTTCCACTCTCACAGCGCCAGGCCTAACCCCAAATCCTTGAGGTTATGGCATCAGGACATTTATGGCCCCCTCAAAGAATCACCTTTGTTGGTTTTGATGTCTGGATAACACCTACCTATTGTTGAGAGATCCCATCAAAATGACATGAATTTCATTCACCCATTTGCTTTGTGGGAGCTTTAAACAGTGACCTATGCCATAATGATGCTAAGGACACTGACTACACAAACCCTCAGAAGTCTGTCTTCAGAAAGCTCCTGAAGCCCTGTTCTCAGGCCTGAGAGCTGGAGCCACCTCAAATCCTTTACAAAATGGAGGGAATTAGTGGGAACAGGAAGGAGATATAAACTACAAAAAACATTGGTAACCAGGTCTACTGGTCTATTTCTCCCCCAGCGCCACTCAACGAAAGTTCGTGAAGCACCTTGTGTATGTCGACAACCAAACACCTAGAGCATTCCAATAATACAAACAGATAAAGATGCCTGCTCACGTGAATCTTACATTTCAATGAGAGAAGACAGACATTCAGTCCTGACTTTATTGGGGGCAGGAGAGATAGTTCAACAGCTAAGGGTGTGTGCTGTTTTTGCAGAGGACCTGAGAAGTTCCAAGCAAGCTCATAAGGCAACCCCAGGGTGATCCAATACTTCTGGCCTCCACAGGAAGGAAGGCACAGGTTCTCATATCCATACACATACACACACGTAATTATAAATAATAAAAATTACAAAATTTAGTAGTAGTAACTATTAAATAAATTATCTAATTCATCAATTTGCTCATCTAGAACATATTATAGAAACTCATAAGAAATACATGAGATGTGTACTATTACACTATAGTTTATAAGCAAGTTATGTAGTGTGTTAGAAGGTAAAATTAACCAACATAAAAGAAAAATATAGCAGATCAGAACAGCCGAAGGGAGTAGGAAGGACTCAAAAGAGAGACAGTCATGGAGGGCCGCCTCACTGAGAAAGCAAAGCTTCAGCTACTCTAAGGAGATGAGTTGTAGCTACACAGTGGCTGCTCTTTCTTTTTAGCTTCCAACGTGATCACACCAAAATCCGAGCCTCATCACAGCATCCTAGAGGTCCCTGGGGATGTACTCAAGGTCCTTTTCCCTTGGAGAAGCACAGTGATGGAGAGCAGGTATCCTTGTACCAAACTGTCTTCAAACATTGGCTCTACCCCTTACAAGGTACATGGCTTTGTGGGTGGTGTTCCGTTCCTCTGAGCCTCAGTGCCCTGCTTCAAACTGGAGATATTAATAGTACCTACGTCACAGAGCTCTTTTCAGAATTTAGTGAGCTAACACAGGTGAATTCCTTCGCACACAGGAAGAACTCAATAAAATCAGCTGTAATTAATGAGCCTCGCTCTGGTCTCTCGACATTTTCTTTACATTTTCCTTGGTCCTGGTTCTTTATCCTTATTGACATTTTGGCATTGTTTATGGTTTCTGCTTCTGTGGTAAGCCACCTCAGACCCTTTGTGGCTTGGGGTAGGTTATAAGTAAGTAAGCAAAGAAATAAAAAATCTGGACAGGAGAACATTTACAAAGAAGCAAAACGCTTCATTACCAATGGACGGAACTGCAAGTGAGGTCAAAAGCAAGAGATATTGATCCTGATTCCCAAGAGCCCATCAAAAGCCACTAAACGACATCCTGCTTTCTCTCCAACCAGCTCTGCACCCTCTCCTTCCTCTGCTCTCTCTTCCTCTTTCCCAAACCCTTCTTCCTCACTCAAGAGAGGATAAGTGAGTCACACAAAATGATGCACTAGCCCCCTATATCCTCTAGCCTCCTAACAGCTTCAGCGCCATGGGCCTCAGAGAACTGCCCTTCCTCCCCATCAGAAAAGAGAGAGACAACAGATGAGGTCACTTTCTGTGCTGGTAGAGGGTCAGGAAGGAATGTTGACTTTGCCAACTGTCGTGAATGACTGAGCTTTGTGGTGACATGAAAGTCCCTGAACCCCTCAGTGCCTCTTCTTCCTGATTGGCAGTAACAGTACCTCCCAAGGTGCTATGTAAATGAAAGTATAGAATTCAGGACAGCAACACATTATTTTCAAATCCTTCTGTGAATGTTGACTATACCAAAGTAACCCGCAGAGGTTA
The DNA here is from genome assembly GCA_963919715.1 of Microtus obscurus. Taxonomy (NCBI): domain Eukaryota; kingdom Metazoa; phylum Chordata; class Mammalia; order Rodentia; family Cricetidae; genus Microtus; species Microtus obscurus. The sequence goes on from CAWTZC010000707.1 coordinate 4,633,209, forward strand.
CTTCATAGGGCTGGATACGGCAGACACGGTACACAAGCTGGTTGAGATGTATCCCTACTCGATTGACACCCCAGCAAGAAACAAAGGAGAAAAAGCATTTGAGCCGTGATTCCTTTTTTATCTTTATTATATTTTTAATTGTGTTTATGTTAGTGTGAGTGTATGTCTTATGAGTATAAGTGCCTGTGGAAGCCAGAAGACTGTATTGGATCTCCTGGAGTTGGAGTTGAACTCAGATCCTTCGCAAGAGCACTGTGTGCTCCTAGCCCCTGAGCCCCTACTACTTTTAGAGGGGTCTTCACAGGTCTTCTTTGCATCTCTCTTTGAGACAGGCATCACTAGCCACAATGACAGCTGGGAATGGGCTCTGCACACTGCAAGTTCAGGAGGCAGCTCCCTGACCTCCACCACTGGCCCTCAGAAAAGACAAGAACCAACCCCACCCCACCCCCTCCCGCAGCTGCCGCCACCACAGCATGCCATGGGCAGCACTGACAGAAACCCTGCAGGTCCAGTGGGGTGCTCCTCTGCGATTCCTGGGCTTGGCTGACCTGCAGTGAGCCCTCTTTCTCTTCACTCCCATCAGCCACCAACCTCAGAGACTTTGCTCTCTACTCTGTGAGTGTGGACTTCGGAACAAGCTTCATTTAAAGACCACACCTTTCAAGTGGCATTAATTAATCAGTTACTTATTCTACCTGGTTCCTCCTGATATCAAAAATATCTACCTAAGTAGCCGCAAGGATTAAACACTGGGAACAAACAAGGCACTGCCGCGTACATAGTAGGCACCCAACAGCTGCTACTCACACAGATGGTGCCTGGGGAAGCTGGTCCGGACAGTCCACCACGAGCTGTTACACTCAGGGAGGGGCAGCAAGTCCTTAAGCTCCCCACCCACACTCCCAGGCAGCTGGGAAGAGTGTCCTGGAGTATTGTCTAACACTGATTCCTTCTTCCCACCCTCATGGCCTGGAAAGAAAATCTCTAGATGGTATGCAGCTTGTCTCTGTGTCCCTCATAGGCAAGAGAAAAAAAGATCAATCAAGGCCCAGTGTATGGCCTTCTGATCAATATTCTTGACCTTCAGACACAGACTGATGGGCCTTTCTGTGTGGGAATCAGGGAGAACAAAGTCACTTTCTGAAAGTCTAAAGCAGACAGAAGGTAAAGGGGCTGAGTGTCCCTGGAAACACCACCTTAGCTCTCCCTTGGATGAAACCGGGAGCAGTTGTAGGCAGCAAAATAAAGGACCAATGCAACATTTCACACAGATGGCCACCTAGAGAATGAACTGAAGATGGCCAGAGAGGGTCCAAGGAGGAGGTGATAAGTGATGTTGAAAACTGAGCAAAGTCGGAGCGGGGGATGCATTCCAGGCTAAAGAACAGCATGGCCAATGGCCTGTTGTTTAGTGACAGCCGCGAACCGCAGGGCAGCCGTTAAGTGGCAGCTGGCATAAGGAACTGGAGCACCTCCAAGTACACAAAATAAAGGTTATAACAACTGTAGGGAAATACGGGAGCGGGCCTGCAATCCTAAATAGGATAATCACCAAAGACGTCATTGAAGTAGCACATTAAACAGGTAAAAGGAGAAAGGAAGAAACCCATGTGGTTTTGTGGAGGAGAAAGACTAACAATTCAGAGGTCCTGGTGCCTGCGTGGCTGCCATCTTGGTTATGGTCACAGATTGAGAGGAAGGAGTGAAGGGTAGGAAATGAAGTTAGCCCATGAAAAGGACGCCTGCTCATGAAGACCCTCCCAGCCTATAATAAGCTTATCCCTTGGATGCAACGGGCAGCCACTGCGGGAGTTCCGACAAAGGACAGATGCCCCCTGGTACATGTTTCAAAAGGATGGCTCTGACTGCTCTGTAGAGACCCAGCTGCAGGTGGCCAAGGATGACAGACTAGTAGGGAGGCTACCGCAGAAACTCAAGCTACAGAGACCGGTGACTGGACTCATTCTCTTCAGTAGCGCATGCTGCCTCTCGCTTTCGCCATGTAAAACTACTGCGTGTGCAGTCCACTGCCTCCTACCGCATCCAGTGGGGTTCTCGAGATGTCAAGAACCAGCCCCGGAGAAGGTAAGATTGGGAATATGTCGCACCAGGGGAGCCCTTGAGAAACCCTGGTACCCACATGAAAGCAAAGCAGATGGTGCCTGCCCCGCTGCATAAGTCAGGAGAGCTAACCCCGGTGGAGAAAGGTGTCCACCCGCTCTGGCTCTACAAAGACAGAAAAGGAAGGAGTGGGAAGTCAGGCGCTTCCTCAGAGTCCTAGAACAGGTCCTGGCGCCCGGGTATGTGGTGTCTCAGCCGGTGCAGGTGCCGACATCCTGCAGGGAGCCCTATAGCACCCACCCCTGTGCACGCACACCCCCATCCCAGCTCTGACCCTTTGTCTGGCTTGCCTCTACCCTCATCTATCTGTCTGTCCATCCCGCTTCAGATTCAATGTGCACAACCCTAGTGGGGTCCCTCTGGCGGTTGCCGTAGTCGCTCAGCCCCGACCTGGGGCTCCCGGGAGAAGAAAATCATGAATGAAACGGATGCGGTGCTCCCACTCCCCGCCCTCTCAGTCCAGGCAACCTTGGCGTGGGGGCGGCGCCTGTGGGGACTCCGCGCAGAGTTGCTGCGGGTGAGGGGGCACCGGAGATGGAATCCGAGGTTAAGGGTCTGTGGTGCGCTCCCCTAGAGCCTTAGGCGATGCCGGAGCTCCCCACCCCCACCCCGCCAAGCGGGCGAGCCCTGCGCAATTCCCGGGGAGCGGCGCAAACTCGTCCGGGGGCGGGGCGGAGCCGGGGCTGGGGGTGCCAAGCAGACCCGGCAGCTGTGCCGGCGACTCCGCAGTCTAGGTGCATTTGGTGGGGCGATTGGGCAGTGAACGCGCAAGGAGCGCGGGACTGAGGGCTCCGCGGACAGACCGACAGACGGACGCCCCCGCACACGCAGACGCACCGAGCGCCTCACGGCCCCTGTCACACACAGACAGGGACACACGCAGACACGCACACTCGCGCGCGCACATCCTCCCGCCAGCCTGCCTGTCCGCTCGCCGGTGCCTGGAGCCCGTTCTGGCCGGTAAGTGCGGCGCCTTGGTGGGTGCCTTTGTGTAAGAAGCCGGGAGGCACTGGTAAGGGGTCCCCTCCGGGGCGGAAACAAAACTGACACCTCCAACCCTCGGGACCCAGGAGCCCGCGCCCGCCCCCGCCACGCCCCCCGTGGGGCGCCCGGAAGACTGGAAGTGGGGTCCCCAGGCAAGGGAGGGAGGTTGGCCCTGGGGACCACGGAGGGAGCGGCCGCCACTCCCCGCGCTCTGCGCTCTTGCGTGGTTCCAGGGAGGAATCCAGATAGTGGTCCAGGTCCGAGCCTCTGCGGCCCAACCTGGTGTGCAGCTCTAGGCTGTAGCGCCTCTCCAGAGTCTGAACCCCCAAGAGGGGAGATGGAAATGGGAACTAGCCTGCTAATTACCAAACTGTACCTTCCCCCGACTCTTTAGCCATCCGCCACCCGTTTCCAAAATAGAATCCGGTTTATTCCCCTCCCCCGACATATTGCTTTTTTTCCTGGAGGAGGCCCAGGCTCCTGCAAAGCTCAGGTCAGAATCTTCACTAAGAATCAATTGAGAGAGAGGGGTAGGATCTTAGCGCCCAAGAACTCATTTGCCAGCTTCATTTTACAAACATTTTACAAAACTGAGGTCCAACGGCGTGGCATGGCCAAGGTCACCAGAGAATTAGTAGCAAAACCTGCATCAGAATCTGAGGTGCTTAGTTTTTATACTCATCCCCCCACACAATCAGACTTAATCCCTACAAAGCCCAGAGCCCAGACATTCACGTGAGTATGCCAGGTGAATCTTGGCAATGCTGGCCCTTCCCCCAACTGAAGCTGAAGATTCGAGTCATTTCCTGCTATCCTTACTAAAATTGGGAGTGGGTGCTTTAATTTGCTTCCTTCCACCTCAAAGAGGGCCCTATTTTGTAAACACTCCATGGTTTGAAAGGTAATTGAGGAGAATGAAGCAGAAATTAGATTCCAGGGTGTTAGTCCCAGGCCTTCCAGAAGTCGCTAAGCCTGAGTTGAACTAGGTCCTCAGTTGAACTAGGTGATGTGGTATTCCAGGCTTCATCTTCTTACCCCGCTTTGAGCTGACTGTATGCCCTCCCCAGTCAGTCACTCTTGCCCTCCTTATGCATCTACCTCTTCTCATCCAACCAGGTCTTTGTGGGGGTCCCCAGGCCCCCCCCCCGATGCCTCCTCCTTCTCCTTGCCATTTATTAAGTACGGCCACGTCAGAATCTGGGGTGCTTGGTTTTTATACTCATTCCCCCTCAATGTCCTTTATTTATGGCTAGAAACCAAATATGAGTGAGTACATCCCATGTTCCTCTTTTTGGGTCTGGCTTACCTCACTCAGGATAGTGTTTTCTATTTCCATCCATTTGCCTGCAAACTTCAAGAAGTCCTTGTTTTTTACTGCTGAGTAGTACTCTAATATGTATATATTCCATACTTTCTTCATCCATTCTTCCATTGAAGGGCATCTAGGTTGTTTGCAGGTTCTGGCTATTATAAACAATGCTGCTATGAACAGAGTAGAGCATAAACTTCTGGGGAAGCTTGAGGTACAGCTACATTGAGCTCCCTCAAGGACAGTTGGGTGTCCCCAGGCAGAGTAGGCTGTCTGGTGACCAAGGGTGCCCCGAGAGGTGGGTCCAGGGAGTACAAGCACAACTGGATGGAGACAGGGTGAAGTTGATCGCCTTGGAGAATTCAGATGGGATAGGAGAACCAAGTTCAGTCTCTAGGGGCATGAGGTTGTCTCAGGATGGAGCTTCCTTGAGTGAGGCGAGCAGGCTAACATGGAACAGAGCTAAGGTGACCACAAAACAAATCCAGGAGGCCACCATTGACATTGAAGTCTATGTAGATGGCATCCTCCTTCTAAAAGGAACTGTTTATACAGACTTCATAAAGAGCAATGGCCCGTAGGTTTGGGGTGTGCAGGAAGCTGCCACCCTGAGAGTGGGCGTCCCAGGTCCCACGTCCAGCTCCTCAGCACTGTGCAGCTCCGAAGCTCCTTGTGACCCCTCTGCAAAGCTTGTTCCTTGAGAAAAATTCTCCAATATTTAGGATAGCTTTCAGGGCTGAACAATTTGTTGGGAAGAGCTATGGGGGGAGGGGAAACTCTTATTTATATAACTACTGTGGGCCTGGTTTCCTCTCCTTTTACTGTGTGAGGGAATGTTTCCTGACTTAAAAGGATAATGCGTACAGGTTACTGAGCAGAGTTCCCAGGACAAAGGGACAATTCAGGAATTGATCGATACTCACAACATTAGCGCCTTAGCTTGAGACCCTTTGAGGATGTGGGATTTTTAGGTCTTCACAACCCTCCTCCCTAGAGCTAGTCCTCTTCCCCACAGACCTATGCCTCGATTCAGTGCTCAGCCCATGTCAGCCGCCCGTGTCAACACCAGGGTGGAGCTGGTTTGTGGTTATCAGAGTGATTTAACAATTAGTCTTTACATGTTGTCTACAGGCTTTCCTTACTCCTGGTCACATGTGTTCACTCTACACAGCATACCAGGGGTGCTGATAACACCATCAACTCCATTAAGTAGGTGGGGCAGTTAAGACTGAAGACCACAAAGACTCCAGGGAACAAAGGAAACAAAGAGCCCACTGAAAGAGTTTGGAAGGAGGCAGATTTCTTCTTCATGAGAACCAAGGTGGTTACTGGAAGCTAGGGCACCTGAGCTAGGTCTGAATGACTTCTATATTAGAACACAGGTGGGGTGTTTCCAAGAGGTGGAAAGAACCTGAGCAGAGGGCACACATAGTCAAGGATTTAGAACATGGTCAGGAAAAAAATACATCCCTAGTGATGCAAAGAGTCAAAACCAAGTCATGACAAGGAAGGGTTGGTTGAGGCAGATGCCAGGGCCCTGAGGGCCTTCTGTTGACAGGGAGCTCAAATGGGAAAAGGTGACAGTGGCCTGGGTGAGAATTAACAAGGATCTGAACTGGTGGTGGTTTCAAGAATGGATAGAAAAGGAATCTGTCATCAACGAGGCTGCATTGTCACCAAAACCTGAAAGTGACCAGATGTGGACACTTCAGAGAAGGGTAAGCCACAGTAAGGCTTTGAGGTTGAATGGAGGAGGAAGGAGACTTGAGAGGGGCAGGAGTGACTTACAGGAGCCTTGATGACTACTGTGCAAAGCTCGGCTTGCCAAGCACCTGATACTGTCAAGAGCTAGCCCATCCATCCATCCATCCATCCATCCATCCATCCATCCATCCATCCTCTGTTACATAGAAGCATCCATGATGTGCTGGCTTGTTTCAGGTTCCAGGAATGTGTTGTTGCAAAAGATAAACTTCCTACGTCAGCCCCATCAGGAGGGAAAGAAAATAAAACCTAAGCAAATACTAGAGGGGGTGAGCAGTGCTCTGGAGAAGGATAAAGCAGGGTAAGGAGTAGACTTGAGAGAGCAGTACTTTCTAGAAGAGGTTGCACGTGCAAGAGGCCTGGGATAAGAATAAATAGATATTTGTAAGGAGCTCTGCATTGCTATGAGAGATAGGCAAGGAAAAGTGTGCGAAAGGGGACAGGGCCCATTATGAGGCTGCTTATAGGTCTGAGGAATGAGACCCATAACACAGTGGTGTTAATGAGTCCAAGAGGACCCAAGTCCTATTTGTGTTCTTAGTGCCCAGCAAAACAACCCTAGTGCTACACAGTGGCTCACTAAATATAGCCATTGAAGGGATAACTGTTGGACCTGGCCATTCATGTATCAGATTGCATATCTTAGATATAGATGAATCAATAAATATGTTGTTTCATAGTAAGGATATAGTGAACTTGTAGTATGGTCACATTCACAAAACTTAGAGGACTTGAATGCCTGTGTCAAAGACCTGTATCTTGGGCAGCAAGATGGCTCAAACCTGACATCCTTAGTTTGATCCCTGGAGCCCATGAAAAGGTAGGGAGAAATAACTCCCCAAAGTCAGCCTCTGATCTCTCTATACAGACTATGGTACTCATGCACCCACACTCAAACATAGTAATCTTCATATCTCATTCAGTCTGGCTGAATGTTGTAAACTCTGTTAATGACTTAGACTAAGTAGAAAAACATGAATGACTGCAAAAACAATTATAACGGTAACATTTAAGGTCTTTTTCTTACTTCTGTTTATTCCACACTTATCCTATTTAACTCCTGCACCCTCCACCATTTTCCTAACAGAGATTCTGAAGACACCAAATTCTTGCACAAAGGTACAGGTTTGCAGGACATGGCATTATCATCTCCAGTAAAATGACAGATCCCCAAAAGGCAGAGAGAGCAACAGAACATAGAAATCATTTAGAGAAATATGAATACTGCAGGCACCTAATTAGTTATTTAAATGAATCTGCAAGTGTCTCAAGGGCAAGACTCTAGAAGGTAGCTAGCCATATAGAGCTTTTGTGCATTAAACTAAACAAGGTGTGTATGGATATTTCAAATTATATAAGGTCCTATGCCAAAAACAAAAGGTCACCAGAAATTACCCAAGCACTCATATGGACTGGCACCACTATAGGTGTGTATCGTGCTCGGACCCTAAACTTGCTCATGACTGAGTGACCTAGGTGAGGTTCTTTGGGTCTCCCAAACCTAGTCTCCCCACCTCTAGTAACTTAGGGCTTGGGTTTCCAGGAGACTGCAACACTAAGCCCTTCTAGCTTGTGCAGTTGATAGTGATGCTGTGGCCCCTGTAGCCCTCGGGTGATTTCCGGGTGTGAAGCAGACAGGTAACGTGTTGGCCGACTGCCAACATGAACTGTTCCAGAAAACAAGAGACCAGCTGTGAGGTGGCACCTTGCGGAGAACAAGTTGACAGGTGGTCTTGGTCTTAGAATCAAAGACTGTCTGAACCTCCTGGTCCAAACCCCATCTGAATCTAGCAGATGCTTTGGCTCCGTATCCTGGAACAGGAAGAAAACATGGGACACAAAAGCTGGATCCTGGAGAAAATGGAGAGAGGGAGAGAGCTGTGATCAAGGAGATGTAGGAGTGCTTGAGAGGGTATGCTTACGCCCCTGCTTTTAGTTCTTTGGGGGTACATCTATACCTACAGGTGAAATTGCTGGCTTATATGGTAATTCTGTGTTTAACTTTTTGAGAAGCTATGGGGTTCTTTTATTTAAAAAAGGGGGGGATTTTTGTTTGCCTGGCATGAAGGAGACCTCCCATGGATGTTTTAGGAACGAAGGGTGCAGGAAGAAGCCATTAATTTCAAACAAGTAAATTTTGTGTGAGCTCTGCATGATCTTGGAGGTTAATAGAAAGGAAGAAAGAGTGTAACAGATTACAAATGGGTGCAGCCTCCATTTCTGAAGAATTGCTGTGATCTGAAGGCACTGTGGGTGGAAAAAGAATGCTCTCAGGAGAGACCATCGTGGGTGGAATTCATTCAAGCGTGCAGGTATTTACTGCGTCGGGCATTAAGGTGGACATAGGAGCCTCGGCAACCAGCGTGACCTGGAAGGCCTTGCCCTTGAATCACTCTGCTCTAGTGGGGGCCAGGAAAGCAATCTGGCAACTGTGATCCCTATCAAAGTGTGTCGTGAGAATAAGACATGCAGACTTTGAGATAGACCTGGTTGTACCGGCTTGTAAACCTCACTGCTCAGGAGGCTGGGGCAAGAAGATAGTGAGTTCAAGACAGTCTGGGTGACATAGGGAGACTCTATTCAAAATTAAAAAGAAAAAGGTAGTGAAGCCAGAGATGTGGTTGAGTCCTCAGAGTGCTTGTCTGGCATACAAGAAGCCCTGGGTCCAGTTCTAAGCACTGCATAAGCTGGGCGTGTAGTGCATGCCAGTAATCCCAACACTTGGGAACTGGGGTAGGAGGATCTAAAGTTCTAGGTCATCCTTTAGCAACAGTGAGTTCAGTGCCAGCCTGAGATACATGAGACCCTATAGTTACCCTATCTTTATTAAGTATTGCTCACATATAATATTAAGGTATCAGCCAGATGTACAATGGTCTACTGAGTCTTCACAGTCCTGAGTGTTTGTATGCTTTAAGGATGCTCTTCGTGAGTTATATACATAGTATAAGCTGCTCTTATGTTTTTGCTTTTATGGAATCAGAAGTGTAAATTTCTTCCCAAGTCTAAAAGAGATATCGATGTAAAAAGCTGCAATGCCCTCCAACCTTCAAAGGCAATAGTTAGGCCCACTTCTATCATTGTGGGAGAGTTTTCTCTTTTCTAGATCTTCATGTAAATAAAGTCATATCATGAGTGGTATTTTATATTAGAAAGTAGTTTTGGAGATCCACCCATGTAAATTAGACCCACACAAATGGGTCCAATGACATTGATTTGGGTATTGATTTCTAAATGCCAACTAGAATAGTATCGCCTGCCTTACATCCCAAGGGGGAAAATGGTCTTTAGGTTCTAATCAGTGTCTTGTCCTTATGCCCAGCCTCCAGCCACACTGAATGGCCCCTTCTAGCCCATTGGCCTCACCAAGCCATTGTGTCCTGCTTCCTCCCACCCCAAACATCTTCCCTGCTCCCTAGGGGCCCCTTGTCTTTCAGCTCTCATCTGAGCAGCCTCCCAGAGTCCAGTCACACACCCTAGGCAGCTCAGCCCTCACTTCACACATATCTGACACCAGTCTCTAGATCGCAGGCTCATAGAGAGCAGAGACTGGGACCAGCTACGTGTCTCCAGAACGAGCTACATAGATGTGGATACGTTATACTGTATTTCGTCTAAGATTCGTTCAGATACAAACAGATGAAGAGGCCCAGAGTCAAACACCAGGAGGATCCAGGGGAATCCTGCAGAAGTGGGAGGTGAGAGGGATTACAGGAACCAGAGGGGTTGAGGACACCACAGGAACACAGCCCACAGACTCAACTAAGCAGGGCTTATAGAGGATCACAAAGACTGAACCCACAGGATTTGTATGGGTCTGAGCTAGGTTCTCTGCTTATATGCTTGTAGCTAGTCTTGTGGAACTCCTAACAATAGGAATACAAGTGTCTCAGGCTCTTTTGCCTGCTCGTGGAACCCTTTTCCTCCTACTGGCTTGCCTCATCCAGCCTTGATATGAGGGTTTGTGCCTAGTCTTCTTGTAACTTGTTATGCCATGTTCGGTTGATACCCCTGGGAGGCCTGCTCCTTTTTTGAAGGGAAACAGGAGAGATGGATCTGGGGAAAATGGGAGGTACCAGCAGGGGTAGGGGGGAAGAGTAAGGAAGGGAAACTGCAGTTGGGATGAAATATATGAGAAAGAATAAAAGAAAGGGGAAAAATAGCAAGTATGCAAGTCAAGCCATTTTAATCCCAGCCCTTGGAGGAGGTGGAAGCAGAGGGATCTCTATGAGTTCAAGGCCAGCCTGGTGTGTAGAGAGAGTTCCAGGACAGTCAAGGTTACACAGAGAAACCGAGTCTCAAAAAAACAAAAACAAACAAACAAAATGTATGCAGCAGCCGAAGGGATGGCTCAGTGATTAGAGCACTGGCTGCACTTGCGGAGGATTTGGGTTTGATTGCCAGCACCCACATGGCAACTATAACATCTTCAGAGATCCAGCACCACCTTCTAGCTTCCATGGGCACCAGACATGCATACAGTGCACATGAATGCACACAGGCAGAACATTTCTGCACATAAAATAAAAATAAGCATTTTATGTATATACGTGTGTGTGTGTGTGTGCATGCATGTGCATGCAACTGGAGATTATCTATTATACATTATATTTATGTTTAGAGTATATATTATATTATTATATTTGATTAGCATCTAAGAGGTCCTAGATTCAATTATCAGGACCACAAAATAAACATAAAAACACAAATTTAAGAATAACAGTGGAGGGAGACAGTGAGATGACTCACTGAATAAAAGTGCTTGCAGACAGGGTTGACCTGAGTTCTATACCTGGAGTCCATATGACTCCAAAAGTTGTCTTATTTGTAAGCAAACTGTGCTGTGTGTGTGCACACGCACACACACCTACACATATACACAAATAAATGATTGTATGTATGTAAAAATTTGTAAATAAGCTACAAATGTATCTCAGGACATTCTCTGAAGTTACTAACAGGAACGTGGTGAAAAGAAGTCTAATTTCTGAGCACGGACGAGAATCACAGCCTAGGACTTCTGGCCCAAGAAAAGCTCTGCAGCTCAGGAAGCCATAGGGAAGCAGAGACCAGTCAAGCAGAGTTGCCTGGAGGAGGTGAACTTCAAAGGTTTTCAAGAAGGAGCCTGTTTAGAGCCCTGGGTTACACAATCAGGATAATTTACAGAAAGCCTTAAAACATGATCTGACCAGCCGTGCCAAATGCCGAGTCTCCAAAAGTCACCCTCCCTACTCTTTCTCTCCTTGTTCCTTCCTTCCTTCATCTTCTCTCACGTCCTTCCTTCCCATCTCCTTCTAAACCTGAGTGCACGGGGAAGGACTGAGGGCTTGTGGCGTTGCCTTTCCTCTCGTCTCTGCACCTTCTCCTACACTGGGTGAAACCCATCCCTTGTTCCTTCTTCACCTGGACAACTCATAGAAGCCGTAGTCATGGACAGAGAGCCAGGGAATAGCCCTAGTGTGGGGTGTTACCAGGCCCCAGAACACTGGAGAAAGAGTTCAGTCAGAGCTCAGGTTGCATGGAGCAGCCTCCGAGGAGGAGGCACACACTGAGGTGGGACTTGGAAGAGAGGGCTGGAGGCCACTTGGAGAGCTGGTCCAAACAAGAAGCATAGGAGACAGAGGCTAAGAAGCAGGAGAGAACATGGCTGGGGAGGGACCCGTTTCTCATGGAAGAGGACTTAGAGAATCCAATTATTTTTACCTGCTCCTACCCAGGTCTCTGGTCTGACTGAGGGTCTGGAAACAGCCAGGGCTCTCCAGAGGAGAGAGGAGGAGTTTGGCTGGCAAGCCCTTCTCAGCTTGCAGATCTCTTCAGCGGCAAAAACCCCTGGCAGAGCCTGAGGCAAGGGGAGGCTGACTTTTGTAGCTGATGGCATCTGCAAAACAACAACAACAACAACAACAACAAAAACCCTAGAGGTCTGTCTCCCCTGCCTCAGAGGAAGTCTGGAGGTGACCCTCTGAGCTGGGTCAATGGGAACAGCGAGAGTGTCTACCTCAGGATTACTTAGCATTCGCGTGTCTCCCTTCCTGGTCTTCACCGCCGCCCTGCAGCTCCCATTACATCTGCTGAGCCTCAGAGACATTAAAACATCAGCCTAGAACTCTAAAGGGAAAAGGTGGTAAGATATAGTATTCCAGCATGTAAATCCATCCTTTTCCATCTTTGATTTAAGGTGCGTGGCCATAGGATTGCCAGTGTGTCATGTTTGATTGAGATGTCTGTTGAAGGCCATCCAGGCCCCGGGAATGCAGCTGTTTCCAGAACACAATAATAAAATCACTCTCCAGAGCCCAGGACCAGGCATCTCCATGTCTTCTGTATTGGCCAGAGTGACCTCCATGTCAGATGCTAAATCTCCCAAAATTTCTTTCAGCTTCTACAAATGGATGGTGGTGTCACCCACTGTGGTGGTTTGAATGAAAATGTGTGCTCCGTTTCTGGGTTGTAGTTAAGTACAGACACAGTCGAGCTGACAACAAGAATAGCCCCCACAGCACAGTGGCAGCATTTACACCATGGGTATCGGCAAATGTTACAAAGAAGGGTCTTGTCACTGAAACCTGTTGCTGTGCTGGATTCGGGACTCACTTTGAATCGCCACAGAACTTGTATGGGAGGAAAAGGGGCTGTAGTCATTGGAGAACACCCCCAGCCTCACACATCGGAATAACAATTGGCATTCCCTCCTTTCACAAAGCAGTATATATCTGCAAACCAATGTGATTATGACATTTCCATCGTATGTGTGCACAATATATTCAATCATGTTCAGCCTCCTACCAGGCTCTTGTCCCCCTCCTTTCTCCTGATGTTCCTCCTCTTCCCACTTAATCTTACTTCTATTTTTGAGTCGATTTTTGTTTGCTTGGTTTTTGGTTTTGTTTTGTTTTGTTTATCCAGACAGGGTTTCTCTATTATAGTCTTGGCTGTTCTCGAACTCCCTCTGTAGACCAGACTGGCCTCAAACTCAGAGACCCAACTACCTCTGCCTCCCAAGGTCTGGGATTAAAGGTGTGCACCACCACTGCCTGGCTGCCTTATTTATTTATTTATATCTATATCCTACCTATTAGAGAAAATGTGGTATTTATCTTTCTAAGTCTGGCTCTGGTTCTATCCTTCTTCTAGCAAATGACATAAATTCATTCTTCGCAGCCAAATGAAACTCCATAGTGTGCACACACCACCCTCTTTATCCATTCAGCTGCTGAAGGACAGCTGGGCTGATTCCATGATTCCATACCTGAGTATTGTGCACAGTGCCATCATAACTTGAGTGTGCCGAGTCCCCATCATCTGCTGGCTTAGATTTCTTTGGGAAATGCCTAGGGTGGTATAGGTAAATCCTATGGAAGCTCTATTTTTAGCCTTTTGAGGAACCGTCATACTGATCTCTATAGGGGCTGCACTAACCTAACACCCCCAGCAGCAGTACAAAGAGATGCTTTCCCAGCATCCTCTCCGGAGTATGCTGTTTGGTTTCCTGAAGATAGCCGTTCTGATTAGCTATAACTTGCGTTTCTCTGTTGGCTAAAGATGTAGACATTTTTTCCCCATTATTTGTTAAGTCATTTATGCAATTACCTTTGAAAATTGTTCAACAGCTGGAGTCTTTAGGGGCTTATGGAATCACATCCTGAACATTTTATGCGCATCTCATATAAAAACCTTGTATAGAACCCAAAATTCACGTAAGCTTCTTAACAACCCTCTGAGTCTAAAGTGTGTAGCAGGTAAGGAAATGGGAACCTGGGAATTGGGCATCTTGGCCAAATCAGGCAGGCAGCTGGGAGCCCTAATTTGTAGAGAGATACCAGAGGCTTACATTTGCTTCTTTTGTGGTGATTTTAAAGCCACTTGTCAACACTCAAACTCTAGCTCATTTTGACTTATTTACTTTTTTAGAACTACTTTTTGAACAATTGCCTGGATAAAGACTAAAAAGGAACACCCATATCTGAGACCATAAACCAAGCGGTTCAAATAGAACCTGACTCTGGGGCTGAAACAGTTTAAAGCCTGGCTTTGCTGTTTGCCAGGTGTGCTCTTGAACAAAGAATCCTCCCTCCCTCCCTCCCTCCTTCCCTCCCTCCCTCCCTCCCTCCCTTCCTCCTTCCCTCCCTCCCTTCCTCCTTCCCTCCCTCCCTCCTTCCTCATTCTCTCTCTCCCTCTCTCCTCTTCCCTCTCCCCTCTTCCTCTCCCCTCTCCTCTCTCTCCTCTTCCCTCTCCCCTCTCCTCTCTCTCCTCTTCCCTCTCCTCTCTCTCCTCTTCCCTCTCCCCTCTCCTCTCTCTCCTCTTCCCTCTCCCCTCTCTCTCCCTCTGCCTCTCCTTCTCCCTCTCCATCTCTCTCATATCTCTCTTTTCCAGACACATGTGTAGAAGGAGCATGTTGTTTTCTCCCTGGGATTAGAATGAGAAAGGAGAAAGGAGGTGATATGTTTGGTGTGGGATCCAGCACACAGTAAAACCTAGTCAAAGGGAGGCCATGATGACCCCACCATAGCCCTGGGTACAAGTCTTCCCAGTGAAGCAGGACCCTGGGCATTGATCACAGAACAGAGGGAAAGACCAGGAAAGTAGATACCAGGCTCTCTGGGGGAGTCAGCAGGAATTCTTGAAAAAGTGATATTTGAACAGGGTCTTTAATTTTTATTAGCATGAAATATGTCATTTTCATAAATAGATATCATTTTATTTTATTCTTACCCCCCCACTACTCTCCCTACCCTCCCCCCCAGACACACATTGCTGGCCTGTCCCCCACTTCTCTTAAAGGGGAAATTCGTGCTTTCCGGTCAGACAGATACAGGGACTTTTCCAGCAGAGAGGAAGGTGCATTTCCAAGGCTTCGGAGATGGGGTGAGAATCTAAGTAGAGGAAGCATCAGCACCCCCACAGGAGGTGTGATCACACCTTCACATTTGTGATTGCCTGTTTTCTCCTTACAAATTAAACTGTGTACCTGGGGAGGGGGGAGCAGAATGGAATGCTTTCAAAGTCTTAGAAAGCACAGGTAGACCAGATGAGCTTTGAACCCTCCATCCCTTCAGTTGTCCTTAGAGTCCCTGCCTGACGCGCCATTCCTAATCACCGAGGTCCATCCAGCTGTGTGGATGGTCGCACTGCCCAATGATCCCAGCTGGACTCAGATCCCACCAACAGGTGGCTCAGCTTGGTCCACTCTCCACACCTGGTCAGCAGCCTTTACCCAACCTCTCTGGACCATGGCCTGAATTCCCTGATGTTGTGAGTGTCCTCTGTTGAGCCATTGCCACTCTCCCACTTTTAACCTTGACAGCTGCAAAGTTGAAACCTGGGGGATAGGTCCATCATTAAACATCTTTTTTTTTCACCTTTCATTTCCATTACAGGCTATGAATATTCAGATCCTATCACCCTGTGACTAGAGCCAAGAATTAGTAGGTTCTGGTCTGTGAGTGTATCTGTCTATACATGGGTGGAGCATGGTCACCATGATCACACACTCCTCACACTGCCTCCCAAGGCAGGCTTATGCTTCCTGGGAAACCAGTGGTCATATCCACCAATTTTTCTGCTCCCACAAAGGAGTCCAGGGAACCTCCCTAGGGGTGAGGTGCAGGAATCTCTCTCTAGCTCCTTTATTGGCTAGCGCTATGAACCCAGAAGAACACAGTACCTCCAAGCCTGAGCATCTTCATCTATAAAATAGGAATCATCCCATGCTTCCCCATCTCTCTGTGGGAGGGGCTTGCTTGCTTCTTTTTTGGGGGGGGGTATTTATTTATTTGTTTGTTTGTTTTTATATCCTCATCAAAGTTTCCCCTCCCTCCCTTCTTCCCAGTCCCTCAGCCCACCCTGTCCACTCCTCCTTTGCTGTTTCTCTTCAGAAACAAACAGGCCTCCCTTGGGTATCAGCCAGCCATGGCATGTCAAGTCACATTGAGAATAGGCACCTCCTCTTCTATTAAGCCTGGATGAGACAATCTGGTAGAAGGAATGGGTCCTTGAAGGAGGCAACAGAGTCAGAGACAGCCCCTGCTCCCACTGTGAGTCTCACACGAAGACCAAGTTACACAACTATAACATATATGCCAAGGGCCTAGGTCAGTCCCAGGAAGACCCTGGTTGTTGGTTCAGTCTCCGTGAGCCCCCATGAATCCAGGTTAGTCGGTTCTGTGGTGTCCTTGACCCCTCTGGCTCCTGCAATTCTCTCTCCCACATTTCCTCACGATTCCCCAAGTCCCACCTAATGTTTGACTGTGGATCTCTGCATCTGTTTCCATTAGTTGCTGGGTGGAGCCTCTCTGATGACAGTTGGGCTCGGCACAAATCTATGAGTATAACAGAATACCATTAGGAATCATTTCATTGACTTTCTCTTCATTTGTGTTCGGCTCTATCCTTGGTCTCTGGAGTATCCCATCTCTTGGTCCCGACCCTCAAGGGCGAGCTCCCTCTCCAGCTGTGCCAGTCATGAGTTAGTCACTCCCACAGTTTCTGTGCCACCATTACCCCAGCACACCCTGTAGGCAGGACGAATTGTAGGTCACAGGGTTTGTGGCTGAGTTGGTATCCCAGTCCCTCCCCTGGAGGTCTTGCCTGGTTATAGGAGATGACTTGTTCAGGCTCCATATCCCCTTAGCGAGGGTCACCCTCATATATTCATGGGAGTTTCCACTGCTTCCGGTGTCTAGCTCATCCCAGAGATGCTCCCCCCTCCAAGATTCCAGTTGTCTTTCCCGGTACTCTCTTCATCCATTTGCCCCCACCTGTGGAAAGGCTTTCTTACAGAGCATCCAACGCCTGCTAGAATGTGTCCTCTTCCTGTCTCTGAATATGGTTAATACCCAGGGCTAGAACATGGGAGTGAAAAGTTCGAAATATGGGTAATGGGGGCAGATCTGTAACTGTGTATGATCTTGGGCAGGTCACTTCACTTGGCAGAATCTCTATTTTCTTTTCTGGAAAAGTAAAGTAACAGTGTATTCCTTCTAAGCCAAATGCCTCATGCCATGCTCAACAAAGGGCCCGAAACTGTGCCATTGCCACCATTCCCTCTCAGGGCATGGAGAATGGAAGAACAATACTGATTCTGCCTGCTTCCCTCCCCTCTCTGGGCAATTCCTCCTGATTTCCATCGTCATCAGCCGTGAGAAACAGAGGATCTAGATTTTGAAGATCGGGAGTAGCTCAGGGAAGGAGAGGCTAGTATCCCCAAATCCTGAGCTGAGTCCCAGGGAGGCTATGGACCCTCACCCTGAAGATGGAATCAGGACAAGATGCCTTAGCCACATCCATGAGCCTCTGGTGTCTCTTCATGTTGCTTGCACAGTTGACCCCTGCTTCCTAGTCCTTGCATGGTGGCCAAGGCCAGCAGAGAACCTCTGTGTGTCTACTGTTCCTATCTAACAAAGTAGGGGTTTGGGTGTCTCTCTGCAGCCCCCGAGCCTCAGATCACTGTGGAAGCAAGAAGATAGAGTTCAGCCTGAGCCACTTGGCCAAACCATAGCCAACAGCAGGCTTAACAGTACTCCCTCCATTGTCTCCAAGGATGAGCATTGTCCTGAAGCTAAACCAGGCAGCTAGTCAACATTCAGGGCTTTGAGACCTTCAGAAGCATGCCCTGGCCCTTTCCATGAGGTGGCATTGTCACACCACTGCTCTCATTTTCCCCCTCCATTGTATCTTTGTTGGTCACCTACACGGTTTCTGGGCATCTGCTATTTTACTAGGTTATGTGATAGCCCCTGGGAAACTAAAAAGTAAACTAGAACTTAGGAGTCAGTGAGGCTTAGCAAGCAAGGGCACTTGCTACCAAGCCCGATGACCTGAGTTTGATACCTGGAACCCACATGGTAGAAGGAGAGAACACTGTCAGTGCACGCGCAGACGTGCACACACAGGGTTGAGAGTGGCCGTGTCACCTTTCTTGGTATGAAGACAGCTCTCCACATCCTCACCACCCACACCTCTTCCTTGTCCAGAAGATTCCATCTAGAGGGGATCCATCTTCCTCAAGACACAAAGCCATAAAGGACAGCTTCTCAGAGAACATGTCTTTGGGAATCTACAGCCGAATCTTCAAGGTTCCTAGGATGTGTCTGTCATGTTTCCCTGTAAGCGAGTATAAGGAGAAGGAAAATGAGGAGGAAATCAGCACCAATACGCATCTCAGCCCATCATCCCGTCCCACGCCTCCCTCCCTTTCCATGCTTGTCTTGTCAGGCTGGTGTTCTTTCCGTCATGAATGTTCCCCGCTTTCTCTCAACTCCACGTGACCTCCTCTGCTTGGACACCACTCCCATCCCACAGCCACTCCCACTCACCCGTCAATCTTATGACTCCTCTACCTTGTTTGGGGCCTTGATGGTACACCAGGGAACCCTGAACGTTTCCTATCAGACATCGACGTGGGC
This sequence comes from Microtus obscurus, assembly GCA_963919715.1. Lineage (NCBI taxonomy): Eukaryota > Metazoa > Chordata > Mammalia > Rodentia > Cricetidae > Microtus > Microtus obscurus. The sequence continues at coordinate 4,651,794 of CAWTZC010000707.1, forward strand.
CTGGCTTCTTTCCTACCTGTATCCTGCAAGAGAGGCTTGTGTTTGCATGGTTTATACACAGTAACTCTTTGAAGTAAATACACTTTAAAGAAATGGATGGTCCAGTCCTTATGTTAGACTCAAAAGAGAGAAACCCAAGTTGCCAAGCCTGTTAGCTGAGCATGTCCAGCTCCTTCCATCCTGCCTTCCTTGGGTCTCAGGTAGTCCCGTGCTCCACAATGCCACCCACAGAATGGAACGAAAGGGAAGTCGTTCATCTGAGTACACCTCAGTCAGAGAACACTCAGGCCCCTTCTTCGGGATCCAGTGCTCTCCCAAGTTTGTGGTCTGCTCAGACGAGGGCGCAGATGGCTGGACAGTGGACAGATGGGCCAGGAGGGTAGGCAGCTTGCTGGGATGGAAATAGCATGAACTAGGCATTGGGAGTCCTGGGTGCAGAGCCTGTCTGTTCCCTGAGTTTGCTGCACACGTCATTCTGGGCTCTTTGGCTGGCAACAACAGAAACACTTAGTAACCCAGGTGGCAAAAATACTTATTAGAAGCCTTGGAACATGACACAGGCATGATGGGCTCCTTCCTGTGACAAGGGGCAGACAGATGAGAGGGTTGGTAGCGCCTAACAAGATCTCAGGATTTAGTGAACTACCTGCAAACAATTGTTCCCACCCTGTGTAACCTGAGTTACTTCTCTGTGCCTCAGTTTCTCCATCTGAGTATTCTAAAGCTGGCCTCTTTCTCTTTACATAGACAGTTTGCTTTTTCCTGAGGGAAATTCCTGGCCCTGGCCCCAGATGGCACTTTTTCCTACCCGGATACCTTGGGAATGAAGTCTGAGGGAGCTAGGTGAGTGATGCTGTTTTAATAAATAACTAAATAAATAAGCAGTAGATTTTAGGCTATGCAGACTTTATGACCAGATGCCACCTGCTGAATCCAATGTCCCTTCCTTCCATCTGTGTTGCTAACCTCCACCTCCCCTCTGCTGCAGACCTCCCAAGCCCATGCTGGCATTGGGAGGCCATGCAGCCAAGTGCAAGAAATGCACCCCACCCAAGAGGCAGAGCTCATGACTTATGGTAGATCTTTTTGCTCTAGTGCCTCTGCTGACACTTAAGCCTCACCTCCCTTCCCATTCCTCTGCCCAGCCTATTTCCAGTTGGTGCCCCAAGTGTAGCACTTGTACTGGCCAAGTCCTTACTCTGGCGACCAATCACCTACTAGAAACATCCTTTCCGAAGTAGCTCACGCCTTCCTTTTGGAGGGCACTTCCTCCTCCCACAGACTTGGGGAGAACTCTGCCCCATATATAGAAATCAGTTAAAGGAGATGCCAGAGCACAATCACGTTGGCATCTCCAACTCTTCATGCAGATGAGAAGGGCCCTGGCTTGCTCGGCATTGTATTGCCGGGACTGTCATAAGCCTTGCTCACAGGAGTGCTTGGCAAATGCAAGTTGAAGGCACCCATCATCTCTGAGGCTCTGTGCATCTCAGAGCAGCAGTGAGAAGCCATTGAGTGAGTTGCTGCCTGTTGACACGGGAGACATTAGCCAATGTTTCCCAGGTGATAAGGGATGGAGGAGGAGAGGGTTGCCCACAGCAATCCATTTCAAGCTGCTATTTCTGCTCCTGGTGGGCAAAGAGAAAGGCAATACCCAGAGACAGGGCTTCTCTTGTGCTGTGTGAATGGACCGTTCCCCCTCACACACACACACCTGACACCGCCTAGACACACAGCTCTGAGAAGAGAAAGGGTGGGGGCTGGAGTCTCTCTCTCTCTCTCTCTCTCTCTCTCTCTCTCTCTCTCTCTCTCACACACACACACACACACACACAACCTGACACCACCTAGACACACAGCTCTGAGAAGGGATAGGGTAAGGGCTGGACTCTCTCTCTCTCTCTCTCTCTCTCTCTCTCTCACACACACACACACACACACACACACACACACACACACAACCTGACACCACCTAGACACACAGCTCTGAGAAGGGATAGGGTAAGGGCTGGACTCTCTCTCTCTCTCTCTCTCTCTCTCTCTCTCTCCACACACACACACACACACACACACACACACAACCTGACACCACCTAGAAGCGCAGCTCTGAGATGGAGTAGGGTGAGGGCTGGAGTCCACCACAGGGCACAACCACACCGTGCTCCATTTTCCTCCACGGTGTTGAGGTGCTACTCTCTGTGCTCTTCTGATTATGAAATTAGTCATTTTCTAGGAAGCTTATTTATAGCGTCCACTGCACACACGCAGTGCTGAGCTATTCTGCACGTGGCTGGGGTGTGAAAGCAGGTGTGAGTCATATGTGGGTCTCCTTCCAGATGCCTTGGTTACCTTTCTGCCCCATCATGGGCCACTGTCTTGGGGTATCCTCCATCTAGGGGAGCTCTGATAGTAAAAACAAGCTCAGGACTGGGAGTGTTCTCAAACCCAAACCCTATGGCCCCCACTTTTGCATTCACCCTGCTTCAGTGCCCTCCTCTGAAATGAAAGGTCTTCGAGATCCATGGTTCCCTGCCAGCTGTTGAGGACGGTTCCAGGTGGCTTAACAAAGACCCACCCATAAAGTGGCTCAGATTGTGGCTGCTTATGGTAGCTGATGTTTTCTGAAGCACATTGCAGCGCCACCATCTTTTTCTACAGTTCTTTGTCTATGGAACCACCTCCTATAAGCCAGGCACTGAGCTGGGCTTTGAAGATGCAAGCTAAGTAAAAGGAAAAGTCATTGCCCTTTTGCAGCCTGTATCCTAACGGCTGGCAATGATGTTGATCCAGCAAGCGTCAATTAAAATAGACTTCCTAACTGTGCCGAGTGCTGAATAAAAAAAAAAAAAATCCCAGCAAGTAGAGACGAATGCACAACCCAGGCCAAGCAATGTGAATGCAGAGGTGTGTGCAGGCAGGAGCCCATCCAAAGCGCCCCGAGTAGTGGTCAAGGGCAGGAAAGACAGAAGGCAATGCTGAAGGAGAAATAATCTACTTAGCTGAATTTCAGCATGTTTGTCTTTGGTCTTAGTGAAACGGGATGCTATTGGAGTATTTTTCCGAGGGAGGTTAAGTGGTGATTTTGAAGAGCTGGTGCTAGCTCAAGGCGGTCCCATCCTGTGTGCAGATTGGGAACCTCACAGCCATGTAAGTGATAGACTTTGGCACTATGTTGGAGAGTGCTGTGAGGGCCGGACTGAATGGATGCCCAAGACCATTAGGTAAAGACCACACTTGCAAGCAGGGATGCCTTGAAGGAAGTGTCCCTCTGTCTCTGAGTCATCTGGTCTCTAGACTCGGGATTCTCAGAGATGCTGACAGTTAGAGTGTGTGTGGGGTGTGGGGGGGGGAATAAAACAAGACAATGCAAGTTGAGAGTGAAAGATACCAGCGTGGGAAGAGCCAGCCCTATCCTGGCCTGTTTGCCCTTACTATTGAATTCTGTAATGTTTCTAAAAGAGGCTGCAGGATGGATGAGAGGCCACACTGCAGGGCTGGTGGGCAGAGAGGCTGCTGACATTTGAGACTGCTTGGAGTTTGTGCTAGTGAGTCTGCGTTAAAGGTTATGCAGCTGCCAGTTCTCCTGGTTAAAATAAGATGTGGGACCTAGTCTTAATGGATATGCTGTCCATCAAGAGAGCCAGCACAGGAAGGACTAAGAAACTCTGAGGCTACTGTCCTCTGCAATCCTTCTCTCGGGGCATGGCCACAGCCATGACTCAACCACAGAAGCACAGATCCCAGACTCCCAGAATGCATAGTAAACAAGAAGGATGATCCTCCGATAGACACAGCCTGACTTGTGTGGTCCAGCCCTGATCCAGCCCACGACTGCCGAGAGTTGGGCATGAAATGGAGCCAGAAACATTGGGGGCACACACCTGCATTGCCAGAGCAGGGGATTCTGTAAGTGCCATGGTGTTCTGCCCTCCAGATTTGCTGAGTCTGAAGACACTTTCCATAATCTAATTGATTTCCAGCAAGCTTTTTCCAGATCACGGTGTGAAGAAGAAAATTAGACCCTAGGGCAGTCTATTGGGGACCCGGTGGGCTAGAAATAGGGCTTTCTGGGGGCTGGATAGATGGCTGGGTGGTCCAGAGCAAGCACTTGTTGTTCTTGCAGAGAACCAGGCTTCAATTCTCAGCACCCACATAGTGACTCATGAAGCTTCCTCTCTTTATGCACACCACGGCACAAACATGCACATATCTACACCATCATCATCACCACTAACAAAGGAATTAGGTAATACAGTGAAAGTATTGAGTTTAGAGTTCTCCAGTGTAACTTCAAACCCAGCTTCACTCTGATGAGACCTTGGACAAGTCCCATAAACCTCCTAAGCCTTGTTTGATGAGCCTTGTTTCATGAGATCATGGTGAGGACTCTGTTTTCAGAGTCTCTAAAAGGTGAGCCAGTCTGGTGGTGACGGCGGCGGTGGCGATAATGGTGGTGGTGGCGGTGATGATGACAAAACCCTGCCTCTCCTCTGCAGCTTGATGCCATAAGAGGCTGCTTATCCCCTTTGGTCCCCTGATGAGGTGGAGGTAATCAAAAGAATACTGAGGGAATACTGAGACAGGCAGCTTTTCGTCTTCACTGGAGGCTGGGACTCTTGATCCTGGACCACCAGTATCCTCTGACAACAATTTCTCTCCCACTGCAGGAGTGAGAGAGAGAACCAGGCTGCTGATGACTCCACGGGAGGGGCCCTGGACATGTGCTGTGGTGAGAGGCTGTCGGGTAAGTCTCAGCACCCCTGTGACCCAGGAACTCAGACTGGAGAAAGAGGGTACCAGCTGACACAGAATTAGAAGTGTGGTTGCCTGTGACGTTGCTGTTCTAAGGTCTCTGTATAGATGGGGCTTTGTTTCTCAAACCCTCAGTGTCTTTCTGTCCTAGGGTCATTTAGGGAAGTTCTGTGTCCTCTGAGAGTAAGAACAGACATCTGAAGGTGTGCTCAGAGGGAGAGAGGAAGAAGAAAGTTGGAAGGGAGCTTAGCGTGGAGAGAGACCAGCTGACCAGTGTCAGTGCAGGCCTCGGGAGCAATGGAAGAAATCTAAACCAGGTGATAGGGTCTGAGCTGAGGGTGGCCAAACAGCCTGCAGAGCTGCCTGTCAGTCCTGCAGAGAAGCCTGTCTGGGAGTCAGAACCTGAAGCTGGAGTCCAGGTGCCCACAGATGTGGGAGTCTGCCTGCCTGCACCCCTGCCATGGCTGTCACCATGGAGACGGCCAGGGCAGTGTGCCCACAGAGTGGCAGCATGTCCCACCAGTTGGAGACCATATTCCTGGTCAAAATAAACGGCATTAAAAGGATTAGAGTGGAAAAGACAGTAAAAGGGGGTTCTATTTTCTTTTTATATGTTTTAATTATTTTTTCTTATAACAAGCGTCTGTTGTGGCAATATTACAAAATAAAGGCAAGTGAAACATTTGGAAATTTGCCATACCTTTGTGTGCCTACATTTTCATATCCTCCACCCAAATGTTTGTTTGAAAAATAGCCTTTTGAATTCGAACTTGGAAGCCTCAAACTTGTGGCGTCTGAGAAACCTTGCGATCGCTCTAGGTAAGACGCTTAAAAATGCAGTCTCCGTGTGACATTTACGGTTGACATTGAAAACAAATAGATGAGACTCGGAAGCAGTGGCTTCAAAATAAGCAATTACAGGATCCACTGCCCACCCTTCTTATCGCCCTCGCTTCTCCAGCAGCCTGAGCCCTTGGCGCAGTTCCCCCCTCATCCAGCAGGGGCACCATTGCACACCATGAGCCCCATAGAAGGCATCCTGGCAAGGACCGGGAGGAGCTAGTTGGAAAGAAAGAATTCTCCGAAGGTTATGAAAGCTGAGTGTCGGGAGGGCCACCGTATGCCGGGGGACAGCAGATCTGTTCTGCATATTTTTAGGAGTATGATGTAAGCCCAACACAGAGACATAAAGAAGATCTGGGCCCACGAGGTGAAGAACTTACTTTCTGACTCTCACAATGGTCCAGTCATAGAGCTGATGATTTCAGAGGAGGGAAGTGAGTGTTCCATCACTGGAGGCATTCAACTATTGGAAGACAAGCAATGGAGAGGAAATTTCCACAGTGGGTGGGAGATCTCAGTGACGTCAAAGTTCCTCTCAACTATTAAACACTTCTGTGATTCAGATATGAGTCATAGGATTCAGAGATGACTCTCCAACCAGAGATGGCCCCACTGGCCAGAAAATACCCACAGAAAGTAGGATATAATGTATAGGAACCCGGGAGGAGCATGGTGGGGAGAAAAGAGCATGGGACTTGGCATTTGAGTCTGACTAGGCTATTTCCGGCCTCTGTGTTTATGGGCGAGTCATTTAACCTTGCTGGACCTGCCACCAGCCCTTCCTCTGAAAATGGAAATAACAGCAACATGAATGTGACTATGAATCTTCACAAGAAGAAATGTAACCACTCATTTGTTCACCAAGTCCTTTTATTGAGTACCTACCGTGTCTCGGATACTGTATTGGGTGCTGGGGATATGCAGGGAGATGAAACACAGTCCCTGCCTTAATGAAGGTTCACAACAAGCTCTGTGCTGAGCCAATTCTGGAAAATGGGACAGAGCCACAGCAGAGAGGTTACAGTAGGAAGCACGATGTGTTTAATTCTATCTCCTCCCCTAGAGCCGGCAAACAATGTCGAATGGAAGAAGAGATTAGTCATCTCCGTTGAAGCTGGCACCTTGCCTGCCTTATGCAATACTCAGGAAGTTGGTATCATTTGCTGCCCCCATCTTACAGATGACAGGACCAAGGCCCAGGGAAGTTGGGCTTCCTTCCCAAATTCCCTTAGCTAGATGATGTTTGGCAAGAGAAGGCCCAGTCAGCTAGCCATTCCTGAGCTTGTGTCCTCACCATTACCCTGTTCTTACCTCCATCGTCTCTGGAAAGTCAGTGTAGTTTGCAGAGGGGGAAAGAGTGAAGGGTGTTTGTCCCCAGAGAGGAGTAAGGCAGTGTCACTGTGTCTGTCTCCTTCTATGTCCTACTTCTTCTAGAAAGCCTTGTCTGCCAAGGGCCAGGAAAGTATACGCCTGCTAGACACCCATGCTGCCGGGCAGATGTGGTATTGTAATAATTATTCATCTGTTTAGGACCATGCGCTCTTTAAGGCAAGCCCCTCTCTGTCTCACTTCTGTGTCCCCCTTGCCCACCATTTATTGAGCCATGTCTTCATTTATTCCCCATTAACTGAGCGCCTGCATGTGGCTGGCACTGCAGTAGATTCAGGAGCTTCACTAGCTGAGAGAGTGCCTGCCCCACAGGACTGTATTATGTATGAAGAGTGGGTTTCAAGCCTGGAGAGATGGCTCACCTTGTAAAAGCACAGAGCATCCAGGTTCAGTTCTCAGCACCCATAAATTATCTATAACTCCAGTTGCTCCATGAATATTGCATGCATGGAGTGCATAAACTTATATGCAAACAAGCGTCCATGCACATTAAATAAATTAATTTAAAGAAGAAAAAAAGTAGGGCCCCAGGTCTTAGACCTGACTCAGTCACTAATCAGTGAGATGCTCATTTCCCCTCCCTGGACCCGCTATCTATAAAGTGTCATGATTAATCTTCAGTGCCATACAGAATTTTTGGATGGCTCGGTGAATTAATAGAGAGCTGGGAGACTAGCCTGACACACAGTGGTGCTACGTAAGTGTTCACTGTAAAGGGAAGACAGGCAACAAACAAGGAGAGGGGGCGTCATGGGGCAAACAGTGGGGAAGACTATAGAAGAAGATGAAAACTAAGCTGAGGGGCGTGGGGAAGGACTGGAAGGGAGTTTAGCATTGTGACTGTGTGGAGCTGAGCCCAGTGTGGAGCAGACTGCCACAAAGGCTGGTCATCCAGATCTGCTGACTTAAGTGGAAACGTGGACATAAAACAAATGGAGGTATAGAGGCCAAGAGCACAGGGGTGCTGGGCCTCTAGAAGAGCCCATAGACACTGTGAGCAATCGCATAAAGATAATAATGGTATAAGAATACAGCCCTCAGTAGTTTCTCTCCCTCCCTGCTGCCTTCCCTGCTGGGCAAGACACAGGCAGAGCGAGGGCCAGCCATGCCAGGATGACTCATTCTTTCCCACACAAACTTCAGAGTAGCGTGACTCGGATAACACTCAGAACCTCGGTCACCAAGACCCGAGCTAGCATCAGCCAGGTCATATAGACCTCTCAGATAATACTTCCTGAAGTGAAGATGTCTTTAGACATCGCCAGCAACCCAGGAAGCCCACAGCTGCCTTCAGAGCGGGTAGGCTGCTCACACCCTCCAGGGTCCTCCCACGTTTGCTCACACACTTGTGTTTGTTCTCATTTGACACAGCCGCATGCTCGTGTACACACATGCACATGCCCACACAGTCACCCAAGCACGTGGCCTGCCTCAGACTCACAGGGCCCTGTGGGGGTGGACACGCACCTTCAGAGGACACACACCTGCATATCTTCTTCCTCTTGTACGCTCAGCTCGCTTGGCTGCAGCTCCACCAGCCTTCATGCACCATGCAAGCTCCCTGGCAACTAAAAGACACACTAGCTCTCTTACTCTCTTTGGGTTTCCCCTGGGACTGCACCCTGATCTCATGAGCATGCACAAAGATCAGAAGACACACTCCCTCCTTCTGCATCCCCTGTCCTTTCCTTGGTACTTAGTCCCTCTTGGTTTGGGAAACCAGCAGTAGGCACTTGGCGTAGACCTGGCTGCCTTCACCACGCCATGCATGCACAGACTTCTTTCCTTTCCCCTCGTGAACACATTCCTTTGCACACGGTCACTTTGTTCTCTTCCGTTCCCCTTGCATGCTCACTTTACTTGCTTTGCAGTCATCCAAACACGTGAGTACATTCAAACCCACACCCCCTGCTCTTTAGTGTGTAGGTGTCACATTTGCATGAAAGCAAACAAGGCTACGGATGCTGGGGCCTCTGTTCCTTCCCCCAGCTAGCACTGGTATGGGCCTAGCCTCAAATCCAATAGCTTCCTTGGAGTACATGGGAGGTAGAGGATATCACGGCCAGTGATGACCAGGTTGTGCAATAGAGTGACATCATTAAGTCTTGCTTTCTGTGTCTCTAATGAGCAGACTTAGGTTGCCTCCTAAGTTTTGTAGGGACTGGGGCCAGATCACAAGTGTGCTGTGGGGCAATGCTCTTGTACACTATAAAGGTTTGTCATTCATATTGGCTTAATAGATGCTGATTGGCCAGTAGCCAGGCAGGAAGTATAGGCAGGGCAACCAGACTAGGAGAATTGTGGGAAGAGGAAAGGCAGAGAGTCCGTTGTAAGTCAGACACGGAGGAAGCAAGATGAGAATGCCTTACTGAGAAAAGGTACCAAACCACATGGCTAAACGTAGATGAGAATTATAGATGAATTTAAGTCATAGGAGCTAGTTAGCAGTAAACCTGAGTAATAGGCTAAACAGTTTATAATTAATATAAGCCTCTGTTTATTTAGGATTGAATGGTTGTGGGACTGGGTGGGACAGGAACTTCTGATGACACAAGTGAGGCCTCTAATGATATACCACCTATACCTATACCACCTACAGCTGAACCTGCAAAGACCCTTGTGTGTGTGCATGTGGGCACATCACTCTGTATAAGCAATCATGGTCCACAGTTCACCCCAATCAGTATGTAGCCTCAGAAAGAAGCTCCTGAAGGAAAAACCTTGCAAGCATCAGGTTATGATGAAAGCAAGTTCTGAAATCCTCATTATTAGAGTAACACTTGAGAAGAGGACATGAACACTAGGTAGGTGCACAGGTACCTCTCCTGGGCATTGTGCATTATTTCCCTCTGAGAATGGCATGGCCAAGTGAGAGGAAATGCAAGCCCCGTATCTAAGAATGCCATTGCTCTTGAGACCTGGGTACTCCAGAGGCCCTTTATATATGACTAGAGTCATGATAGTCCTGGATACCCTGAGGGTTAAGTGTGTGACATTCACCTGGGTTCATACAAGGTTTCAAGTATACACTGAAGGCCTAAAACTGGTCCTTTTGGTAAGAACATAGATGACTTCTTGGGCTGGTGGCTATGAACCCTACTTCCATCTTTTATCTTGGTATCTTGAAGGTGGGCCCCAGTCCAGCACTAAATACAGTGCTCTGTGTGTCTGCTCACCAGTGTTCAGTGGGTTCTTCCGAGCCAGGGATGAGGACACAATCTCAACAAGAAGCAATTGCTTATCCTGGGTGCTACTTTATGGAGTAAAGGAGGTGGAGGCCTGTACTAACAAAGGCTTGATTATCCTCATATCCAGTGACCCCATCTGACCAGCAGAAGGGCCATAGCTTTTGCTGCATCCCCATCACGCCTCTGAAGAGACTTTGTGCTAGAAGCTGATGGACTGTTGAAAATGCCCTTTGATCAACTCAAATTTATGGAGCATCCACTCAGTCCCAACATGTCCCAGATTAGTGGTATAGTGCTGATCAGAGCAGATGTAGATGTATACTCCTCTCCTCTCAGAGAACACAGGAAACCAGGGAAGGCTTATGTGCAAGCCTAGAGACAAGAACCGAGAAAGGCTCCCTGAACCCATGCTAGAGGATGAGTAGGTCCCTACTCAAGTCTCCAGGGGCCTCTATCAAGCACTGTAAGAAGATAGGTAACCTCAGAAGGAGATTTAACTTCCATCTGCTAAACCCTGTCCTTATTGAGCATCCAAGTCCGGTGCCCGGTACTGGTTCTAACTGTCCTGGGAGCAGGTGCAGGAACCCTAGTGGGCAACCAGAGAGAAGGCAGACTAAATGTGGCATCTGGCTAAGGTGTTGCTGATGCCTGTCCACAAGCACAGCACACATTCTGCATGTCTTCCTCTTTCTGTGGTACGGGGATAGAACTCGTGGCCAATGTGCACACTGGGTCAGCACTGAACTATACATGGAGCCGCCATTCTATAGGTTCTTATTTCTTTACCGGACTGGTGCTCCTATTTTCTTTTCTTTTTTATACATTTTTTATTGATATTTATTGAGCTCTACATTTTTCTCTGCTCCCCTCCCTGTCTCTCCTTTCCCCACTTCAACCCTCCCCCAAGATCCCCATGCTCCCAATTTACTCAGGAGATCTTGTCTTTTTCTACTTTCTACTTCCAATGTAGATTAGATCCGTGTAAGTCTCTCTTAGTGTCCTCATTATTGTCTAAGTTCTCTGGGATTGTGGTTTGTAAGTTGGCTTTCTTTGCTTTTTGTTTAAAAACCACCTATGAGTGAGTGCATGTAATAATTGTCTTTCTGTGTCTGGTTTACCTCACTCAAAATAATGTGTTCTAGCTCCATCCATTTTTTTTTTTGCAAAATTCAAGCTGTCATTATTTTTTCCTGCTGTGTAGTACTCCATTGTGTAAATATACCACATTTTTTTTTTATCCATTCTTAGGTCAAGGGGCATTTAGGTTGTTTCCAAGTTCTGGCTATGACAAACAAAGCTGCTATGAACATAGTTGAGCACATGCCGTTGTGGCACAATTGAGCATCCTTTGGATATACACCCAAAAGTGGTATTCCTGGGTCTTGAGTAGATTGTTTCCTAATTTTCTGAGAAATGCTCCTATTTTCATTTAGGACTATTCACGCATTTAGAGATGTTTACACTGACTGATAATTTGAGTCTTTAGACCATTATAGAGAAACAAAACACTGTTAGGAGGTGCTAAGATACTAATAGAGTAACATTTTGTGGAGAGGCCCTGGCCAGGTATCCACTAGTCAACAGTGGTAGAGTTTAACTAGTCTCTGACACCAAGACAAAAATGCGAACAGGAACCCATGTCACTGGGCCTAGAAGTGCTTAGGGGAGGTAGACAGACCTGGGTTTATGTTTTAGCTCTGCCACCAACTGGCACTATGGCCAGTTGTCAAGTTACTCAGGTGTCAAGTTCTGGCCAGTCCTTCAGCAATATAGCTATAGGTCTACCGTAACTCTCCACTACAGGCCTGGGATCTCACAGAGCCACCCGAGCCTCTGGAGAGGAGCACTGTCTGCTTGTAAAGTCAGGTGTGAAAGGGGCCAGCACTGGTGGGAAGAGAATCTCTGTCTGTTTCTCTTCACTGAGGTGGACACAGCTGTGATACTGTAGCAAGGTACCTGGACGTGCAGGGACCCTGAAAAGAGTCTCTGCAGCAGCTGTCCCCACAGTGGTTGACGCCAAAGGCCACTGAGATAGATGAGAATTCATCACATTCCTAGACATGTGGCAGCAGACACTCTCCTTTTCCTTTGCTTTGTCCAGTCTTGAGCTACCCTAGCTCTCATTATATTCTGTACACCTTGTATGTCCTTACGTCACCCTGTGCTCCCGCTCATGTCTTCTTCTTGGACCTCAGTGTCTGCTTGGTCAGCTTTATTTACCTCCTCATGAACAGTCTCAAAACTCAGGAGCTTCCAACAAAGCATCTTACCTGCTCATGAGCTACAGACCAGGCAGGGTGTTCTTCTGACCGGGCTGTGTTCACCAGCTTAAGGCCTGGGAAACAACGTCCATGAAAACTTTCCTTATGCATCTGGGGCCTTGGTCTCTGCCATGTGAACCTGCCCTCTCTTTAGTTAGCCTGGGCTAGCTCACAGTAAGGTAGTCATAAGTATGTTAGACTTCTCAGATAGCAGCTGACTTCTGACTTTCTAAGATGGGAGGGAAACAGAAGCTTCAGGCTTCCTATGCCTCAGAAAAGAAACTATAGTATTGGTTTGATTTGTTGGTCAAAGCTAACCACAGTCTCAGCCCAGATTCAAGCAGAGAAAGAAGCATGATGCCTCCTGATAGGATTCAGGAATCTGCATCACCCTCATCTGTCATAATATCCTTTATCAGTCTCCGTTCCTCTTACATTCATTCTTTTCTACTTCTTTCTCCTATTTTATGTCCCATTGTTTTTCTAAGCCTCTCCTATTTCAGCTACTCACCTGTACATATCTCAAGTCCTTGGCTCTTCTCCCTACTTGCAAAGAGCATGGCTGTGTGCAGGCTTCTCCCCAGCATCTGTAAGGTCACTGTGTTTTAAATTATTATCAAAATAATTTAAAGTTGGAAATAAATTTTGAAATAAAATATGTTGTGCTCTTCTACCTAAACAAATATTCATCTCTAAGGAGTATGACAGCCAGGTTCATACTTAGGAGTTAAGCCAGACTAGAATTGTGACTTTTTGGCATTCTGCATCGAGATACAAGGTTTAGAGAAAACCATTACCAGCCTACCTGGCTCCATCCAACTGCAAGGATGCTCACATGCACTTATGTGCATAGGCACTCTGCTCCACACTTCTGATCTCCAAACATACCTTCTGCAAATGGCAAATGCACGCAGCAGTGTGTTGTGCATCAGAAAACAAAACAAGAGAACCCCATGCTGCAAACCAGGCTCAGGCCAGCATGCACAGAGAACCTTTGGATTTGTGTATAAACAGTGAAATGTCCTCTGAGAAGGATGCCCAGTAAAAGAGTAGAGAAAAGCCCTTCAGATGTAAGTCCAGACCAAGGCCCTTTTCCTGGTGTAATGACAGTGCTGAGCATGTGTGCCCTGGTGTTGGGCATCACTCTCGAGGCTAGACTAGGACAAGCCTGCACACCATCCCAGCCCTCGGGTCACTCTCCTGCACTGGAAATGGGGAAATCGGTCTCCCCATAGCAGTCATGAGGCCACAGTTGCTGGTCTGTGCATGGAGCTTGTAAAGTAGAATCTACTGAGTTGTCTGTTTGTTTTCTAATTGTTGGATTCAGGCCTGGATTTGAACCTGAGCTCTTCCTTTTAGAGCTTGGGATTCTGCACAAATCATTTTACAACTCTAAGTGTCTGTCAGCCCCACTCAGGCTGTGGCTGACTATGACTGTTGAGAAAGATTGTCTTTTTGCCAAATCCCAATTGGCTATCACCTTGATTAATTCAGACTGTTTCTGGGGCAACAAGATAGATGGACAGATAAAGGTACCTGCTGCCAAAGCTCATGACCTAAGTTCAATCCCTGGGAACTACATGGTAGAAAGAGAGACCCACCCTGCAAGGTGGTATCCTCTGACTTCCACACTTATGCCATGAGGAACATACATTCCAAAAAAGAAAAGTAATTAATTAAAAATGCAATTTCTTAAAAGACTATTTCCCCATCACAAACAAGGCCATTTGGGAATGTGCACCCTCTGCTAGCATGTTCAGCCGACACTCAGCAGCAAGGTGCACCATAGCCATGCCCAGCCTCTTAGGCCCACCATGATACAATGTGAATCCAGCCTGTTGTGGGAGCCTGTGGTCTCAGGGAGGAATAAGGCTGCTTGCGTTAGGCAAATTCTGTGCCCAAGTTACCAAAAACTTGACAGCATCCCATTGTGTTTTTCATTCAAGAGCCCAGGGATGATTTAAAGGACTTGTGGTTCTAGCCCAGCCTCTCAGAACATCTCAAAATGTTGACCCTTGTACAAAATCTCAAAAGTACATGTACTTTATCTAAGTTCACCCACGGGTTGTCAGCATGCCTCATCTCCCTGCAGGCTGGTGGTCTCGGTTCCACTCCACAGCTACCTAGTCAGGAAGCTGGTACCCCCCCCCTACCCCTGTGTGAGTGACTCCAGAGAGATGCCATGCAGGAGGGGGCTCCCCACATGAAGTCACAATCTCTTCTAACCTGATCTTACAAGTGATATGCCTTCGCTTCTGCTACGTGCTTTTGGCCACAGAGTCTACCATGGTTACCATGTGGGAAGGTCTGCATATGGTTGTGAGTGCCCGGAGACAGGGTCGTTGGAGGGCAACTTGGGGCCTGTCTACTGGATTGCTTAAAAGTTGAATAATTAAATTTGAAAAGCTTTTAATAAAGCTTGATATAGCTATCACCCTCAATCCAGCTTCATTTTCAACACGCAGACTACTTCAGCATGCTTCCTTCTTAGCGTCTTTCAGTGTTCAGTTTGCAAGTTAAGTTCTATACAGTACATATGGGCTAGTGTATCATCGTCTTAAAATTTTAATATAAAATGTCTATGTTTTAACATACTCAAATCCTCATAATCCACAGTCTTAGGATGTGCCAATGAGCTGTAGGGGGGAAAGCCCACTAACCAAAACAGAAAACAAGCAAAAAGGACATCATAATGAAACCAGTGCCTTTCTCACTGTGGCAGGACTATGAAAGACTTGATTTTTCTTTATTCTTTGATGGAAAGGTGGTCTCTGCATTTTCTAAATTATTTTTACACAAAATGGTTGAGCATTCCAAACTGCTAATTAAACAGTAGCTGTAGGTGGTAGGGACACCCCTACCCCTGTTTGCTCTATGGACAGACCTCCCCCAAACCTGGGCTGACCCAAACCCATGATTATTAATGGGAACTGATCAATCCCATGGAAACTTTTGTAGAGACAGATGACCACAAAAACATGGAATTCTGTTTCCTTGTAGAAAATCAACAAAATGAACCAGAGGTCACATTGATGAGGCCACTCAGGAAAAGGGAGCCTCAAAGGCTGTTTGACAATCATCTGTGCTACAACCAAAACCAGGACTCTTTCCTACTGAGGGGTGTTGATTCCCAGCGGGATCTCTCTCCAGCTCTTTCAGGAGCCAGACAAAGGGCCACAGGCATCTGTTCTGCCTTTCTCTTCAGACACTAGACAAATTTCTAATTTGGGGGCTTGGTTTCTGGTTTCCTTAGAGGTGGAGAAGGCATTGAAGTTTTCAGTCACGGTCAGCCATGTTTGTCAGTATCTGCCCTCAGCGCATCTTAGCGGTCTACACGAGGCTCCAGTCTGGCTTCCTGAACTTGCTTCCTTTTCTCTCTGCTGTGCCCTTCTATACAGAGGTCGTGTGTTTAACATTCATTCTTGTTTCTGCTCTTGCTAAATAATGTCAAAATTTCATATTCTATATTTTTAATAGTGTATATTTTATATTTGGTCTTTGACTTACAATGGTTGGGATTAGGTTGTTTTGACTTGAAGATGAAGGTGAAACAAACAGTAGAAACAGAACTTCAAAGAAGAAAGCAAAGTGAGCAAGCCAATAAGAAGCAATAAACCAATGTCGGTCTGTCAGGATAGCCCCATAGAGCAACTGAGAACCCTGCTTCAGCTTCTGCCTCCAGGTTCCTGCCTTGGCTTCCCTCCGTAAAGGAGTGTAAGCTGTAAGATGAATAGACCCTTTCCTCCTCGTGTTGCTTTTGGGTGTGGCGCTTATCACAGTACCAGAAGGCAAACCAGAATACTCAGGGACTATGTAAAAATTTCCTTGGGCTTTGCACCTTAGATCACACCCTCGGGTTTCACACCAGTTCCAGCAGAGAACCCGGAGGCAGGAGTTGCTGGTGGAGATACACGGGAACCAGAGCTTGTCAGACCTTTCCTACTGACCGTGGCCAGGACTTTTGTTCTTTATTTCAAGATCAAAGAGAAGCCCTTGAATTAAGCTAAGCCGTGGGCTCAGGATTTCTCTTTAAGCAGAGGGATCTTAAAAGCTGAGCAGGCCCTTACAGACCCTGCTCTAACTTCATGCAAGGCCTAGAGAGGCAATGGAACGCCCAGGGCCACAAGCCTGACACAGAGCCCTCGACCCTACCACCTGGAGAATGTGAGAATGAGTCTCCTGGGCAGCCAACAGCCATCTGATCATCTGATGGTGGCAGTTCCTGGAATTTGTCAACCCAGCTGTCTGGGGTGAGGGTGGGGTGTGGCATGGATAGTTTTTACTCCCCTCCTGCCAGCTGGACTGTCTTTAATGACTTCTGAGGTTGTTAGCACAAACTGCTAAAGAACTCCAAGCTAGGACTCAGCCTACCACTGCCTTGGGCTTGGGCCCCAGTCCTTCAGGATACTCCATACCGCACTTGTGAAACCTCTCTGCTGTCTCATTCATGAGAGAGAGCTAATGAGAGAATTTAGGGATGACCCTCTGAACCAGGGTGTTGCGGTGCACCGGGCCTGTAACCCCAGCAATCAGGAGATAAGGCAGGAGGATCAGGAGTTCAAGGTCATTCTCAGCAATATATTGAGTTCAAGGCCAGCCATAGGCTATCCAAGACCCAGTCTCAAAAATAAAACAAAACGGCCGTTATCTGTTGAATCTCCATTTCTTCATGAGAGAAAAGAGGGGAAAAGAGAAGCTCTCATCCTCCACAAGTCTCCGTGCTTTGGCCTCAGGCACTGAGGGCTCCCGAGGGTTGTTGAGGTCTGTTCCTTTGTTTCTGGGTGTGGTGGCTGGCCTTGAGGCTATTCACCCTTCTAATGTGGAGCCTGCACTGCAGAGAAGCACGGGGCTGTCAGCCTTTGTGAGCAGCGCAAAGCTGTCTGCAGTCCCGCGCAGAGCCGTGCCTTTCTATCCCATCCGAGGCGTACTTGAATTGCATTTTGTTTTGAGAGCTTGTTAGCATTCTCGATTTAATTAACTGGCAGAGACAAAGCCCCACTGTTTCCCTCACCCCGAGTCCATGCCCATTCTACCTACCCGCTGACCCCAGTTCTCAGCCCCAGCCCACATCCAGGTGGGGTTCTCATAGTCCTCCTGGAGGCTCAGCTCTCACAGGAAAAGGAGGTCCTTGCCACCGCCTGCCCCCTCACCCCACCTCTCGCCCACCTCACCTCTTAGCTCTGGCTGCGGTTTATTGGGCATTCACGATTTACCAGGCCCCGGGCTAAGCATGTGTGTGTTTTTAGATCACGGTATCCTAAAAGTCCTATGAGATAGGATTTGTAGATCCATTTTCTAGAAGAGAACTAGGTTCAAATTGTCACTTAGCCACGGTGCTAAGTGACCCAGGGTCATGTGTAGTAAATGACAAAACCAGGCCTCAAACCTCAATCTGTGTAGGATTCTAAATCGTTGGACTGCTGGCCACTCCAAAAGGCTGCCTGCCTAGAGGGCAGAACTACTTCAGGTTCCTGGAGGTCTGCCTACCCCGAGTTTCCATGTACAGTCTCCCCTCAAGCCCCTCTTCCAGAGAATATACTCTCCTGTATCTGCAAGCAGCGGTCAGCTCACACACCCACTACAGACTAAGCAGTGGGCACCCTTGACTTCCAGAACCCTCCCCACTGCCTTGGCCCTAGCCCTCCTTGAGAGTCTTCCTAACCAGAAAAGCCCACCCACTGAGTGTGGCTGATTCTGTCTAGCTGCAAAGGCATAGCCCCTACCCTGCCTCTGTGTCAGGAAGGAGAGGCAAAAGCAGCAGCAGTCTAGGGTAGGCAACAGACACAGGATGGGAGGGCAGACGCACCACGCCTCCTGAGACCGTGTCCCGACCCTTCAACCCATGGTGGTGGCTTTGAGCAAGTCACTTACTCTCGAATGTCTCCCTGTCTTCTGAACTGTAAAAGAACAGTCCCGTTACCTCTGCAGTCATTCGAGGACTGGCTGAATCAGTGCTTGTAAAGAGGTCGCTGAAGCCTCTCTCCACCAGGCAGCCAAATTTCATACTAGAAGCCAGCAAACATTACGTGGGCTTTCCATTCCCAGCCTGACAACCCTATGTGTGACATCCCTTCTGCCTGGGGTGGAGTCACAGGCTCCACCTATTGCTGAAAGGTCTGTCGAGGGACTTACTCTTGTCTAAACAACCACGGAGAGGTTTCACACCTTGCCCAAGCCACTGGGGCTGGGACTGGTAAGCACTGGCATCCTAGTTCAGAACCTTCTGCCCAAATCCGTTTTCTTCTGCTACTGCATCCTCCCTGCCTGGAGAAATAGGGAGATGAATCAGCTGTGGGTGTTGGTTCACTCAGGAAAGGGCTTGTCATGTAAGCACAGAGACTCGAGTTGGGATCCCTAGCATCCAAAAAGACAACTTTAAAAAGTATGGCATCATGTGCTTGTCATCCACGCCCCCACCCAGGAGACAGCGACAGGAGGATTCACAGATTGCACTGGTCGGCCAGTCTAGTCTAAATGGTGAGACCCTGCCTCAAAAAATAAAGTCAGCAGTGAGTGCCTGAGGGACACGCGATGCACACACAGATGCAGGTCCCACTGTCAGCCAGCTGACCATCCAGAATAGACTTCTTCCCCAGGCTCTTTCTCTCATCCTGCTGCACCTTCTGTGACTCTCTTTGTCTTGGTGTGCACTGTCTAGCAGGACTGATGGGGCAGAGGTGTGGTGGGGCGCCAATACACATTCTCACAAAGCTACATCTACTGCCCATTGCCTTTGCAGAAAGGAGCCAGAATTTTTTTTCACCAGGATCCGTGGTGCCCCTAGAACCCTGCTGGCCTGCACTGTGATACATGAGTGCACACACACACATGCACTCACGGGCACACACTCCCACACATGCACGCATGCACACGTATGCACGCATGGGCACACACTCCCACATATGCACTCACACACACATGCACGCATACACATACACACACACACACACACACGAGTGACTCTATTTCCCGTGTTGTTAGGAGGGTTGAGAGTCAACACTCATAAAGCTCTGGAGCTGCACCAGTGTGTGGTAAACAGTCTTTATCCGGAAGTTCAGCTTGGTGGCTCTATCTGCAGTCCCAGCATTCAGGAAGTAGAGGCAGGGAGGTCAAGAGTTGCAGACCATCCTTGGCTCCATGAAGAATTCAAGGCCAGCTTGGACTACAGGAGATGCTATCTTGGGGGGGGGACTCTGTTTGTTCATAATGCTTAGGACAGCAGCCAACCCCTATGCTCTGAGAGCTTGGGCAAGGCATGTCCCCAAGTTTTCCCTCAGCCTTTTTCGTTTGTTTGTTTTATTTTTGTTTTTCGAGACAGGGTTTCTCTGGCTTTGGAGCCTGTCCTAGAACTCACTCCGTAGACCAGGCCGGCCTCACACTCACAGAGATCCGCCTGCCTCTGCCTCCTGAGTGCAAGGATTAAAGGCATGTGCCACCACCGCCTGGCTCCCTCAGCCTTTTCAAAGAAATCATCAGGGAGCTGGAGAGATGGCTCAGAGGTTAAAAGCACTGACTTCCAGAGGTCCTGAGTTCAATTCCCAGCAACCACATGGTGGCTCACAACCATCTGTAATGAGATCTGGGGCAGCATGCAGGCAGACAGAACACTGTAGACATAATTAATAAATAAATCTCTAAAAGAAAGAAAGAAAGAAAGAAAGAAAGAAAGAAAGAAAGAAAGAAAGAAAGAAAGAAAAAGAAATCATCAGGCTGAGCCGAATATCCCTGCCTCAATTCTCAGCTTCTGACATTCGATGGTTTTGGAAGGCCGTGGTCAGGCAGGCACCGTCTGTGGCTGGCAGGCTTGGCCGGGAGGTCACTCTTGGCCACCCTGAGAAGGAAGAAAAGCTGAATGGAATCGTTTCCCTCCTCTCATAATCAGGAGCAGGCTAAGCCAGGCTTCAGCGCCAGTTATGGTGGGCTGAGGGGCTGAGGCTGAGAGCAGGCGGATGAGTCACCAGGGAGCCTCTGTGGTTCTGGAGCTCCAACCAGCCCCTGGGCAGAGGAACTGCAAGGCTTAATGGTGTGATTTGAGAGCTGGGGTACAACAGAGGGATCAGCGTGTCCTCGCATGCCCTGGATGGCATCCGAAGGCCATTTGCCTCCACGTTTTACCCGGGAAGCTTTGGCCGGGGTTACTGATTCCGCCTCTCAGTCCCTCTTCCCCTCCCTCAACACCACTCAGTATCCCAGAATCCATCTGCCAGATGTCAGGTGCAGAAGCTGCACCATCAGCCCAGGACAGCTGTTTAGGATTCATGGTCCCACATACATACCCCTCCCTCTTCAGTCTCCAGGCTCTCTGCCTGTGCTGCAGCGACCCCTTTCCTAAGAAGTCATACGGCAAAAAGTAACCATCCGTTGGTGTCAGGAAGCCCGGGGTTTAAATCTCAGGTCTGCATTTACTTGGGAACGATGCTTGGGTTCTCAAAGCCTACATTTCCCTACCTGGAAAGATCCCTTTCACCAGACTCAAGAGGGAAGCCTATCAAGAGCCTCCCAGGAAACCGCCTGTAAGCAAGCAACCTCTGCATGGGGGGTTCCGTGCGTGGCAAAGCAGCTACCTTACTGGGAACTACTGAAGAGCTAACCCTCGACGCAAGTACCTCTGCCTCTCACCGACAAATGGGGCTCATGATGACGCCTGCCGTAGAGGCCAATGCAACTACTCTGGGAACTGCACATCTAGCAGCCCAATGAGGCGATGTCCTTTCCCAGAGCGTGGGAGTGAGTGAAAGGGAGGGCAGGACATTTAGAAGTGACATCATTAGCCGGGCGGTGGTGGCGCATGCCCTTAATCCCAGCACTAGGAGGCAGAGGCACGCGGATCTCTGTGAGTTCAAGGTCAGCCTGGTGTACAAAAGAAGAAGAAGAAGTAGCAGCGTCTCTAAAAGAAGGACAAGAGGATAATGGGCCAGTGCTCTGGCACCCTCACCAGCTAGACTGCTTCTTTACTGCTGAATTCCCAGAACCTGGCCCAGTGCTTTGCAAAGTAGGTACATGCAGATCCTTACTGCGTGACCGGGAAGCAAATCCTGTGATCCCCGTCCTTGTCATGTACTTGGTGGTAAATAAGTGTGCGTTGGGTTCACATACAGGTGAGCAGACGCCAACATCAGGGATGTGATCCCAGCACAGTTCTCCATATCTGTGATTTCTACCACTTCCTATCAGGGATCCCCATTGGAGATCAGGGCTTCTTAATTGGAGGTCATGGAACCCCCTCCAGATTATATGCATAGTACGGTGTGTGTTTGGCAGTGTATCTAACCTGATTTTAAAAATGTCCAATTTCTGAGTAGGAAATACTTTTTTAAGATTTACTTATTTTATTTTATGCGTATGGGTATTTTGCCTGCATGCACAAATATATGCACCACATGCATGTCTGGTGCAGTGGATCCTTGGAACTGGATCCAACTGGACAGTTGTGAGCTGCCATGTGAGTGCTGGGGATTGAACCTGGGTCCTCTAGAGAAGCAGCCACTGCTCTTAACCACTGAGCCATCACTCCAACTCCCACAAAACAACTCTTTAATTGTAAAAAGTTTCTGGGGTTTTTGTTTTGTTTTTGTTTTTTGTTTTTGTTTTGGTTTTAATTTTTTGATATAGGTTTCTCTGTATAACAAGTCTGATTATCCTGGAACTTGCCTTATAGACCATCAGGCTGGCCTCAAACTCACAGAGATCCACCTGCTTCTGCCTCCTGAGTGCTGCTACCGCCCAGGATTCGATTTTATTTTTTATTTTATGTGTGTGTATTAGCATTCATTTGTGTGGTGCTTGCAAAGGCCAAAAGTAGGTATCAGATTCTCTGCAGCTAGAATTATAGGTAGTTGCTGAAATGATCTGGCGCGAGCAAGAAGAGAACACAAGAGATGAACAAACCCGCTTAGGAGTTTATTAGAAGGGAAAATGTACACAGGCCTGGGAATGGTATACAGAGAGAGAGCAAAGATGGCGTGTCCAGCTTTTAAAGGCTGCTTAGCACATGCACACAGGGGGAAGATGTGACTATGTCACACGCTGATGACAGGCGACCGGGAAGTGCAGCCTTATGGGTGACTGAATAATTACAGTTGTGAGCTCTTAATGTAGGTGCTGGGAACTGGACTCTGGTCCTCTGAAAGAGTCATGAGTGCTCTTAGTCACTGAGCCATCTTTCTGGTCCCCAATTCTTTTTAATTGTCATATTATCAGAATTGTCGTGTGTGTGTGTGTGTGTGTGTGTGTGAGTGTGTGTGTGAGAGAGAGAGAGAGAGAGAGAGAGAGAGAGAGAGATTGGGAGGGTCACACATGCCATGACACACGTGAAGACCGGAGGACAACTCCATCAAATTGATTCTCTCCTTCCACCTTTATGTGGGTTCCAGGGATCAAACTCAGGTCACCAGGTTGTGTGACAAAGACATTGACCCACCGAGTCATCTAGCTAGTCAAAGAAAATGGTTTTAAATACCTCAACTCTGAAAGATGTATATCTTCCTGGTGCCTAGTGAATTTCCTCATTTGCTTCATCAGAACCCCAGAGATTTTTTTCTTTAAATGCAGAGAATTGGGCTAGAGCTATATAGCTCAGTTTGCAGAATGCCTACCTAGACTGCACAAAGCCTTGGGCATGATCCCCGTCGCCATGTAAAATCAGGTGCCATTCCAGCACGTGAGAGGTAGAAGCAAGAGAATTAGAAGTTCAAGTTTATCCTCAGCCACATGGTAAGTTTGCAGCCAGCCTGTAATACATGGGACCCGTCTCAAGAAAAAAAAAATGTGTGTAAAGTTTCCACGTTTGTCTCTGAGACGTTGATTCAGGGCGCCATCAGCCTGTGGTGCCCCCTCGCCCACACCACATACATGCAATTAGTCTGCCATCTCCTGTGTGCAGATGTAATGAGCATAGGTTCTCAGAGGGGCTGGGTTTGCCTTCTGAGCAGCTGCTACGCTGGGCAGCTCTCACAGAGCTGTGTGCGCTGACGACCTCTGTCTCCTACACTTCTGAGTGGGACAGGTGGAGTCAGGGCCTGAAACTTGAGAGTACCAACTAGGACTCATAACATCTGAACTCGGAGCTTTTATCTCTTTTAAAGAATATCTTTATAAGCCAGGTGGTGGTGGCACATGCCTTTAATCCCAGCACTCGGGAGGCAGAGGCAGGCGGATCTCTGTGAGTTCGAGGCCAGCCTGGTCTACAAGAGCTAGTTCTAGGACAGGCTCCAAAGCTACAGAGAAACCCTGTCTTGAAAAAAAATCAACAACAACAACAGAAAGAATATCTTTATTGCTGCAAAATATATATATATCAAATATACATATATAGTGAATATACACGTGTATGTGTGTATGTATATTTTTTCAGAAAATTTAAGATATATAAATAAAATCACCTCTCCTCCCATCATCCCTCCCCCCACCCCATGACTGACATGGTGGCACACAACTTTGATCTAAGTACTTGGGAGGCAGAGGCAAATGAATTTCTATGAGTTCAAGACCGGCCTAGTCTACTTACAGAGTTCTAGGCCAGCAGGGTTACACAGTGGTACCCTTTCTCAATAAATAAATAAAAGCTGCTGTTAACACCTGGCTTGCTTGATTTCCACTTAGCAGGCACGTCTATGAAACATCCCCTGTGTGTCAGAGCCCCACACTACCGACTCGCTGGCACTACCACCCCCCTTTGTCTCCACCGTGCACCGTCTTCTCCTAAGCACATTTATATTTGTCTCAAATTTTAAAGCCAATAAGATCATACTGTGTCATAGCCTCGCCTTTCACACTCGAAATTTCCAAACGTTCTTTCCATGCCACTAAATATTCATCTACAGACTCACAATATAATGGTTGCATGACACTGTATCGCAGCAGGTTTCATGCTTCTCAGACTGGAGCACATGTAACCCTGAGGGCAAAGCCACAAGATAAATGTCACCCATCTTCCCGAAGCACAAATTTGATTCAAAACTTTGGGAGGGAAAAAAACATTCAGTATCAAATGATTTCAGATAATCCATAGTGTAGGTTAGAGAAAACCCATACTTTTTAAAAGAAAGCAGCAAAGACCCAGTCTATGTGAACTCGATAGATTACCTATTGAATTGCCCTCTGAGGTTACAAACAGGCAAGAACAAAATTCCAGCTCAGGTCCCCTGTGTGTGTGCATAGGGAAATGCCCAGGGAAGAGAAAAGGGGACTCAAGATCTGCGGCTTAAACTGAGGCAGAAGAGCCAGGGGCCTGGCCTGCACCCCACTACCATCCTTACATGACATCACCTGTCAATGTGTACATGGGGGCCTTGCCCCTGAGAACACACACACACACACGGGGGTGGACACCGGCTTCCCACACGGTCCAGCTTCTAGCAGCAGCTTTTCCTTTCACCCAGCATCAAGCTGAACTTAGTGCTCACTAGCTGTGCCCATCATGGTGACCTGCCCTCCTCCCTCCCTCTCGCACGTTCATTTCTTCTGTGCACATTTGTTCTGTGCACATCTGTTCACCTGTGCACATTCATTTGTGCTGATATTTCCCATGAAGCGAGAAGCTCTTCATTCCAGAGCAAGAATTATATCAGGTGCCTGTAAAGTGTCAGGAATCATACAGTGTTTTATCTGTAGTATCTAAAGCCTTCATAGCATCTTTGCAAAGTATATATCACCCCTCCAGCCCCCACTGAATAAAAGAAGAGGAGAAGGAGTAGGCACCAGGCAGGGTGGCGCATGCCTTTAATCCCAGCACTTGAGAGGCAGAGACAGACTGATCTCTGAGTTCAGGGTCAGCCAGAGCTACACATGTCTCAAGCATACACACAAACAAAAGGAACAGGGCAAAATAGTAGCACTGCTCATCAGGCGCTCAGCCAGTCAATATGTATCAAAACCTACAAACCAGCAAACATGTGTTGCTCGCTAGAATACTGATACCACGCTGCTTTCAGGGACTTGTGGGTGAACAGAGACAGTGACATTCTACAAACCTTAGTGACTGTTGTATATCCAGAGTCCCATGAGACTGCCTCAGACAGAACCCACCTAAAGAGTAGGCCACTTGGGGGGGTGGGGGACACGACCTCTTAGCACTCTGTCTCTCATCTCCCCTTTGTAAATTGGAAGGAGTGATGGCTGTGCCGACTTCCTAGGGATTCTGTGAGTGATCGGTGAATTAATGTGTGTCAGCATTCAGAGCAGAGCTGTGCCAAGGTATCTTGCTGTGGATGGTAGTATGAAGGGGTGGCATGGGTAATGGGGCAGATTCTAGTTCCAGTGACATTTCTTTGGTAACTGCAGATGAATAGTGGTTCCCTTGGTGACATATACAGAGGCAGGGGGCACAGAGTGTTGGAGGGATATTCTAGGTAGAGGGAATGATAGGCAGAGTACAGCATCAACTCACTTGGGAAGCTACGGGGGGTGTGGCTAAAACACAGCATCCGCATGGGGGAACCATCCGGGGTTCACAGCGGTCCGCAAGAGGCCCGTGATTTTAACCAGGCTTCTCCAGGTTCTTGCATAGCCTGGCTGATCTAAGTCTGGCGAGACGCTCAGTAAATGTCGAGTGAATGACTGACCATGTGCACAGCTGTGTTGGCTCCACCAGCTTCTACTGTCACCCAACCACAAAGCAAGTCGACAGCCCCACCGGCATAGTGATGTATACACATCCATTTTGTCAGGCTCTTTCTTCTTGGTGGTATGCTGAGCTAAGTTTGGGTGGAAATCTCCAACATCTGGTTCCCCACACCATATCAAGAGGCTCAGATCTAAGCCAGCATGTTAGAGGTGAAACTCAGAATCATCGCAATGGGATCAGGACTGGGACCCAGGCAGAGGCACTCGGAGACAGTGACACACAAGATGCAGGGGCTCTGGAAAGCTCAGTTAGAAAACCAGGGGTGGGCTGAAGATGTAGCTCGATTGGTAAAGCATTGTGTTGCTTGCACCCAGCCCTGGGCTTGATCCCCAGCACCAACCACACAAGCTAAGTATGGTGGTGCACACCTGTAATCACAACACTCCAGAGGCATCCTCAGCTACCATAGTGAGTTTAAGGTTTCATGATGCCCTGCCTCAAAAAAAAAAAAAAAAAAAAAAAAAACAGGAAAGAAAGAAAAAGAAAATGGGGCCAAAGATGACTTTGCAAGCCTGACAGCCTGAACCCACAGAGAAAAACCGAACGTGGTGTCTTGCATATGTAATGCCAGCATTTCTAAGGAGAGATGGGAGAAAGAAACAGAAGAACCGGCCGGCAGTACCTGCAGCACAGCAAGCGAAACAAGAGAGACTCTGCCTTGAAAGTTAGCCTTTGACCAACGCACTCACATGCGCGCGCTCTCAATAAATGATGCTTCTTTTAGAGAAAGACTGGGGGATGGAACGAGGGCTCTGAGCACTTGCTGCTCTAACAGAGGACTCGGGTTTAGTTCCCAGCACCCCTGTCAGGCAGCTCACAACCCTCTGTAACTCTAGCTCCAAGGGATCCCATGCCTCTGGCTTCGTTGGGTATCTGCACTCACATGTATGCACCCACATTCAGACATGTCCAACTATGCAAAATTAAAAATAATCATTTTCTTAAGATGGAAAGACTAATATTGAACCCAACCCCCATCTCTCAGATGGGGAAACTGAGGTTCAAAGAACAAGTGCCCTAGGCCGTGACAACGGCTGTCATATTAGAGCTGAACCCGATATCTATTCTTCACCACCAAAGATAGCCAATATCTATTCTTATCACCAAAATTTTCTTCCACACGGCCCCGATTTTTTTTCCCAGTTTGTTGGGGGGGGGGCCTCACAGTGGGGAAGATGCATAGCCATAATCACCCAAGGTTCAGTCTTCCAGCCCCACTTGGGGCACTTATTACAAAAGACAAAAATCTGGAGAGCAGGCGTGGGTGGGTTGCTCAGGGTCATGGCCTGCTTATGCCGTATTCTTTTTTATTCCCCCTTGCTTTTTTAATTGAGTTTGAGGTAGTTGTTTTTGTTTCCTTAAGAAATGGAAAAGAATGAAGCTGCGTAAATACAACGGTATTAACTCTGAAAACCCCCTGCCATTTTAACTCCCTTACTGCAGAAATAAAAGAGAAATAATTTGTCCACCCACACGTAGCTCTTTCTGACGAAGGTAGGTGAATATTGCTTTGCTAATCGAGGGTGACTGCTGGAAGTAGAGTCTCGCTGCCTGAGCCGGGATTGAGAGGAAGCCACAGCAGCAGGGAAAGGTGCAGACCTCCATAGGCTAGCTGGCAGTTCTGTGCTCAGACAGCCCAGAGTTACCAACCCCTCCTGTCCCATCCTCCGCAGGTCTCCCCCAGCCGGTAGAGATGGAACCACTGGACGAGGCTGAAGGGCTCCCCAGCAAGCAGAGGGAGATGCCACCACCCCCGCCACCCTCACCACCCTCTGAGCCAGCTCAGAAGCTGCCACCTCAAGACTCCGGGAGCCACTCCCTCACTGTCAGAAGCAGCCTTTGCCTGTTCGCTGCCTCTCAGTTCCTGGTAAGGATGTCACTGGCCTCACTAGGGCCTGAAGAGAGGGTGGGTTGAGGGACAGCCTTCTACTTCTTAGATGGCTGCCTGGGGAAGCTGAGGGACGAGGGTCTTTCTGGTGTCCCTCAGTTACTCCAAGTCTTCTGACTGGAGTGAGGGGAAGGCTGGAGTTCTGAGCTACAGTCTCAGGAACGAAGCTCCTTAGGTCCTGTCAACCCTTATTCCCTAACTAAGAAGACAGGATTCCCAGTCCCTGAGCTCCTGCTCCTATGGGGTTCCCCCTGAAGACTTCTCACCTAAGGAGGCCTTCCTGGAAGACCTCTCTTCCGTGTGTGCCTCTGGGGTCTCCTGTGGGAAGGGCTCAGTCACCTATGATTAGCTTTTCTCCCGAAGAGTGCTGGGGCCTCCCCTGGGTACACAGCCCTTCCCTCCGCTGCCCAATCTGAGAGGCTCGGGAGCTTGCTGGGGGCCCAGGCTGGGGCTGAAGGTGAGCTCTGCAGGGCAATATAGGGGCAAAGGGCCGCAGCTCTGTGCTCAGTCTGCTCCCCTGACTGCCCCAGCTTGCCTGTGGGGTGCTCTGGCTCAGTGGCCATGGCCACTCCTGGCTGCAGAATACCACAGACCTCATCTCCTCCTCGCTCACCCTGTTGAACCATCTGGGACCTGTGGTGAGTAAACTCTGGGGCCCCTAGGACAGTGGGATGGAGTGGGGATAAGCTTGGGCTTCCCATCCCTCCCTCGCAGCATCTGGCTGGGGCATCTCTGGGTTCAAGAACCCAAAAGCCATCTGCGTGCATCCCACCCAGACCCAGGATGGGTTTTCTTTTGAAAAAGACAAGAACATGACCTCTCCCAACCCCTCAGGCCACTGACTAGTTTGTCTGATGTTCCCCAGGCCTGGCTGGGTTCTGGGACCTGGGGGATCCCAAGTCTGCTGCTAGCCTCTCTAACTGTGGGCCTGGTCGTCATCACCACCCTGGTAAGGTACCTCCTTGTCCTGAGCCGCAGGGCAGTCCTACCCTCTCTCGAAGCCTCGCTTCCCACTGGATGCACCTGACCCCCAGACAGGCTAACCTGGTTTTGAATCGGACAAAAACAGGCTTCCTCCTTCAGCAGTATGCCTACTTAAAGCAAGAAGTTCCTTCCTAGAAGTTATTAAGGATAAGAAAAAGGGCTGAGGCAGGAAGAACCCCCAAGCCCCACCCAAAAGAATTAAGTCCACTAGAAACTGGGGACAGAGAAGGTAGAGTGTGGGTAGAGCCTGACATCTAAGAGCCAGGAGAATGTGGTTGCTCTAGACCTTGTAGCATCAGACAGCTCAGTCCCACAGGGTAACCCATCCTGCCCAGCAGGCAGCGAGCATGAGCCCAGGTCCATGATGCTGTATGCTCCCAACCAGGTGTGGCACCTCCTCAAGGTACCCCCAGAGCCACCTGCCCCACTCCCCCCAGAGGACAGGCGCCAATCCGTGAGCCGCCAGCCCTCCTTCACCTACTCGGAGTGGATGGAGGAGAAGGTAGAAGATGACTTCCTGGACCTGGACGCGGTACCCGAGACCCCTGTGTTTGACTGTGTGATGGACATCAAGCCCGAGACTGATCCCACCTCGTTGACTGTCAAGTCCATGGGTCTGCAGGAGAGGTGGGAGGGGCAGGGGATGGGTGGGCTGGGGTTCACAAATTCTCAGCTCCTGTTAGGAGGGCAGATACCTAGCTCCTAGGTTAGAGTGCAGGGTTTGCCTCATAGCTTAGCATGTGCAATCATGTGCTTTTCCAGTAATGCATATTGATTGGGGTACTTCAAGATGAATGCCCAAAAGTGCAGTTCCTTCCCATGCACACACAGGCATGTGCAGGCATGCACATGAGCACACCCATACTCTTCTTGAATCGAGGAAGTCAGGGTTCGTTTCCTTATACAGAGCTTGTTGGAGCCTTTAACTTGACTGTGTTCCTTGTAATTTGAAAAAGGGGCAGTAGGTGGCATTTCCCAAAACCTCTACTTCCTGTAAGTACCCGCATAGGATTCCATGAGCAAGTTTTGAGAGGTAGTGGTATCCTGCGTTTAAGGCTGGGTAAGCCAGCTCACACATGGTTTGAATTACCCACAGGATGTCATAGAATATACTAGACGGGAACTCAGAAAACTTAGACGATCTTTTTTTGGTTCTGCCACTTTCTCATAGTAAAAGCCTGAACAATGCTAGTATCCTCCCGAAACTCAGTGTCCCTTTCTGTGTAATGAGGATCCCTCCTGTCCCGAGGTTTTAGACACCTGGCATGATGGGGCTGGCCCAGTGCAGCTAGCTATATGGGTGGGCTGCTACTGGCTGCCTTTGAGCTCCTCCTTCCCTGGATGCAAAGGGCCCTGGCCTCTCCCAGCTGAAATGCACTGAATACCATGACAGCCTCATTCTAGAACTGTGATGCTGGGTTCTGAAGCTGGGCTCTCGAGCTTGAGGTTCACCTTAGCACGTGTCTCCCTGTGGGCCTCCTCCCTCAGCAGAGTCCAGGGGAGGGCCATTAGGGATTTCTTGGGTTGAACTTTCAGAACTGGGGCCTCCGCCCCACTGTGGGAAGCAGCGGACAGGTGTGTGGGCAGAACCATGTGCTCCTTAGAACAGGTTCCTGTCACACCCCTCTTCCTGAAGCCCACCCTCCTCTCCTCTGGCCACCTGCTTGCTTTCTTTCATGCCTAAGGCTGGTATCTTCTTCTGTGAACCCCTGCAGGAGGGGCTCCAATGTCTCCCTGACCCTGGACATGTGTACCCCTGGCTGCAATGAGGAGGGCTTTGGCTACCTGGTGTCCCCCCGGGAGGAGTCAGCCCATGAGTACCTGCTCAGTGCCTCCCGCATCCTCCGGGCAGAGGAGCTACACGAAAAGGCTCTGGACCCATTCTTGCTGCAGGCAGAATTCTTTGTGAGTTCCTTGAAGTGGCCAGCCACCTTAGCACTCCTAGGGCCCACCACGCAGCCAGTCAGTACCACAGAGTATACAGATTCATACATGGAATAGACTAGCACCCCGTTGTCATCTCTCCGAGCACCCTGGGCAAGCTGTTAGCCTCTGAGACTTGATATCCTCATCTGGAAAGTCACAAATGACAGGGTCTTTGAAGGAGTTAAGGAGGACAATACAATACATCAGGCAGACAGATTCTGGATCTGTTGGGAGAACTGGAACTGGGCTCTGGAAGCCACAGAAAGCAGCTTCCTCCTTGTGGTGTAGTTCAGTGGTAGAACACGTGCCTAGTAGCATACACAAATCTGGGTCAACCCCCAGGGAAAAGACAGGAGACATTCTCCTGTCTCCCTGCCCTCCTCTGCCTGATATCATCAAGGATGTTTATCCCCATGCTCCTGGGTCCCCCCTTTTCTTCCCAGGTTTCAAGCTTAGGCTAGGGCTTAGTCCTTTCTCAACCTCTGACAAGTAACAGTCCTGATCTCCTGCCAGGAGTGCTTAGCCACATAAGAGCTCAGCCATGAGCACGTGTGGCCTGTATTGTCAGCACAAGGTAAGTCTGAAATGAGACTTTGGCAGTGTTAGACTTTTGATAATGGTCCTCAGAAATAGCAGACTCCACTGCCATGGGGGTCTTGGCCTTGCCCCATGGGTCTGTACCGATAGTTAATATAAAAAAAAAACAGAAGGGGAAGGGGGGACCTGATGCTCACCAGTCCACTCTCCCATCGAACTCACCAGTCAGGTAGCACATACACTGCTGCTTGGGCTCAGTGCTCCAAGATCTCCAGAGCTTGTCTCCACTTGCAGAAAACCCAAAGTGGTGGACCCCAACCTTCTTCGTGTTCCCCCCCACACACACATACCAGCAGAAACTGTTCATTTCTGGGTCAGGTGACTGGTACCTTCCTCCCATCATTCCCACCTCCCTGTAGTCAGCCTTCCTCCACCACCCAGTTCCCACCATCATCCTCTTCCCATGAAAACAGCCTTCCACATCCCTTCCTGCTCGGCAGATACTCTAGATTTTTGCCAGGGAGAAAGGAACACAACCTGCTCACCCACTCCATGGGCAGTTCTGCACATGTGTGTGGTGGGGGTTTTTATTATTATTATTGTTTCTTTTGATTCTCACAAGAGCCCTAGAAGGTATCATCATCTACACTGGGCAAAGACCATCTAGTATATCCAGAAAGAGTGAGTAGTAAGACCAGGTGCTAAAGTGTGCAGCCTGATTAGCAGGGAGGACATCGAGAGGCATCATTGGGGAGCTATCCCAGAGGCCATGGGTGGGGGAATGGCGCTAAGGTGAACTTGAGAGTTAGAGCCAATTTGGATGTGCAGAGCTGAAACTAGTACTCTCAGCAAGCGTAGCACCATGAACGCAGACCTGAGCCTAGGCAGAGGAGGGAGGGGGGCATAACAGAGTGGGAAAACAAAGAAGGCCAACTCAGGAAGAACACAAGTTCAGGGCCCGCCTGGGCCATATAGGATTAGTGAGCAACCAGCTGAGACCGCCTCAGAATTTAAAAGTGGGTGGGAAAAGTTGGAATTTTAGTTCAGTGGGAGGGTACTTGTCGGGCATGCACAAGGCTCTAGGTCCAACCTCCAGTATAAGGGAGACATGGGGAATGGAACAAGAGAAGAAGCAGACCCAATTGCAGATGAAGGGAAGCCAGATCTGAAGAGGTGCCCATCGGACATGGAACTTATTTGAAGGCACAAAGGGCCTTAAGGGATGAGAAGTGGGTTCCCTTTTTACTGGGCAATCAGGGAAGATTCTTAAAGGAAGTGACTTTGGATAGAAAGGATGTGTGGAGGAGGGGAGGGTGGGTCAAGTCTTTCCAAAAAGTGAGCATCACAAACAAAAGTCCAAGGTGAGGATGCCCACAGCAGGAACACGCGTCCCCAGAGCTACCTTACTGGCTGTTGCACAGAAAACAGGGAGGGAGGGGGCGATTGGCAGTGTCACTCTTTGTCTTGTTCATTTTCACTTGGTCTTTCATTAAATGTCTGTCTTAAACAAAGCTGGCCCTCAACAGACTATCGCTGTGCTATTTAGTTTGTGCCCTTGGCAAATGCCAGTAACTGTTATAAATGTGTGTGCACTCACTCACTCACTCAGTAGTAAATGTTCGTCGAATGAATGCATGAACTCAAGACAGCCCCTGCACTGGCAGGTGGAGCTGAATATGGACTTTTGGGAAGACCAGCCTGAAGCTACTTACAGACCCCTGTCTTCCTCATGTAGGAAATCCCCATGAACTTCGTGGATCCAAAGGAGTATGACATCCCAGGACTGGTGAGGAAGAATCGGTACAGAACCATCCTCCCCAGTGAGTACCTGCTGCCCCAGAGTGGAGAGGAGCTTGGGTCCTGTCATCTGGGAAGACCTAAATCCAGAGCCAGGACTCTAGGGATGGTGGGCAGTCATCACAGTAGGGGGTATGGAGACCAGGCCAATCCGGGAAGAGAAGGGATGAAGAGCAGAGACTGGCTGGCTCCTTTTCTAGCCCTGGCCCCTGCCCTTCCTGGCTAGTGACATTGAACTCTGGAGAAACCCAGAGAGAAAGGGTGGCTCTGAGGCAGTGAGCAGTGACTGAAGTATTTGCATGGCCTTTCTCTTCTGGGTGGGTATATTTTGAGAAGAAAACATTAAAGGCTCAGAGAAGGTAAGTGGTTTGTCCACAGCCGCACAGCTAGTAAAAAAAAAAAAAAAAAAAAAAATCTGGTTTCTAAACCTGGGCTTCTGTGACCCCAGAATCAGGCTTTTTTGTCTGCCTGTGTTCTGTATGACCTGACTGTCAGTCCTCTAGCAGGCAGAGCCTCCTCCCACAGGGAATGAGGTACCTTTATCCTGTAGTGATCTGCCTATCATGAGGCATGTCCAAGTGAGGCTACACAGAGAGCCCTCTGTAAGGCCTGAGCAGGGTTCGTCTCCTTTGGAGACCCACTGTTCCCATTCCATCCCATGGTATCATCTTCAGGTAGCTTTGATCAAGGCCCTCTAGGGGCTAGCTCGGGAGGAGGGGGTGACTTGTTGTCGAAAGTGAATCCCCAAAAACCTACTCCAGCCAGTTTGTGGAGTAGCGAGCCCTTAAAAAGCAGTTTGCCATCAGCATCTCCGGCAGCATGGAAGATGTCATGACTTATTTTTAACTTTTAAAATATCGACTTGTGGTTGCTATGGTTACACAGTCTCTAGGTAGTTACGTTTAAACAAAGCACCATTTAAGGCCAGGATGCCTTAGCTGGGCTGCTCACCTCTTCTCTCCACTTACTCTCCCTGCTCCTGTTCTTCCTGCAGGCACAGGCCCAGGTACCCCAGAACCTAGGGTTTTGCTGGCTCCTTAGAATGGCCACTGGAGTCAACCAGAGTCCCTGTGGTCCTTCTGGGCTGTTGACAGGCTCCCAGCTCCTCCAACCAAGCCCTGAACCTCCAGACCCCCAAACCCAGCATAGAATGTTCTACAATCAGGCAGAGCTGACCTTGAACTGTAAGAGTCCTGGACTGGAGGGACAAAGGTCATAGAGGCTCAACAGAGGCAGCCTCTGGGATCGGGGTGGACACCATGAGATTTGTTCTATCGTTGATTGCACACATTTCCTGAGCCCCATCCCAGGGAATGAAAATTTGGATTCTGCACACAGAGCTTGGTGTCAAGCAAAAGCAACAGTTCTGTGGGTGAGCACTGGCCCAGCGGGGGCACAATAGCGGTCCCACTCAGCACAGCCTCAAACTCCAAAAGAGTGTGGAGCAACTGGGAGACGGTCTGGACCTTCTTGAACGAATGGGTGGATGACCCTCTCAGATCCAGACCCCTCCCTTCCATCCTTACTACCAAATGACTTCCATATTGCCTAGCTCTAATGAGCACCACTGACCTACGTACGGTACACTGGCATAATTGTCCCTGGACGAGGTGCCAGAGAGGGCAGCCTGTGACCTTGACACTTCTTTCCAGACTGTGGCAGACATATCCTGACTTGTACTTTTTATCCTCCCTGCCCCCTCTCATAATGGAGCACAACAGAACCTTATCATGTCCCCTTCTTCCCTAAATGTAGTCAACGTCACCCCCTCAAAGCATGTGATGCTTCCTCTCCAGCTCCCATCCTTCCGCCAAGCTAAGCCATAGCCTGTGTACCTGGTCAGACAGTGTTCCCTGTTTTTCCTCCTGGTTCTCTAACCCCTGAAAAGTCCCACATTTTCTGTGAAACACAGCCACCCTAGCCCGATCACAGTCCCCTCTGTCCCTCCAGTCCAGAGCTCTCAGGCCACGCACCCCCTGTCTTCCTGCCCTCTTTTGTAGCAGTAACCACACACGTCTTGTTAATCTCAAAGGCTCTTCTCACAAGCACAGCACAGGGCCAGCCCAAACCGGGGGCTGTAGAATGCAATCATTAGCACCACCACAGTGACTCCCTGATCGCCAAGCTCTGATATCTGGCCAGAGAAGGCAGCACCCACATCTGTCCTTCCAGCACCTAACATGGATAAGCAAAGCCAAGAGGTCCAGACAGAACTACCTGCTTGAGTTCTCTCTTCTTCTGGCCATGCAGAAGCCTCTCCCACCTGCTCTTACCCCTCCCCTGCACTACTTCTATGCCCTCTCTACAGAGCTGTCCACCCCCGTATCACCTGCCATGACCCAGGCAGAGATGGGGGCTGGCAAAGGGGTGGATATGAGAGGCTTATACCCATCACCCCTAGGTTCTTCTCCATTCCTACTGTCTGCTGGAAACTCGTGATAACCGCAACTCCCTGTTAGTTAGCATCTGCCATAAGCTGTTGCACGTGCTGCTTCTAAGACCAGGGACTCTACTTTTTCCCATCGACTTGCTTTTAATATTAATATATAAGTATGTATGGGGCACACTTGTGGAGGTCTGAGGACGATGTGTGGGATTTAGTTCTCCCCTCCAGCATGTGGATCCTGGGGATCCAACTCACGCTGTCAGGCTTGGCAGCAAGTGGCTATACCCTCTGAGCCGTCACGCCAGCCCCCGGTAACTCTTTTGGTTATGACTGATGGTATTGGTTTGGCTATACCTGATGGTAATGACTCACAATGGCACCCCTGCACCGTGAGAGCACATACTGGCCATGATCCCCGAGGAAATGTGGGTGCTGTGGAGAAGAACAGAGAAGTTGCACCCTGTACCAGAAGGTCCAGCTCACAGCTTCATCTGTCTCCCACCCCAGATCCTCACAGCAGGGTGTGTCTGACTTCACCAGACCCTAACGATCCTCTGAGTTCCTACATCAATGCCAACTACATCCGGGTACGTAGCTCCATCCCAAGAGCCTTCCACTAAAGGAGAGGCCTGAGCTGGTGGAATCTTATCCTCCAGACTTGTCCCCAAGCTACTGTGGCTCCTACCAGCCCCAAGAGGAGCCTAAGTATGGGATGGGGCCCCGGGAGTGCCGCCTCAGACCCTGACCTGACAGGCTGGACTTGGCTGGCTGCAGGGCTATAGTGGGAAGGAGAAAGTGTACATCGCCACACAGGGACCCATCGTCAGCACTGTGGCCGACTTCTGGCGCATGGTGTGGCAGGAGCACACACCCATCATTGTCATGATCACCAACATCGAGGAGATGAACGAGGTAGGGACCCTGCGCCGTTGCTCAGTGCCCCCTGCTTTCAGCCCCACATGAAGCATCTCGTTTGCATATTAATTTTTATGAGGATGTTGTGATCCTGGTATGCACTTAACTTAAGGAAGTGGAAGATGGCGAGGATTAAGATTTACATTCGGGGCCACACAGAGCAAAGCAGAGCCTGGAGCTGGCTTCTCCCTCCCCCGTCCAGTGGCCATGCTTTCCACCAGGATACTTTGCTGCCTCCCAGTCTGCCAGAGATGTGCAAACTGCTAACGAACAGCGTCTTTAATTGAACCCCCATAAAATAGCCTTCAGAGGGAGGCTGGGGACAGAGCTCAGTTGAGGACTTGAGTTTTAACTCTGCACCCATGTAAATTAATCCAAGCATGGTATATGCATCAGTACCACCAGTGCTATGAAGCTAGATGGGAAGACCTAGGGCTCACTGGCCAACCAGTCTTGATGAGTTGCAGGCCGATGAGAGACCCTGTCCTGAACGCCAAGGTGGACTGCACATGGGGAACAACACTTGATGTTAAACTCTGGCCTCTACACACATAGAAAGTCCTATAAAGGGGTACCGTTTTCATCTTACAAATGGGGAAACTGAGGCTCAGAAATGAGTAGGTCATGGTTTATAAAGCCAAGATTTTAATGCAACCCTCTAATAACCAAACCTGCTGTCCTTGTGTTCCCGTCTGTCGGCCCCAGCAGAGCAGGAGGGGATGTGGGAAGAGAATACGGGAGTAACACAGGCTGATCTTGGTCCTTGCAGAAGTGCACGGAGTACTGGCCGGAAGAGCAGGTCATCCACGACGGCGTGGAGATCACTGTGCAGAAAGTCATCCACACTGAGGACTATCGGCTGCGACTCATCTCCCTCAGGGTGAGGCCTGGGGTCAGACAGGGCTGACTGGGAGGCTTAGCTGGGACCACCAACTGAAGAAAGTACTCAGAGGCCTACCATAGGTGATGCATGGGCCTAGGTCACACCCAGGGTTAACTGGTAAGCAGGGTAAATAGACTTGGGCACTAGTGTCAAGATGGAGCCTCAGCGGCATTTCCCAAACCTTATCTTCATGATCGACCATCTGGCTCTTCCTGGGCCCTGCTGCTCATGACCATTCTAATTCTTCTCTACAACCTCTCAATGCCAGGACTGACCCAGTGAGGAAGCTTCTGAGCTTCCAGCACTGTCCTTATCATAACGGAAGGTTCTTTATGACTTTGAGTGCCACTAACGTTGCTTCCTTGGGATTCTGACTTCTGGTCTGATGCACCCAGTGTGTCTACCACCAGAGGGCAGGCACTCCTTGCTGCTTTAGGACACACAATCATGCTTACAGGAAATGGCAGGGGAAAGGAAAACACGCAAAGTGTGAGCAACACAGAGCAGCCCAGAAGACTGGCGGGAGGCGTCCTCCCACCCAAAAGTTGCGCTTCTCCCAGAACAAGCAGAAGAGGAGAGACTGCTCCTTTGGGGTATTAGAAGGTTCTGGTTTAGAAAAGCGATGAGATATGTGTTTGCAGAAGGTAGAGTCCCCTGTGATCACCCAGAAAGGTGGGAAAGTTAAACGGGGCACCAGGAAGCGAACGCCCTCTTCAGAAACAGCCTAGAAAGGTCACTGATGCTGACAGCCACAGGGTTCAGCCACAGAAAGGAGCTTGGGGCCTGATGTTTGACCCTCTGAGCAGCCCTATCTCCCAGTGGGTGCAGAAAACCGGGCAAGATACCAGGGTGCCTGAGCCCCCAGAAGGCAGCACCCACATGAGCATCTAACACCAAGACTTATTGGAAACACTGAAGGCCCCAAGGAGGGGCAGGTGCTGTGGTCTCTGTCACAGCCGTGTAACACAAGAGCATGAGGAACCAACTCCCAGGTAG
Organism: Microtus obscurus; assembly: GCA_963919715.1. Taxonomy (NCBI): domain Eukaryota; kingdom Metazoa; phylum Chordata; class Mammalia; order Rodentia; family Cricetidae; genus Microtus; species Microtus obscurus. Next base: position 4,690,163 of record CAWTZC010000707.1, read on the forward strand.
AAAGAGGCTGTGTGGGGCTGCTCATCTTCTCTGTGCTACGGGATCAGCTAGGGAAGAACGGGGGATCTTGGGGCTTGACGGTGTTGACAAGCCTCTGCTCTGGTGCAGCTCTGACTCGGATCCTGGGGACAGAGCTGTGTTCTGGGCTCTTGGTTCAAGGAGCACCTATAAGATGGCAAATATCACCTAGTGACCGGCACGGATGCAGAAAGACACCCTGCCATACAGAATGTTCTGAGGGTGCCTCCCAGAAGTGCTATATGGGGTCTTGGAGGGTTGAGGAGGCGTGGCCAGGGGCGAACAAGTGGGAAAGCTTTCCTAGCATGCAGAAGGAGCAGCTGTGTGTGCAAGCACCCATGTGTGCAGCAGAAAGGATGATGGAGTGAGGAAGCTCTCTGGGGTCTCTAAGGGCATGGATCACATTTGAAGGTATGCACTCCTGACCCACGGGCCCCACCGTCAGCTTCCCGCACAATAGAAAGGAGGCTTCAACATATGAAACTGGGGGATAGGAAACCATGGCAGTCAGTCTGCAGTGAAGGGTTTCTTAGTTTGGTGTAGGAAGATACCCAGGTTCTCACACTAGGCCAGAACCCTCTCACTAAGCTATATATCCCCAGCACTTTTTTATTGTCTTGTTTGTTCTGAGACAGGCTCACTAAATTTCCCACACTGACCTGGAACTTGCTCTGTAGATCATGCAGGCCTTGATCTTCCAGCCTCAGGTTTCCAAGTAGCTAGGATTACAGGCCTGCACCATCAGGCCCAGCCAGCTAAAGGTCTTAAACACCATGCAGTATATCCAGATTTGTGTTGGAGAGAGACCATTTTGATGCTAAGGGTCTTTGGTAGTCAGGCAGGAAGAGGGTCAGCCCTTCCCACGGTGGAATGGTGAAGCAGAGCACAGATGGGCAATGCATAATGAGGACAGAGGGATGAGCAGGCAGAACAGAGTCCCTGTGCCTGGGTCATGTGACTAACAGGTACCTGGAACATCTGTCAGAATAAGGAACTTCCAGGTAGCAATGAACTGGATAAATATGCTCTTTGCCTTTCTTGGATGATTTTAGTGTTTAGAGGCCAATATCACACGCACACAGGCATACACACACACCAACCTAACTCTGATCTGTCTTGTACCATTGTGCAGTGTGGTAGCTGGGGACTTGGGGTCCCTCCACCCTTTGTGCCCTCTCTTTCCCCGCTCCCTTTCTCGTCTCCATCTTTGGATGAATCAGGTCCTGGAACATTCACGTTCACATGTACTGGCAGGGAGTGGGAGCTCTCTCTCTCTCTCTCTCTCTCTCTCTCTCTCTCTCTCTCTCTCTCTCCCCCTGAGCAGAGAGGGACTGAAGAGCGAGGCTTGAAGCATTACTGGTTCACATCCTGGCCCGACCAGAAGACTCCAGACCGAGCACCTCCCCTCCTGCACCTGGTACGGGAAGTGGAGGAGGCAGCCCAACAAGAGGGACCCCATTGTTCCCCAATCATCGTTCACTGCAGGTGGGTTTTCCTGTCCACCCACTGGGGCAGGGCCACCCCCATCTCTGGGCCCCTAACCCCATCTATCCTCCCGACCTCCAGTGCAGGGATTGGGAGGACTGGCTGCTTCATCGCCACCAGCATCTGCTGCCAGCAGCTGCGACGTGAGGGCGTCGTGGACATCCTAAAGACCACATGCCAGCTCCGTCAGGACAGGTCAGCCACTGGTCAGGGGAGGAGAGGGTGGCAGTGTGATATGTGCATGAATTGAGGGACAGTTGACAAACCAGATGTAGTCTATAAGGCAGATGGGGAACAGAAAAAAAATGGAAGAGAGCGGAATCCAGGCAGCTCTCTGGAGGAAGACAGAAGCCAGGCAGCTGGTGGAAAGGACAGGAGCTGAAATCAGGGTGTGTCCCCTAAATGAAGGGACAGAGAAAAATGGCCGGGAAGAGTTGATCTCTGTAAGCTACAGAATAGCTGGTACCCCTAGTGCTTGAGGACCCCTCCCGCAGCCCACTGCATCTCTACTGGCCAGGGGTGGCATGATCCAGACATGTGAACAGTACCAGTTTGTGCACCACGTCATGAGCCTCTATGAGAAGCAACTGTCCCACCAGTCCTCAGAGTGACCACGCTCTTCCTCTGAGCTCCTCTGAGCACTGCCCAGCCTGAGTCTGGGCCTTCACCCTAACCCAAGACCTGGCCTTGCCTGGGTCCTGGGTCTGCTCCCTGTCCCTTCCCCCCAACTCTTCCTTTTCTTCAGTCTGCTCCCCCCTCTGTTGTCCTGGCCTGGTCCCTACCCCCAGCCTAGCTCTTCTACTGTATATACTGCAGAGTTGGGGAGGGCAGGGGAGGAATGTGCCAGGCCAGGCCTGGGGCCCCTGGGCCTGACCCACACCATTCAGACCTGGGGCCTCAGTTTTAACCATGGTTCCACCGCTACTTGGTCCAAAATGTTTCAATGCCACATTCCAAATGTTCTACCACTATGTGTTCTGTCTATCCATCCATCTCTGCTATCTGTACCAGACACTGTGTCCCCTTAGCCAGAAATGGAACTCTGAACTGAGCTCCGGCCCCTCAGTCCCCCAGCCCCAGAGGCAGAGAGGTAACCGCCTCTGGCCCTGCCAGCTCCTCAGAAAAGGCAGATTATATTTTGCCTTCAGAATGAGGATGGCAGGAATAGGATTCAGAAACCAGGCAGGGGAGCACGTGATGGTTGACAGAGAGATCCCAGCTAAGGAAGGTTCCTGGGCAAGGGTGGGCATTACTCTAGATGCCTTCTGAGTGTTTGGTACTCTCAGGAGGCAATGACCAGCCTGGGAGGCACTGGAGAGGAAGAGGAGAGATGCAGGTGGGGAACCCCAAAGAGCCGGGCCCTGAGGGGGGCCTCCAAGAGTAGGATGGGGACTCAACTCCAAACCTGTAAGACATCTTTCTGTGTCACTATGGGAAAGCCCAAAAGTCTCTCTGCGTGTCGCTCTGCGTGTGTTCCCTGTGTCCATGTGTGTGTTGAAAGCCCATGAGCAGGGCATGCATGATTCTTTGGCAACATGTGTTATCTTGGAGCCACGTGTTTTTATTGCTGACTTTAAATATTTATTCCACGGCAAACAGAGACATTTGGTGTCTTTTTATAATTCGCTCGTGGTCATTGGATAGAGCAATAAACAGAGCATTTTGAGCAAAACTAGTCTCCTGGGTCTGTCATTTCCAGTTCCTTCCATTCCCAGTCTCCTTGCACCCCAGGACTTTGTGCCTCTCCTCTGCCGGTGTGCATAAAGTTGCTCTTATTGCTCGCTGGCGCCCCCTGTGGAGACTGGGAATATACATGAAGCCAAATTTAAAAAGCCAAAGTCTATTAATACCTCTGGATTCTCAGCCTTCAGCCCCGGCCCACAGAAGTACACTGCACCACAGGGAACCTCACAGATGGGTATGGGAAGTTTCCAGAAAGGCAAAGGGATTAGCAGGCCACCAGCTAGAGAGCTGAGGCAGGGAGGCCCCCAGGCCCCTCTCTGGTTGGATAGTACAGTTCTTTTCTCTGGGACCCCATCTGAGCTTCAGACACCCTTGTTTTTTCTTATTGTCCATGTCATCCCCTCCATGGCTGAATCTTTGAAGCCCCGTTGGCTGGCCATCAGCCTGTCCTGGGGTGACCTCCATTACCATCAGTGGTCGTCAGCTTCCTTTGATTCATTTTAGGGTCAGGGGAGAAGACCAGAACAGAAGTGTCCCAGATGGCTGGGAATCTCGTTCCCTGGGGCCCCTTGGGAGGGGCTACTCTCAGCCCAGGCCTCCCCAGGGAAGCTGTTGGATTACAACAGCTATTGGGCTCCATTGAGCCAATAGGAAGTAAGTGAGCGGGCCCAACAAGTCCAAGGCATGGCTGCCGGCTCACAGAGCTCTTCTCCCAGAGGAAGGTTTGTCTACCCAGATTTCAGAGACTGGGCTAAGGAATAGGAAGGAGCCTAGCTATTGTCATTCCCCTACCCCACAAGACCACACCGTGCAGCAGAACAAATGGTGATCCCAGGATTTGTGCAAGGTGGCGCATCCACTAGACTCACCCAGCGTACCTCTTCCCAGTCCTGTCGGGCTGCACATGCTCACATACCCACGCAGGGTCAGCTACCTTGGCCCCTCAACTCAGAGAAGCCCCTCCCAGCAGCAGTGAGAAACAGAACCTCCACCATAAGACACAGGAAATGGACTCCTGGCTTGCCACCTCAGCGTCCCTCAGGCCTGGCCAGCAGTCTATCCATTCCTGCATCCAGCTTGCTTCCCTCCCCTAACTTCCACTGCTAAGCTGTGTGTCATCAAGCTAAAAAAAGAGTCTAAGAAAAGGGTTCTTCCCACCCCCCCAAGAGCGCAGCATCTAAGGAACTGGTGACAAACAATGTCCACTGTTGGATCAAAGAAAGAAACGGACCATCCCACTGCCAGGGAAGCAACCAAGCTTCCAAGCCACAGGCACAGCAACCAAGGGTTGGAAGGCTGAGGTTAGTAAAGAAGGTAAAGCTTCCTGACTTTGCCTCTGGGAAAAGACATCAACTGGTACTTTCTGTGCCAGAGGGGGAGATGGAGTGAGACAGAGCATGGGCTGCTCTTAGTACCTAGAGACGGAAGCAACCCAGGCGAAGACGTATGAAGTAGAAATGGGTAGTTAGCCTCAGACCGTCACTTGGAAGAAGACTCTGAATTCTCTGGAGGCCACTGGGCCAGACAGGGCTGGAGGAGCCAGAAGCTCAGATTCTGTTGTGGGTGACAATTTGGATACACCACATCAATCAGACATGTTTCCTCATATGCAAATCAGGTTCTGAAAAAACACCACTCAGGTTAACTAAGAGGCAGGTGTGGCCAGTCACTGAAACGCGGGTGCTGCCGTCAAGAACAAGGAAATTCCTTGTAAACTGGTATACAGAGATCTCCAAGGCACAGAGAGAGAACAGGGACAGAGCTGTGTGTGACAGGCCACCTGACATTACAATGGGAAGACCACATGCCCCTATCCGTGTCTAAATGGAAGGGCTCCAGAGGGAACCCCAGATTGCATGTGGGTCCCTCTCTGGAGGGCTAGGAGGTGGGAAGAAAGCGTTTATGGCATCTTATGTGATTAATAAATTAGACTACTGGCTTTAAAAAGTGTAAGAAATAAAAGCTAAGCCTCTGCCTTTGTCCTCTGACAAATGGAAACAGCTGTAGAAACACAGTCACCTGTGTCAATGTCCCAAACACCACAGACCCCCAGACCCAGAACGGAAAGCTATTCAGCGTCCTCCAATGGCCTGTCTCAGAAAGGCATAGTCAGAAATCCCTCCTCTGGCCTGACTTCCAGATGAACTGCCCAGCGCTGTCTTCCTCTCAGTGCCTCTCAGCAGGTCGCCCAGCTCCCTGTGAGCTCTGCTCAGTTATCTGGGTAAGATTAAGCCCCAAATCCTCTGTCTTCAGGGACCTGGGACTGTTTGTACTGCTGGGTGAAAGCACAGGCCCACTGGTCCTTGTAACCAGTTAGGGAAAGGAAATGGGGAGTAGAGAAAAGAGAGACCAGAGAGTAAAAGTCCATTGCCTGACTGCTCTCCTCTGCGTTGCATTCCCTATCCCTCGTGTCTATAGACACATGTGTGCATGAACATGTGCGCATGCGTGCGTGCACACACACACACACACACACACACACACACTCAGCACCTCTGACTATTTCTCCTACTTCTTTATCTTCAGTGGCCTCATCCTCTCCATGGTCCACCCAGGTGAGTGCCCATGCCTGCTGTCACCATGATGGCCCCTTACCACCAGCAGATGGTATAGTAATAATATGTGTCTGTGGAATTCTCCAGCTCCACCCCCCCCCCGTGTTGAAGACCTCTCAGACAACCAGGATGGTGGGGGGGAGGCAGTGGTACAGGTGAGGGAGTGTGAAGGGAGGTCAGGAAAGCCTTCCCTTTTCTATACCCACCCATAGGTGGCCTCAGTCTTTGCCATGAGTTGGTCCTTCAGGAGACCCCAGGACGAACAGCTACCTCCTCCCGACCTGTGCTTCTAATCCAAGGCTTGAGCTGGATGGCCAAATCTCTGAGAAAAAAAGATTAGGAAAAATGTGAATCCCACGGATGTGTGTAAAAGGTTAATAAACTCTGGACAAATGGATTGCATGAATGTCCCCCTTGCAGGAAGGTACACTGAACTATGCTAACCCGGGTCCACTTGAGAAACTGGAGAGCTGGCCACAGGCAGAGGAGAGACAAGCACATAAACAAATTCCTGAGCAATCCGTCTCTTACTTCTTGGGGCCAGACTTGAAGCAGAGAGCATCACGGGAAAGCTGGGAAGGGGTCTCAGAGCAGGACAGGCTGTTTCGGCTGTGTCTCTGGTAAAAGAGGTTAAAAGATGGCTGGAGGCCAAGGTATTATCTTTCCTCCCAGCCTTCTTGTCTACCTTCAAGGTCTCAGAAGGACAGAGTCTCTTTAAGTCCTCTGTGTACAAGGTCATGAGATAAAAACACCACACCACTCTGGTCAGTGAGAAAGAGCCTTGAAGTCAAGCAGCCAGAATTCAAGGTCTACGGTCTAGACCAAAAACTGCAAAATTGAAGGGTGGGCTTATCTCTACACAAAATGGTTTACAGTCACGATTTTCAGCCCTAGTAGTGAATGAAAGCCATCTCAACCTAGGGGTGGGACTGGAAAAACCAGCCACGCCCGAGTCTCTCCCGGACCATTAAATCGGGGAATGTTTTTTAAGCTCCTCAGGGATTCTGGTGTGCAGCCAGGGTCGACAGGACTGACCAACAGAGTTCAGGCAGGGAATGGGGAAACACAAATGTGGGGGGGGGGGCGGGGAAAGTGGGGGGACACTTGAGAGGACACCTTTCTAAAGAAACAGCTGTGGTTCACTTCCCACTAACCAGCAGCCAACATTCACATGTAACATCTTTCCTTTTTCACGGACTGCCACTTTGTTTACGCATTGTGGCGGTCAAGAAAGATATCTGCAGGCAAAGAGCAGCCTCCGCACCGCCTCTTTAGACCGCTAGTTGCTGTTGAAAATCAAGCCGTGAGAGCTCCTTAACAAAATGTTTCCCTTCCCAGCCTGAGTGCGGGAGCAAAAGCACCTACTTTACTGGCTGCCCTGAGGGTTAACAAAATCACCACTGATGTGTGCTTCACATGGCCCAGGGCACAGGGAAAGAAAGGGCTTCCTAAAGCAGCCATGAAGACCTTGTGTAGTTCATACCATCGTGACAGAGCACTGGCCTAGCATGTGCAAGACCCTGGGCTCTCCCCAGCATCACAAGAAAATAAAACAAGGGGATAGGGGTGGAATATGTTCTTTCAGTTAAGGTGAAATCCATAGGCAGCCCCTCTGGATTGGCAATGTGTCCTGCCCCTCACCCAGGAATCACCACTTCCAAGAAAACTCATGCTGAACCCACAGACTGGCTGAGAAAATCTAAGACAGCGTTCAGCTAAGTTACAGCCCTTCCAATGAGAAGCGGGCCCAAGTACCTTATACTAGGGGACCAGAACTCCCAGGAGAGAAGCCCAAAAGAAGATAGATGATAGATAGATAGACAATAGATAGATAGATAGATAGATAGATATAGGATAGATAGATAGATAGATAGATAGATAGAATAGATGATAGACAGACAGACACCCATCCTAAAAGGGAAGTCTCCTTTTATATATCTGTATGAGACTCAAGGTGACCCTATAAAGGTCCTTGATCACTGCGTGGTGGAGAGGCATTACTGCTCCCTAGTAGCTGAAATTAGACAGAATTTGATGACTATCAATTCCAGCCCCAGATGGTTTCCTGTTCTCTCTGGCCCTCACTGCCCTTGCTTCCGCATGCCCCACCCACTGAAGCAAATGTGAGCCCTCAATCCCAGGATGAACTCCTGCCTAGAGTCCTTCCGGACCTCTCAGTTGGCCCATAGGAAGTAGTGACGAGGAAGTTGTCCGGCAAAGTGTCATTCTTGCGAACCTGGAGTTCCAGCACCCCGCCTGGGGAAGTGTCCCTGAGTTCATGAGAAATCTCGTCACACCATCTTTCCTGAGGATATTCCTCTCTCTGTGTCTCCCCACGCCTCTTTCTCCTCCAGCCCCTTCCCCAGTGTCCCCCAATACACAAACTGAGAACAGTATTACTCCCTGTTCCAGGCTGGCCCCGGGTCCCAGGAGGAAATAAGGAGTTGGCATTGCTTCCAACCTGCGAGCTATGGTGTAGAACATACTGTGTTTCCACCACAGCGAATAACGCAGTGTTCAGAGCCCTGGTGCAGGAAAACCTCAAACCTTCCATGTCCTGGAAAAGGGGAAGGGAGAATCTCTAAGACCTTCTATAACAAAATCCACAAGAAACAAATGCTAAAGATGAAGCTGGACACCGAGGAGGCAGAGGTCTAGACACCTTTTGCCCATCACTCACTCCACCCAATCCCTGCCAGGGCAGACTGCAGGCCTCAGAGAGTCACCGTGCAATTATCTGCCGGGCAAGGTGACAATGAGGGCCAAGTCAGAAGGCAGTGGTAAAGCCAGAGGGAAGGGAAGAGGCCAGCGGACAAAAGCCAAAGGAGTAGTTGATCAAACCGAGGACTCAGGAAGTGAATAGCTACATAGTGAGAATAGCAAAGAGGGACCATGGTAGATGGAGTGAGACCATGCTGGGGGAAATAGGATAGGGCTGAGACCTGGAGCTCCTGGACCCTCCAGAAGAGCCTCCTCAAGGACCAACCATCCTTAAGGTATCACTCTGGATCCCTTCCGGAAAAGTGTTGCCCAACTGCAAAAAAGTCTGCTTCCAGAGGCAGAGATGGGTCACTCACTGGGGGAACCCTAAATTCCTAAGATCCTTCCCCACTTTCCACTGTGAAAGGTGAGGTTCTGCCTCGCTCCCTCAACAGAACTTGGTTTCTTTTTCCCAAAACCTGGTCCTTGGATCTTCTGCCCACAGAGAAGCTGTCCCGGAGTCTCCTCCAGGGCACCCCCTGCACAAGGCCAGCCCCTCTGTGAGCACCATGCAGACAAGAACCAGAACAGTTGTATTCTCTCTTGTTCCCTCCAGCGTCCAGGCTAGTGCCTGAGATGAACAAGTAAATTGCATTAAATGAAATTTCATTAGATTTCCCACTGCAGGAAAATGAAATATAAATTTCATCTCCGGAGGTCCGTGCCCTTTAGGAGCTCGTAGCTGGGGGGAGGGCGTGTCTGTTGGAGAAACTGACAATGTTGTTGTTATAGAACTGGACAGTAGATGCCCGTACCCACACTGCTTGCCCCGTTTTTTGTGCATAACCTCAACACTCAGCTACCTTCCCTCCTCCCCTCTCACAGGAGATCTCTTGCCCAACCCCCAATGGTCTAACTCTGCCTCAGCAGAGTAGCTGACGTCAGATAATTCAGACAACAGCAGGTGCGTTGAAAGCAATGAGCACACAGATGTCATTACACCATCCCTGCTGGTAACAGAGGGCAAGCCTGCATCCTCCTGGCTTTTTCTCCTAAGAACTGGGTATCTGCCTGTCAGACTGTGCCCTCTTTTTGTCCTCAGGTCAAGAAAAAACTAAGTCAAGAAGTTGTGAAAGAAAATGGGGGGGGGGCAGTCCCTGCCCAGAATGAGGTCTCCTCCCTCTCCAGCTGTGGTGTAGGAGGTCCTTCTGTATTTGTGTTGCTTTCATTGGTTATTAAAGAAACTGCCTTGGTCTAGTTGATAGGGCAGAACTCAGGTAGGTGGGGAAGACAAAACAGAATGCTGGGAAGAAGAACAGAGTCAGGCAGACGTCATGATTCTCCTGCCTGAGACGGATGCTGGTTAGACTCATGCCGGTAAGCCACAGTCAAGTGGTGATACACATTAATGGAAATGGGTTAAATCAAGATGTGAGAGTTGGCCAAGAAGAGGCTAGATATAATGGACCAGGCAGTAATTTAATTAATACAATTTCTGTGTGATTATTTCGGGGGGGTTAAGCTAGCCGGGCGGTGGGACGCAGCCCGCTGCTCCACCTACTACACAGCTGAAGCCTCTCAAAAGCTTTGTCGCAGAGTCCTGAGTTCAAGAATCCACAGAGTATGGAGAGGTAGCTCCAGGCTGGTACAGAGGGAAACAGTGAGTACAATCTTGGTCCCCCTCTAACAGTCTAGGGCTCCCCTGACCCAAAAAAAGAAGCAGAGGGTGACAGAAGAGAAAGATGCTGGAGATTTTGGCAGAGGTACCCAAGAAGGACTTTGCAAAGGTCTCTATGGACCTGACTTGGCAGAGCTGCTAAAAAAGCGCAAAGGGATAGAAGAAAGTGGAAGTGGGGAGGAGGATCAGTGCCCAGCAGGGAGCAGGGACTTGGGAGTCAGGCCTGGGCTTCTCCCCTGCCCTGCACACACACACACACACACACACACACACACACATGCATGTACACACAAGCACTCACATATGCGCATGCACACACGCACGCGCACACACACACACACACGCACATTAGCACTCACACGTGCGCAAGGCAGGCTGTCCACCACAAATGCAGAGAGAGATCCTGTCACACTCCTATCCTTACATCACCTCCCCAGTTGCATGCATGTGGATTCAGACAGACCTGGGTTCAAACTACACTTTCATTGTCTTGGGTATCTCTCTGAGTTTCAGTTTCTACATCAGCAAAAATTGTACTTCTCTCTTATATTTGTTTTTCTGTTGTCATTTATTCGCTGACTCGAACTCTTTCTAAGCACTGACTATCTAATGATAGAGTCCGTCCTGGGCCCAGGCACATCATGACTAATGATGAATGATGGTTCCTTCTTCATCTCCTACAACCCTACACTCCTATCCTCCAGTTGATCAATGAGCCTGGTGAGGCAGGAGGTGATATCTAATGAGCTTAGACCTTTAAGGGTTAACCTCCAGGACTGTGGGCACTGCCTAGATAGAGCCTGAGTGCCTCTGAGCCTTGTATTTTGTTGAAACAACCTCTCAGGTCAATGGATTCTGAAGCCACTAGAAGACATAGAGACCGAGGTTGGTACTACCACAGTCTTCGACTGTATTGTGGAGTTGAAGGACCCCAATACTGAGATGATATGGGTCAAGGTGGGGAACTCCTAGCCAGGAACCAACTTAGCTACACCCGTCTGCTGCCCTTTCTGCTCCTCAGACCCTCTCATTAGCAATAAGCCAGCTCCTCTCTTGTAGCTATCAACAGGACACCTTTGATAACGCTGCAAGAAGCTAGTTCCTAGACTTTTTTTCTAGTTACTCTACCATGTTCATTTTGATGTGCAATGGTTAGTCTACTCACCTTCAAACAGAAAGCCTGAAGTAAATAACCCTGAAGGTCACTGAAGTTCTGCTCCTAGGGAAAGCATCTCACGGGTTCATACGCATTAAGAATGTGGACCTTCCTCTATATACATGAGACAGTGGTGTAGCTTGGTCTATTTGTGGGACTCCTAACAATGGGATCAGGGGCTGTCTCTAATGCTTTGCCTGGCTCTTGGGAACCTACTCCTCATACTGGATTGCCTTGCCCAGCCTAAATGCAAAGGGAGGAGCTTAGTCTTACTTGATACATCATGCTTTGCTGATACCCACGGGAGGCCCACCCCTTTCTGAACAGAAACAGAAAAGGAATGGATGGAAGAGGAGAGAGAGGGAATGGGAGGATAAGAGGGAGAGGAAACTGCAGTCAGGATGTAAAATAAGTTAATTTAATTATAAAGAAAAGACTGTGGGCCTTAAAGGAAGACAGGGACTTTGGGTCTCACCAAGCTGGATGGTGAAGCTAGAGAGGTTATTGGACCTGGGTATGTTTAGAGAGATGCGCGCGCACTCTCTGGTCAGTCATGCTGACTCTGGGGAATGGGGAGCTCAGGAGCCTATAACCCCTTTGTCACCTTCCCTACCTGTTCTGTGAGGTAGGACACTGAGCCTTGCAGGACCCGGTACTCCATGAGCAGGTACAGTGTGAGCTGGTGAGCACCAAGTGCATGCTGGTCATTACCAACATAAGCGTGAGCGATGCCAGTGCCTACGCCTGACTGTGAGGGAGAGTCGGATGGTTGCCGTGGCAGTTTGAGAATGGGAATGCCCCCATAGGCCCATATATTTGAATGCTTGGTCCCCAGTTGGCAGAACTCTTTGGGGAGAATTAGGATGTGTGGTCTTATTGAAGGAGGTGTGTCACTGGGGACAGACTGAGGTTTTAGAAGCCCATGCCATCCCTAGTAAGCTCTCTCTGCCTGGTAGTTATGTTTCTAGGTGTGAGGTCTCCACCACTGCTCCCGTGTCGTGCTCCCTGCCGTGATACTGAAGGTGGCTAACTCTCTGAAACTACAAGCCCCAAATAAGCACTTTCCTTCCTAAGCAATGAAAAAGTGACTAAGATGCGTGTAGAGTTCACCATGCTAGATATGGAAGTGGGCATCTAGGTCCAAAAGGCGTGTCAGGAAGAGGAATGGCCTGGAGGGGTCTACGGCCATATTAGAGAGGAGACTGTGGTCTAAGCATGAAAGGACTCCAGGGGCATGAGAGTTAGTATAAAAAAGAAGCATGAACTTCAAGGTATTCCTTAGAGATTATGAAATAATGTCACGGGGCAGTGCAGCATGGTGGTTAACAGGGAAGATTCTGGAATTTACTACCAGGGTCCAAGTCTCAGCTTCTGCTCCTTACAGATGTGTGATTCACAGCAAGTTGCCTTATTTCTTTGCCCTGGTTTCTCTGTCTGTAAAATGGGAAAACGTAATAGAACCTACCTAGATGAAGATTATCTTTGTTGGTCCATGGGGGTATCACAAAGATAGGGACAGACCACTGAAGTCTAATAAACCAGAAGCAAACTTTATTCCAGGAAAAAAAAATTAAAATTTAAAAAAAAAATCTCCCTGGGGCACAAAAAGCTTATCAGCTGAGACCACAGACAGAGTTCGCGCTTGTACGGCTGTGGCAAAGGCCAGCTTTTGAACCCTCCCTTTTTATATGAAGAAACAACAAGCACTAGGCAATAACAAAGGGATTTTTACAATCTTGAAGTGATAGACACAAATTGCCCTTCTTTGCAATTTCCATTAGCAGAGTTTTCAGTTAAACTGGTGTTTGTGTTTAGTCCATTGTTCACCAAGGCTCTGCCCCTCCCTGCCTCTGCCTCCCCAGAGTTTTCAGTTAAACTGGTGTTTGTGTTTAGTCCATTGTTCACCAAGGCTCTGCACCTCCCTGCCTCTGCCTCCCCAGAGTTTTCAGTTAAACTGGTGTTTGTGTTTAGTCCATTGTTCACCAAGGCTCTGCACCTCCCTGCCTCTGCCTCCCCAGAGTTTTCAGTTAAACTGGTGTTTGTGTTTAGTCCATTGTTCACCAAGGCTCTGCCCCTCCCTGCCTCTGCCAGTTTCGCATGGGGGGAAGCGTATGGGAAAAATATAAAACCAAACAGTCAAAAGTCACATACATCCCACCATTTAAAAGTTACCTCAGCTCACATCAGTTGCTGGCCATGAGTGGCCAGGGGCTATCTAAAAGCTGATCCTCAGTTTGCAGAGGGACCCTGAGTCTGCTTCAGCCTCACAAACAGAGCTATGGGTTGTAAAGCAGAGTAACCCGCTGTTAATAGTTAATCCTTAAGCTGCTGAGAAAGCCGCTGACAGTCTGCTCTCCTTCTCCTGGGCTTACAGCTTTATATTTCTTTATTTCTACATTCTTATTTCCGGAATCCACATTTTTATATTCTTATTTTTGGACTCCAGATTAATCAATATGTGAAAATTAGCTATAATAGTGCCTATCAGATCAGTTTTTTTTTAACTGCTGTTAATACTACTGGAAGAGGGACTATGTAAATATAAGATATCATAAGGTCAGATGGAATTTAGCAAGTGGTATGAAAGGAAGGGTGTTTCCCTAGCTGTGGGCCACAACTGCCCACCTCCTGCTCTCTGCCGCAGATGAGCCACTGAAGTCCAAAGACGTGAAACTAGCGATGGTGGCAATGGTGGACAGCTGTGTTTGAGATCCGCCATTCCGCGAAAGAGACTGAAGTGTGTGAATGTTCAACAAGAAGGAGCTGCCGAGGAGTGACGAAAATGAGCTCTGAAACCATCTGAGGGTGGCCTGACCTCCACACTTGAGATCAAAGACGCCAGACTCAGCAAGAGTGGCGCGTTCTCTGACCAAGCAGGAACGTGGTACAGAGGCTCATCGCAATATCAGGCTGTGAATGGTTCAGTGAGAGCTGGAGGGGTAGAATTGGTGCCATGGCAGCCCTCATGTGTCCATCCATCCATCCATCTCCTCTTGGCAAGGCTCTGTGATGGGTACTGAAAATAGAAGGTTCTTCTAGGAGGGGAGGCAGGAAAGAAAATGAAATTATAATAGTTACTAACCTGGAGTTAACACACACTGGGCTCATATTATCAGCTGGGTAATCACGGACCAAAAATGTACACCTTTGAGCTGTGTAACGTTCTCTGTGGAGATGTGAATCCACATTTATTCACCCCCAGGTAAGCCCAAGTACTCATTGCCTGTAAGTTCCTCTGAAGATAGACAGGTTCAAGGATGCTGGACCAATCTGTAAGCTCATCGCCCCAGCCCCATCCTATCAGTCCCCTCCCCCCATCCCACAATGCCTTGCCCTGTAGATCTCCTTCCATTGACGCATCCATCTGGAAACACTAGGTGTCCTGCGACCATGAAAGTGGGCTACATGGCTCACATTAAGGTGGCCTTACTAGCAAGGCTATTGTCCAAAGTGACCTGGTCCAAGATGGTGTATGTAGGTGACCCAAGAGGAGCATGTGTCTGTGGAGCACACAGAAGACCAGCATCTACTCACCATCGCCAACTGTCCATAAAGACAGCAGCTTAGCCCTGCTCAAGCTCAAGAACAACAGTCACACAGAAACTCTACTGTGCACCTCGAGGTGCTAGGTGAGGGCACAGCCACCAGGCTGTCTGAGAGCCCCAGCTGGCCAGTAACTAGAGCGGATGACTGGGAAGAAGGCTCTGGACAGAGTTTGAGTTTTGAGTGGGAATGGGATTGGAATCCTGGCTCTGTAACCAGAAGCTGACTGTCTAATTTCTTAAGCGGCCTTGGTCAAGTAGACCACTCTAAGCCTCAGCTTCCCACTGGGGGTGGGGTAGGGATTTACCCTAACATCTACTTCTAGTGCTTCTCAAATGCACAGCAGAGTGCACAGAACACAGCTCATCTCCCAGTAGTCAGTTGAGTGTTGTTGTGGACTAACCAGTGAGGATTGGCTGGAGGGAAGGAGATGAGGGGTGGGACTGAGGAGAGGAGGGTAGGTTGGTTGCAAGGAGCACGGAGGTAGGAAGAAAAACAATGAGCTGGAGTTGGGGTAGGAAGGGGATTTTAGATAGATTTGGGCCATGATGAGGAGCTGGCTCTGTGGCCTTGGGCATCCATCACACACACACACACACACACACACACACACACACACACACACACCATCATTTGGACCATGATGAGGAGCTGGCTCTGTGGCCTTCAGCATCCATCACACACACAAAGCTAGGGCATGAGAAGGTTTGCATTTTCACTCCGTTTACCACCCCTGTGATCTTGATGTTGGGGACACATAGATACAGCATACCCAAATGAGTAAAACCAGTAGACACAGAAGTAATTGTTCCCCAAGAACAACAGTAAAACTAGAAAGCACAGGTATTCTGGAACCTCAGAAAAGGGAGAGAACTTGTCTAGGAGAGGGTTGTGGTGTGGATGGCAGCTAAGTAGAGTTTTCCAGGGGCTTCAGGGAACACATCTCTAGGGAGGCAGGAGGCTCAGACAAGCAAGGATCAAACTCCCAGGGCACATCTAGTGGTGCTGGGCACAGGACAAGCGAGGGAGCTAGAAAACTCAGAGCCCAGTTTTGCCCCAGTCTAGCCAGACCTCTGGTTAGTGAGAAACCCTTTTGTCCCTTTGCTCCAAAGCCCCGTGTGTACCGCTGCTGTCTGTCTCTAGACCGTCCGCCCGAAGTCTCGCCAAGGCCAAGGGCAGTTCCTGGAGCTCTTGCGTAACTGAGTGCACAGGAGATGGAAGGCCGGCCTGTGAAGCAGTTCACTGTGGAAGTCCTAGAGGAGAAGGAGAGATGGATGCCAAAATGGCCAACTTCACCACCCAGGCAAAAGAACGGAAAGGCCCAGCTGAGACTGAGAAAGTCTTTGTAACATATCCTATAGTGGAGAGATTGCTTAGTGTCAAGCAGGAAGGGGCACCTAGGGGTTATGATGAGGGCCTTTGGCTACTGAGGTATGCTAACCTGCAGGGAATACCACAGGCTCATCCACTTAACTGTTTGGTATGGCATTTTGATCGCAGATGAAGAGCAAATGTCATGACAGAACCAACGCCACTTCTTTCTTCATTTCCAGAAATCATTTTGGAAGCTGAAGGTCCATGACACCAATTTAGGAATAAGCCTGCAACCACTTTCACTTTTCCAAAGAAAACCCTTGGCAGTATCGGTATTTTAATTATAATTCTTAGTTAATTACTGGCTGCACCCCTCCCAAATGGTTTCCTGGTGTCAGTGTGTCAAGACTGAGAACTGTGGCACCAGAGTTGCAGGAACCAGAGGACTCGTATTGCCCATATCTTACACAGTAAAACCATCTGGGCTTTAGTAAATGCTCACGCATGCCTGCCCTCTACCCCAAGAAAATCCAAATAGGAAATTTTGAATTAGGACCCAGATACTAATTGTTGTTGGTGGGTTTCTATGTTTCCCATTTAATGTTTAACCAGCGTTAACAATCACTGGTTTAGGTGTTTCAAACAGGGGCAGAAATCAGCATGGGTCAGGGAGCTATTGACATGTTCCCCTTCCTTACTTTTCCCCTCTCCAGGTTACCCATAGCACCGCCTTGCCTTGCCACTCAGCCTCAAGTGATTGATGCGACCAGGGAATTGGTGGCCATCACATAGAATGTCCCTGTCCAGGATGGGGCAGGGCAGTGCTTGGCTACTTTGTCCAGTGGAGAAAGAAAGGCAACAATCTGTGAATGCCAGTCAACAATGACCCTGTTTAGGGTGAGGCACTAGGGACAGATGTTCTAGGTCAGGAGTGGGTGGGACAAAGAAAGTCTTCCTGAGTGGGTATACTCTCTCAAGTTCCGTTGGAGTCTTAGCACCCATTACCTCCCCTTCTGTGGTCTTCCACTCTTTGGTCTCTTATGTCACAGGTGCTCCTAGCCTCATGACCTCTCCAACTCCCCACCTCAGGCACAGAGTGTACTGTGGATGGAGGACACAGAATGTAAACTCCGAGTTATAGCTGTGTATAAGGCCACCCGAGAACATTCCAGCCTACCAACCAGTTCAGTGGTGGCCGAGGATCCTGTTGGTATAAGGCCAGGTCCAACACATGAGTGGAACCAGCCCTTTCGAGAGAGAATATCTCCACTGGGAAAAGTCTGACAAGAAGGACTATATTCTCCCTCTGTAGCAACTGGCAGCCTCATAGAGAAGCGGGATTCATACTCAAGAGAAAACCAACAAATAAAGTCTGAGCATCGGGGTCAGTGAGAAGGCAGGGTAGGCAGGGCTTTTCTAAGCTTTGCGATCTGTTGTTAGGTGAGTGAGGAGGTGTGTTGGGATGGAGTGAGGATCTGGGTAGATGCTCAGGAGGCCTTCAGTTAGGACATGATGTGGAAATAAGTGGATGCGGTGGAAATGGCTAGGTTAAATCTGGATTTGAACGTTAGGAGAGTTGACTGTGTAGGGTGTGTTGAATTTTGAAGATACTGAAACTACTGAGTTAGGAAAATAACTAAGCTGGCACCTTGTTGAGCAATCAAGTTATGGATTGAGGGTGCTCCCTGTGGAGGCTGCTGTGGAAGTGGCGCAAACGAGGGTCCAGGCTGAGTGTGAGAACTAGCCATGGGGTTGAAAAGGATGAGTTTGGGGAGCAATGGGATGCCTGTGCTGACCTAGAAACTCCAGGCCTGGTACAGAGCCAAATTATGACTTATTCCTCTAACTCAAGCATCTCCCTTGGCTGGTGTGAGCCTGTAGAAGGGACCCACCATCCAGCTACATCCTTGAGATGAGAGCTGAAGGCAGCAAGGAGTGGAACAAGTGCATGGATGAGCCCATCTCTAATACCTGCTACGCAGCGGGAATCCTTACCAGGAGGCAGAAGCATTTCTTCCATAGCCAAGCTGTCAGTGAGGCTGGAGTTGGAGACCCTGTAGGAGCTATATGAGGACCCATGCCACACCCTCACCAGATGTGGACACAGAACTATAAGTTCAGGGCTAACATCCCAACTCCAAACCTTTCCCCTGAGGCTTCATCCCACAGAGAAAAATATGGCAATGTCCTGATCAAGAAAAACTCCTCCAAAGTTCTTATGACTGGACAAGGCCAAGAGTAATCTTTGGATTCCCTTGCTTGAAAAAATACAAAACAAACACTGTGCCAAATTGGTATCTCTGTGTGCCCTCGGAGGTGTAAGGAATAGAGAAAGAAATAAGATGTAAGACCTGCCTTCCAAGATTTTACCTGCTGGGAGACACAGATGAAAAAGTAAATGTTTCCCAGTGTTCCAGGGCAGCCAGATGTCTTACCTGTACCACAGCCACAAAGGGGGTAGGGACTGGCTCTGGAGGGAAGGCTCAAAGCTGAAGAGCAATCCATGCCTTACCTGTGTGTCTTCCACCCCAGTTGCCCCCAAGTTTGACCTCGGTACCTAGCTAGAGCCAGACAGTGGTGGGTGCTGGGACATCCCTCTGCACCTATGCAGCCTTCTCTGGGTTGTCCCTGATTCTGCTCCCCACACTGCCCCTGCAACAAGTTGGGTGTTGTAGGCACTATTCTTCCTGACTAGTTCTGCCACTCACCAGATCCCCATCCCTGAAACCTAGAAGGAGAATCTTTGATAATGAGAAGAGCCTTCTTCCAAATACTTCCCAGGTAATGGCTTGTGCTGTCTCCTGTTACCACCCAAGGTTCACTACCTGCTGTGACCTGGCAGAAAGACAGCATCACCATCAAGGGCTGAGAAAACCACCACCAAGTGCAAAAACTATTCTCAGTTTCCCATTAGTGGCTCCGAAATAAGGAGTGTGTCGGACCTTGCTCCAGAATGAGCTTGGAGATGCTCACTATGATGTCTACATGCTAGTAGTAGGTGCAGTAAGAGGCCTGGGGGACTGCTGTTCTTACATACTAGCCACATGCATGTGGTAGGTGCAGGCAGTGGGCAGAGGCCTCTGGGAGGTATCATCACATACTTTCCGCATGCTTGTGGCAGGTCCAGGTGGTGGCAGAGGCCTTCTGCAGCTATCCTTGCACACGGTACAAAACGTCGCTCCCCACTGCTACTTACCAACCTAAGACACAACCTTTGCGGGTAGGTGGACAGTGGGGCCTTCTTTGACTCCACAAAGCAAGGCTTTATTAGCTTTAGACTGGTAGAGAGATTTGTTGTTTGTTGTTTTGTTTGCTTTGATTTGAGGGACTGGGTTTTCCCCCTTTTATCTCAGAATCCTGAAGCCCTGGAGACATTGACCTAGGGCACAGCCCTTGTTTCAGATTCTGTGGTTGGTCATATCTGTTGAGATATGAGGCATAAACAGAGTACAATCTGCAGGGAAAGAAGTGGAGACGGGGTGAAGGGTAAGAACTACCAATGCAGAGGAATCTACTAAAAATTGGAGTGACGTCTTAACAGAGGACTGGAAGCTTTAACGGCCCCAAGAACAAAAAAAAAAAAAAAAAATACAAGATGAACCTTTATTGGCTATTAACTATATGGTGGCCACCTTATCTCTTAATCCTGTAAAATAAGCAGCCATTATTAGTCTTACTTTTGCAAATGAGGCAATAGTATTATAAAACAGATGTCACTTGCCAAAGGTCACAAGCTAGTAAATGGCAAGGTGACACTTCACAAACAGGCTTTTCTGACTCCTGGATATCTGTGCCTACTAGACACAGAAGGAAAGTGTGTGGTTCCACCTTCTAACAGGCTAGGGTGAACTCTAGTGAAGGCACAACTCTCCCCTAGGGTAGCTAAAAGACCTCCAATTCTTCCAGGTTTCTCCAGACAGACCTCCTGCAAACCTGTGGCTGTTTGAAGAGGCTCCCAACACAAAGACTTTGACCTGGAACCATAAGTAAAATGGTGATGCCCACTAAGTCACCTAAAGAGGGATAAATGTAGCCCCCACCTGGTTCACTGCAGCTCAGTGTGTCTGCATCAGCAAGTGCATGGTGACATGCAGGAAATGCTCCTGCAGACTGGAGGCTCCAAATGAAATGGATGGGTGACCCGGACCCACTGCACTCCAAGGATACCTGGCTTGTCAATAAGGACCAGCGTGAATATCGGACTAGAGGCCTGCTCAGGAAATCCTCATAGTGAAGAGGACTATAGATAAAGTCACTAGAGGGTACCCAAGAATTAAGATCAGAGAATCAAGAGTTAATTAAGATCGGTTATCACTTACAGCTCTTAGAGAAACTCAGCAGAGATATTATCTTGTGGGTTCTTTCAGCGGTGTGGCTGGTACGGAAGTGGGAAGGTGCCCTTAGGGGCCCAGATAATAATAGTGAGGGAGAGGAAGATTACAGAGCCAATTGGAAGCCTGCTATAAAGAGCAGGCGGGGTAGAGGTGAAGGCTGGGACTCTGGAAAACGGTGGTGGAGTCCAAAGGGATAGAGATAACACCAGGAAGCTGGAAATGATGTAAATGGGGCACAGGACAATCTACAAGCTCACCTGACATAGGGGAAGTATGGAGGAAGAGTTCCATGCCACGGTAAAGAGCTGAGAATACCAGGATCCAAGAAGTGGGTACGGAGAAGGCGTCTAGACTCCCTGAGTCTGGGAAAACATAAAAGCCTGTGAAACCTCTTTGGCTAGTCAAACCCTGGAGCAGGGAAGGGCACTGTGAGTGCACAAGAGTCCTTGAGAACTGTGCACCTGTGGTGGTACTCGCTTTCAGTTCCAGCACGTGGGAGACAGAGGCAGGTGGATGTAAGTTTGAGGCCAACCTGGTCTAAACAAGATTGTATAATAGTGAGACTGTTTCAGAGAAAGAAGGGGGGGGACAAACAAGAGTACACAGTTGAGGCTCCCATCATTGCTAACATCTGAGAATATCACATCACCTATGCAGTGAGGACCTGAGCCCCAAGCTGAAATCCTATCAGCAGGACTGGCACAATGCACCCTGCTTTCTGATCCACGGTGCTCTGTGGCCAGAACTACACCATGACTGGCACCTTCCTTGGGAACCCATGGCTCACAGTGACTATCTTACAAGGGTGATGTCAACATCTCTGTCAATTCTAAGTTCCGGTACCACTTTCCAGCAGTGTATGCACCCTGGTTGTCCCCACCTGAAAAATAAAGGACAACTGTGGATTCTGCACGCTGCTAAAGAATGCACCAGGCAAGGACCACCCCAGCTGCATGCTCACTGTCTATGGCGAGAACACCACCAGGCATGCCTGGAGGGAGGACATATCCATCCTGTCAAAGGGCAGGGGCCCAAACCGTCAATCACTCTCTTCAGTTGGCTAGGGCTGTGTTTTATTGGATCTACCATCAAGTAGTACAAATATTCTCCCATTTTACCAATGTCATATATATTGTTCCTGGCCTCTGCGGATGTGGGGAGTTCACGATCCCTTACCAAACTGTGACAGCACACAGTGATGGACTGAGACTCACCTTTTACAAGGATACTGGTCACCAGGTTTAAACCAGACTGACCCATCACAATTTATCAGCAGGGGTCTGGCAGAAGTCTGTATGTTTACAAATCTTCTCGAGTGATTTTGATACGCATCGATGGCCCAGGCTAAGGGCAGCTGAGAGGCTCAAACACGGGGAAGCATGAAGGGGACCACCACTCTCACACATGCCTGTCTTGCTTTGGCTTGTGATGCACGTTTGAGACAATACTGTACTCATTCTCATCCAGTCTACTGTCTTCACGGCTACAGGGCTAGCAGTGTGACCCCTCCAGTGTTCCTCCCAACTTCCCCTCAACCCCCATGTTAACATCCCAGCAGGCCAGGTACCCCACCCCACCCCACCCCGTTCCCTATCTCTCCAGTTTCATGTTCTGTCACTCCCACAAATTCTCTGTGGTGATGCCCTTCCATGGTTGTGGTCTCCATGGCTACAGATCTTTATTCAGCCCATTAAAAATGTCCTTCCTTGGGGGGAAGGATGGTATCCCAGTCTCCCAAGCGCTCACCTAAGTGGCTGGCACTAAGAGAATAATGCTTGCAGAAGGGCTTCTGAACAGTGTCAGAACTAAGCCAGGAGGGCATGGGTGATGGAGGTGGCAGATCCAGCTTCCATGCCACAACCAGAGATCCCTGACAGTCACTCCAGTTGGTCTTGGGATATGGATTGGGACAAGCCACCTTTCTGTTTCCTCACCTCCTGGGTTATGAGGAAGTGCCTAACACAATTCCTGGAAGAAAAGAAGAATGACTAGATGGCAGCTTTGACCCCACACACAGCTAATCCAGCTCGGGAGACATGGGGACCAGTTCTCAGCTCCTCTGTAGCAACTCTAAATTCAGCAATGTCAGATCTCTCGTGACTACTAATAAAGCATTTGCTTTGATAAAGATGGCAAGTCAAGCCTAGCTTGGATCACGGAGCAGATCAGATGGTGGAGCAGCTCATGCATGCATGCTCCAGCCTGGAGCTCACCCTCTTGCTCCTGAGTGCAGTGCAACAAGAACCCCAGGGAGGAACACAGCCAACACATAGAGTCACCTTGGGGCTTCCCTTCCTCTTCATACACACACCCACCCTCCCCTCAGCACACAGGCCAGATCCTGCTGCCTTCCTCCTCCCCATCCTGCTTTCTATTTCTTTACATCACGGGGGTCTGTGTTCAGCATTCTAGAGTGTAAATGGATCAGGACCTTGCTCCCTTAGCATCCAAGCCACCCTCCCATCAAAGCAGGACGGAACTGCTCATGTGGTTTGCTGGTTTTAAACATGTTTCATGGTAGGAAACTTCCTTGAGGGATTTTAAACTTGAGGCTGGAAATGATGGCGCCCTGAGCCCTGCTCCTCTCGGTCCATGTTTCTTTGCTCTCTGTCCCCAAGAGGTCTCTGTAAAAACTTTAGATTGAGTCAGCTCATAGTAATAGACAGCCAAATGGTAGAGCATTAATTTTAGCACGTGGAATGCCTTGGGTGTGATCCCCAGCACCATTCCCCACCCCCCAAAAAAAGGTTTGGAAAGCTATAGATTTATTCAACACCCATGAGGTTTGCCTCTCCTATATTACAGTCCCCGCAAGGTACAGCAAACATATCAATGATATATTCACCACTTATCTTCTCTACTTCAGGACTAAGTACTGCCTGTTAAAATCCGCATGCCTCTGGAGTATGGCAGAACAGTGTTCTGCTGAGGCTTCAGATCTAAAGGAAGAACCAGCAGATCTAATCCCATTCCTCTCTCCTGCTCAACTAAACCCAGAGTCCAAGGAAGAGATGATACAATAGAAGTCTGCGTCACCTAGAGAAGCAGTTGGTCTGGCCTGTGGACAGGAGAGAGGGTAATGCAGCAACTGCATAGCTAAGGGTTACCAAGACAACTGAGCACCTATACCCAGGAGACTATGTCAAGGACAAGGGCAGCCAATAGCAAGACACTACCCATCCCCCACCCTCTTGAACTATAACCGTGTATACACCCATACATACACACACACACACACACACACACACACACACACACACACACACACAGAAATGACCAGGGAAGTGAGACTCACTGAAACAAGTAGTGTCAGCACAGCCAGGGAGCCAGCTAGGTGTCAAGATGTCCAAGCCAAGACAAGAAGACAACTGTGACCCAGGCTGTGAGGACAACCAGGACTCCTGGCACCGTGCCCTCCACTCCTGTCCAGCACAGGCACGTGCCACCCAGGCAGACAAGTTAGGAAGCCAACAGCCCTTGAGTTTTAATTTAATTTTATTTTTTCATACGGGCAGTAGAGGGTGGTGTAACCCCACCCTTACTCCCCTTGCATTGACTGTGCCTCGGGTCGTGAGACCCCAAATTGTCAGAACTTACTCCCAGGGCAGGAAGAAAGCATTGCTGATGGTGTGCTGGGGGAGGACCCCCAGCCATGAGCCAGGTTAAGCACCCCTCAGGAGCTCTCCGAGGCCCACTCCTTTAAGCCTTTTACAGACAGCAGGACAAAGACATACACCTGGGACTAGCCCCTTCCTTTGGCATGGTTCACCCTAGCCCTGGGGACAGAGTCTGAGGGTGATGGCACGAGGCCTGAGCTCTGGAATGGCCTGTGAAGGAAGCTCCCCTTACTACCTCATAGACATCCACTCAGCACTTGAAGACTGAGACTGGCAAAGTAACAAGGCTAGACAAAGGAAAACTAGGTCCACCTTCAACCAATCTTCCCAGTGGGGAGCCTGGGGAAGGAGCTTCAAGCTCTGGTCCTGGGTCATCTTGAGAGAGAAAGGTGGAAGAGGGTGAGCTTGGCGATTGGTCCTAGGCATAAGAGATAGTCACACTCTTCCGACTAGAAAAAAAAAATGAGGGGTCAAAAAGCACCATCGCCTTCCAGGAGGGCTCGGACAGTCCTGATGGGACGCTGAGAGGTCTGCTCTGAATTAGGCGAGGGTATGAGGCTGCCTCTTTGAGCTCTCGGCGTTCTCCTGGACTATCAGCTTTCCTGGGAGCGCTTCCTGCTTACCCCTCGACGCCTGCCACTTTCCCAGGAGGTGCCGGCTGATCCAGCTCCTGCACACTCCCAGAGTCTGGGCTCCATGCCCAGGAAAAAGGTGAGCAGACCCCAGCCCCTTCTTCAGTTGGCCTTGCTCAGTCTGTAGTCTTCCACCGGCTCCCGACTCTCGACAGCTGACAGGGCAATGAGCATCTGAGCAGCATAGTAAGTGGACATGATGAGTGCCCGAGAGTAGGGCACAGGGAAGCAGAACTTGTTGAGAGCGATGGTCAGGTCTGAGATGATGAAAAGCAGCGCACCGCTGCCGGCCGCCAGCTCCGTCCATCGCCAGGCTGCGCCAACCAGCCGCAACCCTGCCATAGCTCTCCAGCCCATGAAGCTGATGAGGGCCACATAGACCCCTACCAAGTAGGTGAAGGCACCTGACAGTCCTGGGTAGAGCAGAGCATAGCACAACCCGGACAGCACTGCAATCACCAGACCTGTCCGGAGAGCCAGTGGCCGCATGCCAAAGGCCGAAGCATAGAGTATGTGTGTCACGGCAAACATCAGCAGACCTGGAAGAGGGAGGGGATAAAGAATGCTAAAGGCAGGCTCGGTGACCAATGAGTACTTGTGTGAAGGGAATGGGACTGGGGATAACCTAGCAGCTTTGCTCTGGGAATAAGACCTATAGTTTTAAATTCACCCTCACGTGCTCCCTTAGAGAACTGGTCCTCCTCCAACAGAAGACCAAAGTCCCCAGCCTCGGAAACCCTCCAACTCCCTGTCCCTTCTTCCAAAGCCTTCCCCTACCCCAACCCCAAGACCCTCTTTCCTCCAGCCCCAGGGACCCTCCCAGGCAACTCCTATAACTACTGACCATACTCAAAGTAGCCGTGGTCCTGCCAGATGAGGAAGGCATCACCCACAGCAGAGAAGACGAGCCCCACAAAGATGAGGCAGGCACTGGGGTGGGCCAGCAGGAATCGGAAGCCATGGGCCAGAAGGAAAAGCCAGAGGCAGAAGATGGGTAGGCACTTGATAAGGGCACTGACCCACGACGGACTGGATGAGGGCAGCCAGAGCACAAAATATACGCAGGTGGCCTTAAAGAAGGGTACCAGTTTGGGTCCCTCGCTCTTCACCTGGAAGAGACAGGACAAGGGCAACACTCAGAGGTGGGAGGCACAGAAGCTCACCACGTAAAACCCAGCACCTTTCTCCCAGGGTACAAGGCATACACTAGCCCTTTACGGCTCAGAACAGGGAGGACTGATAGAGAAACCTAGCCTGTCAGGCTCCGACCAGTCAGCAGGATGTGAACAAGGTCATTATCATCCTGAGGCTCGATTTACCAGGACAGGCAAGGGCTCCACTGTCCCGTCACTCTCGTCCACTCTCAGCCCTGGGGCTTGGCCACGGGACCACCAGTGAATATTAGGATACTCCCTTCTACAACCTAGTGCTGTTCTCTTCTGGCTTCCACCCCACCACTCCTAGAGGGGTCCCTCAGCACGGCTCCCAGTGGTCACTGTCAGCGCTGTCAGTTCCCAGCTGTGTGGGATTGGAGCACTGTCAGAGAGAAAGCACAGAAACACACTGACTGACTGACTCATGATCCCAGCTTTGGAGCCAAGACTCAAGCTTAGAGCCCTGGCAACACCAGGTGAGGGCCGGGAATGCAGGACAGTGACAGTACCTCTGCCCCACATGCTTTCTGTCCTGTCCAGTCTGCCCCTCAGCTTCCACTCTACCTGCCTTAGACTAAAGGTGGCACCAAGGACAAAGAGAGGTGCTAGGGACGCTGGGAGGAGAAATAGATTTGTATTGAGAGCAATAAACAGTGCTTGAAACACCAAAGATTTCCATGGCTAGGGAGAGGGGGTGCTGGCCATTTCTTTTCCCAGAGAACAAGAGCAACTTGAGGCATAAAGACAGGAAGGGGGGTGGGGAGGGCTTCTTGTCCCAGCTTCTGATCTGGAGCCAGCAGACAGGCTGGGAGGAGATGGGGAACTGAGAGGGGGAAGTTGGCGCAGCTGACTGGGTCTCAGTTGGATTAGGGGGAGGGCAGCTAAAGAAAGGTTTTAGTCAAGGCCACTGCAGGCGCAGTCCGAGATGGGGGAGGAGAGTCTGCAGATGTTCTGTGATCTCCTGAAGCTTCTCTTGGATTTGCTAGTTCAGGTGAATTGGAGGGCGAATTGAGGGTGAATTGGAGCAGCTGGGGTTCCCTATAGACCCCAAACTGCACTGAAAGTGCTCTGGCTCGCTATTCTAGCGAGCAAGCTATTCTACACAGGACTGTGAGGACACACTCAGAGTCCCAGGCAATCAGGTACCTGATGCTACTGGGGAAGGGTAGAGAAGATACATACATACAGTGGGTCCAGAGAATAACCTGCTCTTTTTCTACCAGCAGTGAGAGACGAGAGCAGAGTTGACACTCCCTTCCCATGGAAACTTCCCTTATCAGGAATAGTCAGGGTGAGGGCACAGTTGAGGGAGGAGATCCGCAGGGATGCCCAGCTCCACCTGTCAGCCCTCGAAACATCAACTTTGCTCTTCCCTTATCTCCCAGACCCATATTTCCTAGAAGAAACTAGCAGTAGGTGGTGAAATCATGGCAGAGAAGTCAGCCTTAGAAGGGTGGGGAGACAAGACTAGGGTTAGAGCTGAAGTTTGAAAAGGAGGTCAAGCCAATAGAGAGCGGTCCACCGTCACCTAGGTCACCTAGCGCCTTAACAGCATTGCTTAGACAGAGGCGTCGCCTCCTGCGCCTACAAGATAACGTGGAAACGAACTTGGGGCAGGATTCTCAAGAACTCTTCCCCCCACCACCACCACCCGCTCCGACACACACACCCTCTCGAACGCTTCTCTGAGGTCCCACCATGCCGAACCCAGAGGCCTGCTGCGTCCAGTCCCAGGCCAAGACCCGAGGACCCGCTCCAGACACACATGGATCAACAAAGTCACGCTTCCGAGTCACGTGCACAATGTTTTCCTCCCTCCCGCGGGCAGACGGGGGGCGCGCGGAGGAGGGGTGCCGCGTGAGTGAGGAGCAAGGGACCGTGACAGCCGCGCTTCCCCAGGAGGGGCACCAGCTTCCTCGGCTCCCCAGGCGGCCCGGCTGGCCGCTGCCTCGTCCCAGGCCCGGGGGAGCTCCGGCCGCGGCGAGCGCGCTCGCGCACTCACCACAGTGACCGGGGACACCATGGCGGCGGCGGCGGCTGGCACCCGCTCCGGATTGCACCGCCGGGACGCACCCAGGGCCAGGTGAGCAGACGACGGAACAAAGCGGGGAGCAGTACAATACCTCCCGCGCGCCTGGCGCTCGGAGTACTGTCTGTAAACCGTACGACGTCACCACAGATACAGCCAATGAGCAGGCCGTAGCCTCGGATGGGCGGAGTCCGGCTGGAGGCGCCGGCTGGGCTCCCCCTGTTTCTGCGCTGAAAAGGAGGTCCTCCCACCCCGGGCGCGGGCGGGGCCTCAAGGCCACGCCCTTTCGGGAGGCGTGCCAGGGCATCCAGGAACGTGACCGCGACCCCCAGCTTGGCTACGAAATCAGCACATCACTGCCCTGGGAGCACCGCGAGATACATCCTCTCTTAACTCCGGAACAAAAACCAAAGACAGATTCTCGTCAGCCTTTAAACAGGCAGTCTAGGCGGTGGCA
Organism: Microtus obscurus; assembly: GCA_963919715.1. Taxonomy (NCBI): domain Eukaryota; kingdom Metazoa; phylum Chordata; class Mammalia; order Rodentia; family Cricetidae; genus Microtus; species Microtus obscurus. The sequence continues at coordinate 4,718,518 of CAWTZC010000707.1, forward strand.
ATTCCAATAAGACACGGCTTTAATAGTGTAGTCACAGGTCCCCAGTGGCCACCGGAGAGTCAGCGGACACTCAACCTTCAGCATGGAAAGAGATACGCATTCGGGCACACAATGTACATAAACTATACAGAATCGTAGTTGTATTAAGTGCACTAAACCAGTGCAGCTACGGATAGCAACTGTGGGGTTGACCACCATCCTTCACCTACTATTAAAGCCGCGGATGAAATAAAGCAGCGGCCTGTGTGTGGACTCCCCCCCCCCCCCCCCCCCCGTAAAGGCAACAGGCACTATGTTGCCTTGATCACACACCCCTCACAGCTGGAACAACAGTGACAGACAAGAGCAAAGCAGGAATGGCAGCAAACCTGAGCGTGCTTAAGTACCCAAAGGAATGTGAACTGACTGCCACAAGTCCAATGTAAATGGTTGTGATACTGGTGGGCTGGAGCATGTTTAGAAGTATTGTTCAAAACTGGATGGATTGGCAGGGAGCCCATGGATTGCAACGCTAGAGATGCCATGGCCTCTGCCTTCTCTAGCCTATATTTCCTCATCTGTAAAATGAGTGGGTGACCTCTAAGGTTCTGCCTGTTCCAGACCTGTTGTATAGGATGAGGAAGGGGAAAGGTTGCTGGAGTCAGGAAATACAAGTCTGTCTAGGAGATTTCATGGAAATAGAGCTTTCCAAATTCCGCAGGATGCACACAGAGCTTTAGCTGTGGCCTTGGCTGTTGGGAAGGGGAGGAACACTGGCAGCTTCCCGAGATGGGGTTACCAGGCCCCTGCCGGCCTGGAGGAGACACAAGATGCTTCTCCAGTTATCCCTTCCCACAGTCATTCTCTTTGTTTTCCTCCAACCGTTCCCCAGCTATGCCTAAGCCCTAAACTACTGACCTAACCCTCTCAGAAAAGGACAACCCCCCTTTTTTTTGTTTTGTTTTGTTTTTTGTTTTTTGAGACAGGGTTTCTCTGTAGCTTTGGAGCCTGTCCTGGAACTAGACAGCCCTCCTTTTGTAACATTGTTAACAACCTGAAATTCCAGATAGGGTCCATGAAGGAAGACAGACAAGGTTTGGGGAAGGGGAGTCCATCTCTAGGCTAATTCGTGGTCTGGTTTTTTCCAGTCAGGAGCTTCGAGGAGACCACCTACCTTTCAGAGTGAGAGATGAGGAACAGCTGTCCCCGCGGCTTTCATACGCACCATATGTTGCTGGGAAAGTGTGTATTGCTGGGGAAGAGCTCCAAACTGAAAGAACATGGACATGCCCCCCCCTGTTTGTCCCCCCTTTCCTGGGGCTCACTGAGGTTGTAGCTGGTCACACACCACTCTGCCCTTGGAGCCTCAGTCCCCCATGAACAAGTTATAAAATCATGACATACCTTCCAGTTTGGGGCCAAACTGTCCCTATCACATAGGGGAATTGTCAAGTCGGAGTGTTTTTGTTCCTCTGGACCCCAGTTTGTCTAATTCTAAAAATGAAATTGTAAACTTTTAAAAGCATTTCTCTCCGGGGGGTGGGGTGAGTGCGGTTGAGGTCAGAGTTGTCAGAACTCCCTGGAGGGGGTATTACCAGCATCTGTGAGTTGCCTGGAATGCCTGTTGGGAACAGAACTCGGGGCCTCTGCAAGAGCAGTGTGTACTGCTGCTACCCATGCGCCATCTTGCCAGCTTCTGAGAATGTAAACCTTTTTAGGGGTTCGCAAAACCTGGGGCCAACCAGAATTACTTGAAAAGTGTTTTTTAAAATGTGTCATTTCCCTACCTTGGCCCTACTCATTCACCGGTTTTCATAAGCTTCATATATAAATACAGAAAAGCATAAAGCCTAGAAATGTCCCTCACAGAATAGTACTACCAGTAGGCAAAATAATTTCATAAATAGTGGCCCACAGAACCGCGGCATCCTTGCTCCACGCTGTTTCTCAGTCTATCCTCCTATCATTATTGTTGTTTTGTTTTGAGAAGAGTTGCACTGTATAGTTCTGGCTGACCTGGAACTCTGTAGGCGAGGCTGGACTTGAATTCACAGAGACCTGCTGCCCACATCCGTTCTGCCCTGGGAGTCCAAGCCTTAGACTTAAGCACAGTGCTGGCCAGAAACACCACTTCTAGCTAGTTGAGTTCAGCTGTCAGAGGCCTATCGGAGTGGGAGGAACACATGGACAAGGTCCATTGGACCAGCTGAGAATCTGCATTTCTAGAAGAAATGCTCCTCCCTGGCTAACTCGGGCTGTCTTCCTCAAACCTCAGGCTTTGGCAATGTGCCTCTGGACCAATGACTGGTTTAGTTACCTAATCCTCTTTCTCTGATTGCTTGAGCTAACTGAATTTCTGCCCTGCCCTAATCTTATCTTTGAAGACAAATACCCGATGGCCAGAAGTCCCTCTTCAGGTGGTTAACTCAAACCAGTCTGACCTAAGATGGATACTAGAGTGATTGCCCGTGACTTCTGACTTCCTTAAGATCCTATGGCTGCGTGCTAAATGACACCTCTCAGCAGGTGACAGGTGAGCAGAAAGAGCCATGGAAGGAAGAAAAATAGGGGCATTTGGATTCCTGGAAAGTCGTTAGCAAGCATGGGAAAGATAGGGCTCTTTCTGCCCTTGATTAGCTTACCCCTCCCTTGTTTCTTTCCCCCCAAGGCTATAACTTCCTGACCCTCACCACTGGAGCATTACTGTGCAAATTTAGCTCCCACTCCTAGTCTTTGCCAAAAATTTCCTTCCCTGTTCAGTGAACATTCAATTTTATTGGGAATTCTGCAACTCCAAGAGGGAAAGGGGAACTAGGTATTAGCAACAGTTTGGCGGATCTACCCACGCCTCTACAGGTAGTGACCGATTCTCTTCAGTTCAATCCTCTAGATATTGGGCCGTCACTGACGCAGACCCTGAGAAGTGTGCTTTCCCTCAAAGAGACGATGCATCCTAATTTTGTTCATATGGATAATATATTTTCATTTTGTACACTGATTCAGTCCACCAAGATATATATAAAGTGTGTCTGCACATGTGCCGACTCTCGTGTTAGATGCCAGAGTGAGAAACATTGAGTAGAAAACAGCCTGTGAGCTCACAGAGTTCACAGCTGACTGCGAGCAGACGAGTCAACAAACAGGTGGTGTAGCAACTCCAGTAATTGCGTTATGAAGCCGGGTGTGGTGTCACATACCTGTAGTCCCAGATGCTCAGGAAGCTGATGTGGAAGGGTGCCTTGAGCCCACAGAGTCAGGACCAGTATGGTCAGCACAGCCTCAAGAAAAAAAAAAAGATGACAATCATTAAAGTATGAATGTATGTGACAGCTGACATACAGAAGACATCAGAGTAATTCATTGTACTTGTCACAGTAGAGGAAGATGGGGCTTAATCTAGAAGAATAAGTTAGGCTTCATTGAGCAAGCGCCATTGAGTACAACCTTCCAGGAAGATGGAGTCAGATATGCGCAGAACAGCACGAGAGACACACACGGAATCAGGGACAACCCTGTAGCCTGGGAGAGGGAGGGTGGTGCTGTGAACTAGGGAAACTGGAGAAGAAATAAGAGGAGCCAAGTCTGGAAGGCAGTGGTGGCACACACCTTTAATCCCGGCACACACCTTTAATACCAGCACTCAGGAGGCAGAGACAGGTGGGTGGATCTCTATGAGTTCAAGGCCAGACTGGTCTACAGAGTGAGTTCCAACAATGCAGGAAGGCTACAGAAAGAAAGCCTGTCTCAGAAAAACAAAAAAACAAAAATAGAATCTTCGGCTTCACTCCTATTACCCTCCCACTTAACCTGAAGATCTGGAAAAGAAATATTAGAGATGTCACAAGGGTGTGACATGAAATTGTGATAAAAGTATGCGAGACTAGGTTGATCAGGTTGTTGGAGTGCTTTGATTATTTGCTTGTTTGTTTTTGAGACAGGGCCTCACTATGTTGTCCTCACTATGTTGTAACTCACTGTATTGACTAGACTGGCTTCCAAAGATCCACTTGCCTCTGCTTCCCCGGTGCTGGGTTTAAAGGCGTGTACCCTTTAATCCCAGTGATAATATGCCTGACCCAAGTGATAGGATTTTTTTAAAGAGAGATGAACATGTGCCAGCCAAACGGGGGGTGTTTGGAAGGCACTAGACACCGAGCTAGAGCTCAGACCAGAAGTTAAGACTTTCGAGTATAGACTTGCGAGTCACAGCCAGTTGTTTCCTGGGCTTTGGACTAGGGTCAAGTGCATAAGTAATAGCCATACTGACAGCTAGCTGGGTGTGACTAGCCAGTGGAGAGTCTTGACAGAGCAGAAAGGAAGCGCCAAGCCAAGCTCTGAGAGACTATGATATTTAGGGGAACAGCATACCAGGAAAACCTGTAAAGAGACAAACACAGGTAAAAATGTGGCTGTAAGCTCTGATATACTCAGATACTAGTGCACTCACAAGGAAAGAGACAGGCACACCCAGGTGCTATGCCACGCAGAGATAACATGGGATTGTGGTTTGGTTAACTCCATACAGAAAAGGTGACAAATGGTGGCTTTACTTCTCCTTTGCATTAGCAGAAGCTTCAGAAATGCGAACCACTACCTATTCCCATTCCAAACTATGTTCCATGCCCCAAGGTCTGTGTGAGACTTTGCGTGTGCGTGCGCGCACACACACACACACACACACACACACACACACACACACATTCCTTCCCTCTCTGCTTCCAGGAGCTGTCCTAGGAATACCAAATCATCTGAGAACATCCATTCCAGAATGCCTGTGTCATGGAGGCAGAGAGATGAACACTGGAGTTCACAATGTAATCCATGGTTTGGGACCAAAGAATCTACCAAAACTCCTTTCTGGACCCTCCTGGAGGGCTGAATTTTGATACTGTTAGAAATTAATATGTGGAATCAGAGGTGGTCTCAACAAAAATGTTCTGGGCTCTGTGATTGGACTCTGGGCTGGGGCTGGTTTAAGTCCAGGCTCTTCATTTTCTGTGTGCCTTTGTCAAATCTGTCGGCCTCTCTCTCTTTTTCTGAAAGGAAGTCTGTTAACACGTGTCCCATGTCAGCTGTCAGAGGAGTTCGCTCTCTTGTTCATTGACAAGGGCATCACTGGGCCTTAAAATCCAAGTGAATTTTATAACTAGAATTTGTCACCCGAAAGGTCTTCTGGGAATGTTCCCCAGGGGGAAGCCCTCTCTTCCAGATGATTATGTGGGATTAGAGGACCACCAGCACCAAAACTTCCAGAATTCCAGGGTCTCTGAAATCTGCCCCCCCCTCTCGTGTGTGTGTGTGTGTGTGTGTGTGTGTGTGTGTGGTGTGCCATAACACACATGTAAGGTTAGAGAACAAGTTCTAAAAGTCAATTCTTTCCTCCCTTCCTCTCTGCTTCCATCATGCGGATCCTGGGCTTTGAACACAGGTCTTCAGACTTGGCAGCAAGCCACTTTACCCCCTGAGCCTTCTCAGCAGCCCTCAAGTGTTTTTGTCATCCCAGCCCCCTCAATCTCACGTACCCCGTTAGATCCTACAGTGTCTGGGCCTCACTTTGGGTTTTTCCTACCCCAGTGCTGGGAAGCTAGGAGGAAGAAGGCAGTGTCTTAGGAGTTGAATAAGAAGATGGCCTTAGTGGGGAAACAGGAGATCCCACTCATTAAGACCTGGGACTCTGAATTAGTAATTGTCTCCCCTATGTCAGCATCTAAGGGCCTGTCTTGGGATAATAGGGAAGAACAGACTGCCCAGATACTCTCCCCTGCACAGACCACTTCTCTAGCTCTCCCCATTCCAATGTGTCCGTTCCTTCTTCAGTCGGGCGTACAAACGGCACTCACTGATCACTTACACCAAAACAGGTTGCCTCTAGATGCAGACGCGAACGCAGCAGAGCTCCCCTGTCGCCATGGAGCCCCCAGTCCAGCTGGGGAGGCTGACACTTCTCTCTCCACAGATCTGATCAGAACAGTGGACAGGGACAGTGAGGCTGGGGGTTGGGAGGTGGGGCGACGCTGTGCAAAGGTCGGGGAGTTATTTATATTATCCCAGCCCTCCCCAAACCCTTTCCTATTCCAGCCCAGCTTCCTGTCTCCCATCCGGAGGAGTACAGACCTTGGAAGCATGTCAGACTCGTGTGTTACAATAGGGTTGAAACTCCAAAGGAGGAAGTGCTGGCGTTCTCACCATACGCCCCTCTTGGCTCTGACTGGAAAGAGGGCGGGGGTTAATTACGGTGGGGGCCTCAGCTCTGTCTCCATGTCCCTCTATCTTCCAGATAGGCTGAATTTAGCCCCTTTTTAAAAGTTTTACAATAAAGCTTATTTTAGAGTTTTTGTTTTGTTTTGTTTCTTTCGAGACAGGGTTTCTCTGTGTAATAGCCCCAGCTGTCCTGGAACTCTGGAACTAGCTTTTGTAGACCAGGCTGGCCTTGAACTCACGGAGATCCACCTGCCTCTGCCTCTGCCTCCCGAGTGCTGGGATTAAAGGTGTGCGCCACCACCGCCCAGCAATGAAGCCTGTTTCAGAAGGCTATGTTTAAACCTCCCCTCCCTTTCTTTCTTTTGACTTTTCAAGATTTTTAATACATTTCAAATAAGGAGGATTGGTTCATTTCTGCCCCTTCACTGCCAAAGGGACTGCTACAGTATCTCTGCCTTCTCCTTGTTGGTGGTAACCAGAACATAAAGGTTTCCGGTGCACCGGACTTTGAATCTCACACTACCCTTGTTCCTGGTGTTGGCTGATTTGGTATCCTTTCTGGCCATCAGCAGAAAACCCATGACATTCTCCCTTTCTGAGGCATGGTGATGAGAAGAACAGTGTCTATCTTATCTTTTCCCATTTCCTAGGCCTGTAGAAACCCCACCAAGACCAGCAGCGGTATGCTGTGGGTACCTGAGGTCAGTGGGAAGCCAGACACACATAAGAGAGGCATTAGCTACAGCAGGTGTGGGACGGCAGCCCAGTGTCACAGGGACAGCGTCAGGGGCCAGAAATTCCTGCTTCGATTTCCAGCACCAGCCATTCCTCCTGAACGAGTGGCTGACTCTGGCCTCAGTTTTTTGATTTTGTTTGTTTGTTTTTGAAATGGGGAGGCAAATAGTTTCCTTGCACAGTTCTTCAAGGAACTAAATGAAAGCAGTACACAGGCATTGAAATATGAAACTCCTCAAACTTGGTCTTTTACTCTTTGTGCTTTTCTTTTCTTTTTTTTTTTTTTTATTTTCAAGACAGGGTTTCTCCGTAGCTTTTGGTTCCTGTCCTGGAACTAGCTCTTGTAGACCAGGCTGGCCTCGAGCTCACAGAGATCCGCCTGCCTCTGCCTCCTGAGTGATAGGATTAAAGGCGTGCGCCACCACCACCCAGCTGTGCTTTTCTTCTTTTAAGGGAGCTGGAATTCAGGGTGGGTTCTGTCTGCCTGGAATGAGCCGAGGACGAACCTTCCTGATGAGCAGGTGGAACCCCTCGACATTCACAAACTAGGACACATCCGAAGCATGAGGAAGCTCACTAAACTCCTGGGTGCCCACACTTTCCCCACAAGCTTCTGACTCAAGAGCTTCAGGGTGGAGCTCTGACATCCGCATGTTGACGAGTTCCCTCGAGTTAGTCATGTGCTCATGCAACTTGGGGTGCTTTGTGCTAGATAACACACTGTGCTGTTCATCCAGCAAGCATGCGCCAGGAGCTGGCAAGAGCAATGAGCTCTGGGAGAAGCTCTTACCTCATTGAGGGCCTGACAGACGGTGAGCCCTGGTTAAATGGTTGAGCTCTGGGAGAAGCTCTTACCTCATTGAGGGCCTGACAGACGGTGAGCCCTGGTTAAATGGTTGAGCTCTGGGAGAAGCTCTTACCTCATTGAGGGCCTGACAGACGGTGAGCCCTGGTTAAATGGTTGAGCTCTGGGAGAAGCTCTTACCTCATTGAGGGCCTGACAGACGGTGAGCCCTGGTTAAATGGTTGAGCTCTGGGAGAAGCTCTTACCTCATTGAGGGCCTGACAGACGGTGAGCCCTGGTTAAATGGTTGCCCAAAACAAAGTCTTCAAGAAGATACATCGTTTAAGGACAACAGACATCAATGTATAAATAAATTGTAAGCAAAAGAAAGGGTCAGCTCACAGGGGCTGTAATTGCCTGCACATCATCAAGTCAGTAAACATTCTAGCACAGAAGGAAGGGGTTCATGAGCCCCTACCTACCTCTGACTGGGGAACTACGGATGGTGGATGGATTGAAGTGGGAATCAGTCTTCTTTAAAAGTGTGGCTCCTGGCCGGGCGGTGGTGGCGCTCGCCTTTAATCCCAGCACTTGGGAGGCAGAGGCAGGCGGATCTCTGTGAGTTCGAGACCAGCCTGGTCTACAAGAGCTAGTTTCAGGACAGGCTCCAAAACCACAGAGAAACCCTGTCTCAAAACAAAAAAACAAACAAACAAAAAAAGTGTGGCTCCTGTGGATGGCACCACACTTAGAGGCAGCGCAAATTGGACTCAATGACCTACTAATAATAATTTTTAAAAGGACAATGACGGTACTCAACTTCATTTGGAAAAGCAAAAAACCCAGGATAGCCAAAACAATCCTGTACAATAAAAGAACTTCTGGAGGCATCACAGTCCCTAACTTCAAACTCTACTACAGAGCTACAGTATTGAAAACAGCCTGGTACTGGCATAAGAACAGACAGGAGGACCAATGGAACCAAATAGAAGACCTGGATATCAATCCACACATCTTCGAACACCTGATCTTTGATAAGGAAGCAAAAAATATCAAATGAAGAAAAGAAAGCATATTTAACAAGTGGTGCGGGCATAACAGGATATAACATGTAGAAAAATGAGAATAGACCCATATCTATCACCATGCACAAAACTCAAGTCCAAATAGATCAAAGGCCTTAACATAAAGCCAGCCACCTTATAGACGAGAAAGTGGGAAGTACACTTGAACGCACTGGCACAGGGAACCACTTCCTAAATATAACCCCAGCAGCACAGACACTGAGAGAAACAATTAATAAATGGGACCTCCTGAAACTGAAAAGCTTCTGTAAAGCAAAGGACAAGGTCAACAAGACAAAACGACAGCCTACAGAATGGGAAAAGATCTTCACTAACCCCACATCAGACAGAGGGCTGATCTCCAAAATATACAAAGAACTCAAGACATTGGACACCAGAAGATCACATAATCCAATAAAAAAAAATGGAGTACAGACCTAAACAGAGAACTCTCAACAGAGGAACCTAAAATGGCTGAAAGACACTTAAGGAAATGTTCAACATCCTTAGTCATCAGAGAAATGCAAATCAAAACAACTCTGAGATTCCATCTTACACCTGTAAGAATGACCAAGATCAAAAACACTGATGACAACCTATGCTGGAGAGGTTGTGGGGAAAAGAGAACACTCCTGCATTGCTGGTGGGAATGCAAACTGGTACAACCCCTTTGGATGTCAGTGTGGTGATTTCTCAGAAAATTAGGAAACAACCTTCCTCAAGACCCAATAATACCACTTTTAGGTATATATCCAAAGGATGCTCAATCATGACACAAGGACATGTGCTCAACTATGTTCATAGCAGCTTTGTTTGTCATAGCCAGAACCTGGAAACAACCTAAATGCCCCTCAATTGAAGAATAGATTAAAAAAAAAAAAGTGGTACATTTACACAATGGAGTACTACACAACAGAAAAAAATAACAACAGCTTGAATTTGGCAGGAAAATGGATGGAACTAGAAAACATTATTTTGAGTGAGGTAACCCAGACACAGAAAGACAATTATCACATGTACTCACTCATAGGTGGTTTTTAACATAAAACAAAGAAAGCCAGCCTGCAAACCACAATCCCAGAGAACTTAGACAGCAATGCGGACACTAAGAGAAGCTTACATAGATCTAATCTACATGGGAAGTAGAAAGTAGAAAAAGACAAGATCTCCTGAGTAAATTGGGGGCATGGAGGCCTTGGGGGAGGGTTGAAGGGCGAGGGGAGAGGCAGGGAGGGGAGCAGAGAAAAATGTAGAGCTCAATAAATATCATGGAAAAAAAAAGGACAATGAACTTGAGGCGATAGAGAGGTGGGGGGATGGATCTAGGGATGGAACGGGGTGAATCTGATCAAAACAATTGCATGAAATTTTCAAATAATTAATAAAAATTCTTCTTAAAAAATGCTTGCCAAGGGGAGATATAAGAAAAAGTCTTCTAGAGGAAAGAGTGTCTGACTGTTTAAAGGATAACGTGTACGAGCCTCAGCTGTAGATGTGTGCTGAATGGCAAGATAGGTCTGCATCTTAGGGTACCAGGGGACGTGATAGGAAGTACAGCAGGAAGAAGTCTGTGGGTTTGAGGATTATATTGCAACAGATGTACTCAGACACAGTTGGAATGAAGTCTGTGGGATAGCGCAGTCCGTAACAGCAGACAAAAAGAACAATTAAGAAGCTGTTACTGAAGAAGACCCATTTGGAGCAATGGCAGTGGGTCGTGGAGGGATTGATTCCAAAGATGTTTAAGAAGTTCCTTCCCCTGTCAGAGTTAGGATTATCACTGGTGTGATGAAACACCATGTCCAAAAGTAACCTGGGGAGCAAAGGGTTTATTTGACTTCTGCTTCCACAGCACTGTTCATTACCAAAGGAAGTGGGGACAGGAACTCAAGCAGGGCAGGAACCTGGAGGCGGGAGCTGATGCAAAGGCCATGGAGGGGAGCTACTTACTGGCTTGCTCATCGTGGCTTGTTCAGCCTGCTTCCTTATAGAACCCAGGACCACCAGCCCAGGAATGGAACCACAATGGGCTGGACCCTTCCACATCAGTCACTACTTAAGAAAATACCCTAAAGCCAGATCTTATGGAGGCATTTTCTCAATTGAGGTTCCCTCCTTTCAGATGACTCTAGCTTGTGTCAACTTGATATAAAAACTATCCAGGACATGGAATTAAAGATGTAGTAGCTTCAAAATTGCCAAGTGGAGAGCTTGATTGTTTCCAGCTGAAATCAATTAGAAATGATAGCTATAGGACCCTTTGCCCTGTCTTTTCTTGCGCTCAGTAAGCCATATTCTTTTGAGAAGAAAGTACCTCTCATTCCCTGCTGGAAAATGCCTTTGGTCATCAGAGTCTGATAACTGGGGCCTCTCTGGAACCAAATAAACAAATACTTTGAAATTCCCCTTCCTTTCCACCAGCTTTAACACCCTCTTGTTCTGTGGATTTACTGGAAACACCCACAGAATTTACTCCAAGTCCAGATATAATTTTTTGTTTTTGTTTGTTTGGTTGGTTGTTTTGTTTTAGGGGGAGACAGTATTTCTCTTTGTATAGCCTTGACTGTCTTGAAACTAGCTCTGTAGACCAGGCTGGCCTCAAACTCACATCTGCCTCCCAACTGCTGGGATTAAAGGCACGCACCACCACCACCCGACGTAATTCTTTATTTTAAAGGTATAAAGACATCATATTTGGCCACTTCCTTGGGCCTTGCTGTGGGATCTCCCTATACTTTTAAAATTAATTTTTAAAAACTCTTTTTTTTTCTTTCTGGGTTTGTTGGTGCACACCTTTAATCCCAGCACTCAGAGGTAGAGAGAGGCAGATCATTGTGAGTTCAGGGCCAACTTGGTCTACATGGAGTTCCAAGCCAACCAGGTCTACATAGTAAGACCCTGTCTTTAGGAAAAATAAAATAAAATAAATAAAATAAAATAAAATAAAAGATCACAGGAGAGATCAGGTTGACACGTGATGGGGAAACAGACAGGAACTGGCTGCTGCGTCTGTATGAACCGTCTTTCCTCCAACTTTAACATGATCAGGGATGCAAGCTGAGCTCCACACATCCTTACCTTCCCGTCAACATAGTTATCCAGAGAAGGAGCCTCTGAATTGTCTCGACTGAAATCTGAAATTTTGTGAGTGAAAAGTACAGTACATCCACAGGGATCATGAGAGGATAGGTGTTGCTTGTTCTGTCTCTCATGAAGAAATTAATCCTTAAAAACTGATATTACTTGTTTCACAGTCAAAAGTTTTAATCCCACAAGCCACAGCGGTTAAAACAAGGACAGCAGAAAGTTTTGGCATCTGTTCTTCTGCCAAAGGAACAGTGTAGCAATCTAGTGAGATCTGAGTTCCCCATCTCCAAAAACAAGACCCTGAACAATCAGGGATGTGGTTTAGGATACTAAAAGCCTTCTGTTGATTTGGAGGAGAGCTCTCTTGCTAATCAACTCCGATATCAAGAAAGATGACTATCTTATTCTGTTATCCACTTGAAGTGGAGGCAGGGGAACCATGGGCTCAAAGTCACCATCGAATGCATAGCAAATTCTAAACCAGCCTGAGCTTAAGACCTTGTCTCAAAAAAATAAAATCAAGTCAGGTGTGGTAATGCTAGGTCAGCCAAGGCTACAAAGTGAGACCCTCTCTTTAGGAAAAAAATCCAGCACTCGGGAGGCAGAGGCAAAAGGATCTCTGCGAATTCTAGGCCAGCCTGGTCTACATAATGAGTTCTAGGCCAGTTAGGACTACATAGTGAGACCCTGTCTCAAAAAGTAAACAAATCAGTTCATGTATTTATCGGGTTTCTAGATCCAACCAAAGGACCCACATAAGAACTAAGGAGCTAAAACTGAGTGGTGGTGGCACATACCATTAATCCCAGCACTGGAACGCAGAGGCAGGTGGATCTCTGTGAGTTCAAGGCCAGCCTGGTCTACACAGTGAGTTCCAATACAGCCAGATCCGCTACACAGAGAAACCCTGTCAAACAAAACAAAACAAAAAAGATAAAATTATAGCTACAACATTCAACATAAAAAATAAACGTAAGACTAAAAGGATAAGGAGAAGGGGAAGGAGGAGGAGGAGGAGGAGGAGGAGGAGGAGGAGGAGGAGGAGGAGGACTGGAGAGATGACTCCATGGGTAAAATATGTTTGTCACTAAGCCTAATGACCTGCATTTGATCTCCCAGAACCCACGTGGTGAAACAAAACACATCTTCCAAGTTGTCCTCTGACCTCCACACATGCCTATGACATACACACATTTGTACAAATAAATAGCTAAACTACTTAAACTTTTTGAATGGAAGGTTTAAATTGAGGTGCCCCGCAGAAATGAACAGAGTGACTTCCCAGAACCCATAAGATCATTCAGTGAAAATCCCAGTTCCAGAAGTGGGCTACCTCCTACAAATGGTTGGCCAGGGAGGCCTCGAGGATCAATCCCTCAAACACATAGGCTATTGCCACCACTGTTGATCACCCACTGACACCGGCTGCTAAGGCCCTTTTGCTGAAGACACCAGCAGACAGGACAGAGACATCCAGTTGGAGCTGTGCTAGAAGCTTCCTCCTGGATAACTAACTGACTCTTATAGTGCTGGAAGGCGCCGTGCAGGTTGCTGAGGAAGAATTGCCCACAGTCTTACTTAGCAGTGGATCAAGTTTGCAAAATTGCTGAACAGCGAGGGAGACAAGCATGGAGAGCTACTTAGTACCAGCCTCAGCCCTCTCTCGGGGGTCAGAATAGGACTTCTGCGACGAGCGAAACTGGCTTGAACAGGATCTGAGGGGTAGAACAAACTGATAACTCAGGCACGTTTTCCTTGTATGTTTCTTTATGTCTTGGGGGAAGATGAAAGAAGGGAGAAGAAGAAGCGTAGGGACATAAGCATAAGGCATAAGAGCCAGGCATCAGGGTAAGGGATAAGCACCTAAGGCTAAGGGTAAAAAAGAAAACAGGGGATGAGCTCCACAAAGCTTTCAGTTTATATGGGCATACAGACAAGTTAGCAGTCCCATAGGTGGTATAGCATACAGACAAGTTAGCAGTCCCATAGGTGGTATAGCATACAGACAAGTTAGCAGTCCCATAGGTGGTATAGCATACAGACAAGTTAGCAGTCCCATAGACGGCAACCATAGTATCAAGCATGCATGTTCACAGAGCCACAAGAAACCTATGGATCTGGCAAGGAGGCACCTTATGTCTCAGAGGGGGCATGACTGTGAGGTTCCCCTGCAGCTGAGAACACAGCCTTGGTAACTATACTAACCTGAGGGCTTGATTTGCATTAGCATCTAGCTGGTTGAATAAAGGACCCTTCTGGGGACCCTGCTTTTGACTCCAGCAGGGTGTCCAGGTGAGGATTTTTTTCTCTCTGAAGCTAGTTTTAGGGACTCAGATCTTTTTCCTGTATAAACGGTTAATTTTTTGGATTTTTGATCCTATGTTAGTTGAAACCAAGGTAAAGGCTAATACAGAATATTAGTAGCCTGTTAAGTCAGAGCAGACCAGTAGATTCCACCTTCCTGCGTCTGCTGTTAGAGCAGACATGGTACCTCCTGCATGAGGCTCCCTTCTCATCAGTGAGAACTGTCGATAAAGAAGGTTTGTGGGGGACTAGTTTATGTAGATTTTGACTGTGAGAACAAAGACTTGACTGAACCCTTTCCCCACATGGCTTCACGGTGCGTGTTGGGGTCGGTGGAGGTATCCAGTTGCCCGACAGGAAAAGTCAGGTTTATACTCTGCTGGGATACGATAGAAGAGAGAAATGTCATGATTTCAGAAGATTTTTACAGAATTGACAGTGACTTATCCAAAGGACTGGTGTGTCCATAGCTCTGTAAAAATGGGTTCTCCAGGTGGAGAAGCCAGTAGACCCGTCAGCTATGCATTGACTGTATAACACTTGTGGGCACGCCGCAGACAAGCCCACTGGTGCAATGACTGTTACTGGTGTAACCAAGTGGATTTGAAGCCCCATCCACAGGAGATCATTCAGACCATGTGACCTGACTGACAGCCCATGATTGGTGCATCTAGCTATCGGAGGAGGCTACTGCTATTTTTTGCCAAATGGACAAGATATGAGTTGATACGTTAGAGCCAGAAGAAGGAGCATTACGTTGTAGCGTATTATCTCCATCTGTCTTTCAGGGATGGCTCTTGGACTCTAAGCAACTGTGACAGCATGTAAGACTGGGATCGTCAACATTCCATCACTGAGCAGAGAGGGTCTCACAAGGCTCCACCCATCCCTGTGGTTACTGGGGAGGGAAAGACGTATTCAATGGTACAGCTACCGCTGAATTGAACACGCTCCCGTAAGATTTACCCCAATTAAATACATTGGTCCACCAAATAAGAATAAAAGACATGAAAATAGAAGGACTAGCTAGGTAGTGGGAGGGAGAGGGAGACAAGAAAGGGCCATGGGGAAAATATGAAGATGCTTTATAGACGAGCATGGAAATACCATAATGAAATCCACTATCCTGTATAATGGATCCATGTTAATAAAACGTTTGAAGAACTAAGAAGATTCGAAGGGATGTCACTTTACTACACCGGTGGCATCTCTGTGAGACCCTTTTCAACAGCTTACTGGAAACAGTTTTCTCTCTGCTGAAATTAATTCTGCTCGTGAACATAGCATATTTATCACGAAAAGTTTGGCAAATAGAGAAAAACATAAATAATATATCAGAGGCCACCTCTAAGACCACAGTCCAGTGATAATCACAGTTGGAATGATTTAAGATATTTCTTCCAATGGTTTATATATATATATATGTATATATATGTGTGTGTGTGTGTGTGTGTGTGTATGTATGTATGTATGTATCAGGCTTTAAAATGTAAATTTATGATAGCTTATTTAATATAACCATATTTGTGGGTATGAGAGTTGTTTTCCTATTTTAAAAAGGCAACAGTAAACATCACAGAAATCTGTCCTTATCTTTATTGTTTTCTCTCCTACTTTTTTTTTTACCCACCCCCCCCTCCCAGGCTGACCTCAAATTTGCCATCCTCCTGCCTCGTTCTTCTCAGTGCTAGAATTACAACCATATACCACAATGCCTGTTTTGTTTTGTTTTTTTCTTTTTAATTGTTTTCTTAGTACAGATCTCTGGAAGTAAGGTGGCTAGGGCATCATTATATCTGTGAATCATAAATTACTCTCCAGATGAACTGCCAAATTACTCTCCAAAAAGAGTTTCTGCTTTTGTGACAGCTTTGAAGAACCTTAATTCGTCTGATTAATGGCTGTCTGAAAGCTTTGCTTAAGCTAATATTTTTACATTTACGTGTGTGCATGTATGAGTATGCCTCCTGTCATGTACAGCCAGAAGAGGTCACTAGAGGTCAGAGGAGGGCATCAGATCCCCTGGAGCTGGAGCTAGCAACTGGTAGCTGTGAGTGAGCAGCTTAGGTTCTGGGAACAAACCAGGTCCTGTGCAAGAGTAATACTTGCTCTTAACTGCTAACCAATCTCTCCAGCCCCATTAAGCATTTAAAAATCACACTCCCCTTTCAATTAATTTTCTGCAATCTTTTCTTCCTATGTCCGTAACAGCGACAATTTCCCAGCATTTGTTGTATGCCAGACAGCATGCCATTTGCTTTGCTTGCATTTCCCCTTTGACTTTTCACAACACTTTTATGACATAGGGTCTATCATTATCTTCATTTTACAGATGAGGAACTGACAAAGGCCTTACAAAGCCAGCTAAGAGACTTGCCCTTGGTCATAAATGAGGAAACAGAAAGTCAGAAATGCCAAATAATTCCTTAATCAGCCTTTTTCTGCAAAGTTCCTCATCGCCTGAGGAACTGTGAGAAAGAAAGCAGTAGACAGGGTGCCAGCAGGCAATGCGCCCTGGTCAAGTAATGAAAAGAACTGAGGGTTTACAGGTCATGCTCTCCTAAGTGTGTTGAAGTTGCAACTAGGGAGCTGGCTCAACAGTCAAGAGCACACACCACCCTCCAGAAGACCCAAGGTCATTCCCAGCACCCTCGCTGGACAGCTCACATTGCCTGTACTTCAACTCCACAGAGCTATACACCATCTCCTGGCCTCTGCAAGTACTACAGTTATATGCACAAACCGTGTGTGTGTGTGTGTGTGTGTGTGTGTGTGTGTGTGTGTGTGTGTGTAAATTTTAAAAATCTTTTTTTAAAAAGTTTAAGTCTATATATTCTGTAAACTGTCGTAATGTTGGGTTTCTATAATGGACTAAATATTTATCTCTCTCCCAAATTCCCATGCAGAAACTTTAGCCATTGTGATTGATAGCATCTCACTGCCCTTGAGAGATAACTGGGTTTACATCAAGTCAGGAAAAGAAAAGATCAAAAAGTCTCTTCTTCACCCTGAGCGAATGCAAGAGCAGGATGAAGGCTCTTACCAGAACCTGACCATGCCAGCTAGGTTTCCAACCTCCAAAGCTGGGATAAAATATGGGTGTTTAAGTCATATGGTCCAACATTTTGTTACAGCAGCTAGGACAGTGTTTGAGGTTTTCAGTGAGAATGGCAAAGGACTTCCCTATAATAATTCAACTTGACTTTAGCAGTTTCTAAGGTCATTAAATGTTAACTGTCTTGGGTCACAATTTTGTATGTGCAATCCCAGGGTTTGAATCCAGGACCAGTATGTGCTCTCCAAGTGTTCAATACCACTCAGCTATAGCTCTAGTCCTTTTCCATTTTTGCTTTGAGACAGTCGTTCACCAGGCTGCCTTAAACTCCCATTGTTAATCCAAGCAGACCTCACACTTGGGATTATACTACCTCAGCCTCTTAAATAGATTTCATAAATATTTTCAGAAGAAGTTACTTTTTAAAATTAGAACTGACTTTCTTTAATTTTGGGGGTTTGGGGAGTTTTTGTGTTTTTTCCTAATTTTTTTATTACTTTATAAATAATACCATTCAAAATTTCCACTTCCTCTCCTCCTCCCACTTTCCTCCCACTCCCCCAAGAAATCACTTTTATTAAAGTGTTTGGGGCTGGGGTTGATAGGACTCAGTTGGTAAAGTGTTTGTTGCACACGCATGAGGAACTGTGTGCCATTCCAGAACCCACATAAGATGCCAGGCTTGCTGGCTTGCACTTCTAATCTCAGCAATGGGCATGCAGTAGATCCCTGAATCTTGCTGACCAACCAGCCTACCCTAACCATTGTTCTCTGGGGCTCGGTGACAGACTGTTTCTCAAGGTGAAGGGGCTAGGAGGGCCACTCGGTAGTTAAGAGCACTTGCTGCTTTTGCAGAGGACCTGGGCTTAGTTCCCAGCACTTACAGCTCGCCGTAACTCCCGTCCAGGAGGTCCAGAGCCATCTTCTGACCTTCATCAGGAACTGGCATACACACAGTTCATGGCCATACACTCAAGCAAAACAATTATCCAGATATACAAAAATACACAAATTGTTAAAAAAAAAAAAGATGGACAGCCCTGAGGCATGACACTCAGTTTGACTTCTAGCCTCCATGTGCACATGCTAAACATGAACACATGCACACGTACAGAGAAGGAGGGAGGGAGGAAGTCAGACAGAAAGAACTGAAAAGCCAGTGTCTCCCAGGATTAATTAATTTTAAAAAATAATAGAATGTTTGTGGTTATGGGAGGCAGAGATGTAGCTGAATTGGTAAGTTGCTTACTTAGTGTGCATCAATCCTTGGGATTGATCTCCAGCACCACGTAAGCCTGGCATGGTGGCACACACCTGTTATTCCAGCACTGGGGAGATGGAAGCAGGAAAACCACGAAGTTCGGGGTCACCCTCAGGTACGTAGGGAGTTTGCAGCCAGTCTGGGCTGAAGGAGACCCCAACTGGTGGGGGAATGTTTGTTGTAGAAAACTGAGCTGTTTGCTGTGTCTATCAGAAGAGGTTGAATTCATCCACGTATGTACAGTAATGTACAGTAACTAACTCTCTATGACTCTCAATGACTTCTCTAAGTCACCTTACTCGTGACCTTACTTGTTTTAGGACAGTATCATGGCCACTGCCTTCAATATGTCCACTCGTGATAGCTGCTGTGTCCTCTTGTTCTTTTGGAGATGTCATCTCAAGTTGTAATTCTGAGATAAATTAATTATACTCTTTTCATATCTGCTCTCAAATCAAACTATAGTCTCCATAGTGGAGGAGAATAACAGATGGCAGCCCCTGCCTGAAATCCCAGCACTTGGGAGGTTGGGACAGGAGGAGAGACAGTTCAAGGGCAGCCTGAACTGCACAGAGACCTTGTGTCAAAAAAAAAAAAAAAAAAAAAGATTGGAGCCGGTGGTAGTGGCGCACGCCTTTAATCCCAGCACTCGGGAGACAGAGAGGCAGGTGGATCTCTGTGGATTCAAGGCCAGTTTGGCCTAGTGAGTTCCAGATCTGCCAGCCAGAGCTACATAGCGATGTTGTGGGGCTGAATGAGAGGATTGAGTGGGGTGGGCACCAGTGCATCCCTGACATTTTATAGAGAGCCTGGCACCCAGTATTATTCCCAAATGACATTATTTCATATTTATTAGGGTTTGTTTTCCCAGAATAACCCTCTACATCCAAAAGCTCTCAGAGATAAGGGATTTTGTCTTGAGCCAGGCAAGATGACACACGCCTATAATCCCAGCATTCCTGAAGCTGCCGATTGCCCATTTCAAGTCCAGCCTGATCCTGCACAGTGAGACTGTCTCAAAGCTCAATCCAGAAATCCAGTGCCTAGAGAGTTCTCAGTAATGTTTTAATACATACATGATTGGATTAATTAAAATTAAGTTGAAGTACAGAGAGGCAAAGTTATGAGACCGAAGTCATTCAGCAAATGACCGGAAGGACCAAGATTTGCTAGAAAGCAGGAAGGATCCAGACATCATCCCCTGCGGCTTCCCAGCTGGGAGGTACGGGCTTTAGGTCAGACCTTCTAACTCAGTGCTTCTCAACCTTCCTAAGGCTGCGACCCTTTAATACAGTTCCTCGTATTGTGGTGACTGACACTAACCATAAGACTATTTTTGTTGCTACTTTGTAACTGTGAATTTTCTACTGTTATAGAATTGTAATGTAAATATCTGCTATACAGGATATCTGATATGCCATCCCTGTGAAAGGGTCATCCCACCCCGCGAAGGGGTCACGATCCACTGGTTGAGAATCATTGCTCTAACTGCTTTTTCTCTTTCCTGGAAATTAGGCCACGCAACTGACACACCTTATTATAAAAACAAGAGCACTCAGATGCAGGAGAGGGGCAAACCCAGCCCCTCTCCCTGGCAGCTACAATGTAAATTTACAGTGCTGGTCACATAGGCTGAGCCAGACTAAATCACAAGGTGTGAAACTTCCCCCCACTCCCTGGAAAGCCATGAAGGTCCTTTTTTTCCCGGGCATTTCTCTGCAGACTCTAATCATCAGGACTCCTGTCACGTTGTACATGGCAGCCGTCTCTCCTGAGCGGAAGACTCTGTTCTTTGAAGCTCCACCGCGTTCCCTCTGGTATGCCCTGTCCCTCCTAAGGTCATCCCACCTCCCAGCCACACCACACACACACACACCGTGGTTTGGAAGACCCTTCTTATAACAAAGCTCCTCTCTGAAGGGTACCTGGCCCTAGCTTCCTTCTCTATGACCCCACAATTGTGGGGTGTCTACATCCAGCTCAAGCTTCTGCCCCCTCCCCCCACTAGTCAAGTGACAGTGTGTTATAGCAGTTCAAATCAACACCGCTGTATCAGGAAGTTTCAGAAGTAGCAACCTCACACCAACACGGCCGCCATGCATGACCTCACAAAGTGGAAAAAGCCACAAGCTGCAGCAATGGCCCTGGCCCAGGAGGAACTCCAGAGGCCCAGAAGCCAATCTAGAGGTCCAGAAGCCTAGAAACCCCCAAGGACCTGGAGTTTAGAGGCCCAGAAACACAGCGATCTAGAGACTTAGACAACTCTAAGTCTAGACTCAGCCAGAGGCCACGCAAGGATCCTGGCTTAGCAAGTAGACTAACCCCTATGGAAGCATCCAGGGCCCTTAAACTCGTGCAACCTTCCTTTTTCCTTTTTTCTCATGTGTCCGGGAGGCATGATTTTATCACTACAAACTAGTAAACAATGCATTAAATAAATAAAACAAAAAGGAGCCTGCCACAGCGCCAACTGTCTAAAAGGCTGCCAGGGTCTAATGATGGCCAAATTTTAACTGTCATTTTTGACAGAAAGTTCCCAAAATGTAAGTGGAAATTGCTGTGGCCAATCGCCAAGTAGTCCGATTACTCAGTACACCTGGGAATGCATTTTTTTTTAAAAGACATAAGATGGTTCTTTCAGGCAGGTGGAGTGGTACACGACTATAATTCCAGCATTTGGGAAGCAGAGGTGGATCGCCCACAACTCCATAGCAAATATGAGACCAGCCTGGCTTGCATTCCTCAAAAAAGATTTATAATATGCTCGCCTATACTTTGGGCATTCTCTTCTATGCTTTATAAGTAGAATGGCGTTATTACATTTTTTTCATGTCAAAATATACTGTGAAATTTGCATGGGGTAATGTGTATGGAACATCTGAAAGAATGTGGTTGTTTAGAAAGCTTTCAACACATGATGCGTTATTCATTATGTCTGTGTTTATTATCACTCTTAAATATAGCAACTATAAGATAGACGTGTTTCTGAGGATCAAACCCCAAAGTGGCTTGGGAAAGGTGGCTCTGGCTCAGGGTCACGTGATCAATCAGTCAGCTGGGCACTTGAGCCTGCCATCGTGCCAGGGCTGAACAGGGTGGAGACCTGGTTTCCAAGCTCACTCATGTGGGGATGGACAAACTTTAGCTACTAACAGGGCAGAAACAACTACATCGTCCAAGGCGCCTTTCCCAGTCTCCACACAGCACAGTGAAGTAAGTTTCCCAGAGGAAAGTTCGAAAGAACCGAAGACCAAAGCCACAGTCATTTATCAATCACCTTGTCTCAGGTGACAGGTTCTGTGCTTCTGGTCACACAGACGGCTTCGGTACAGCCTGGGGCAAGGCTACTCAAGGGCTTCCGCTCCAGAAGCAGGAACCATTGGGAGGCCATGTTGGAGGCTACTTACTGCACCGCTTACTGTAATTCTTGTTTGAATTCGGGTTTCTGGCCCTACCCCAAGGGCTTCTCATTTGGAAGTACTGCAGTAGCCACCAAAACAGACAGGTGGGCTATCCAACAGATGACCGAAGTCAAAGTTCAGCAGGCCAGAAAACAGAGGAAACAAAAAACTTAGGAAAATATTTTAGATTTGGTGTTTGCATTTTTTTTCTTTTTGAATATTGAAGTCATTATCCTGGAAAATTCAGTTTTTTCATATTTGTGTGTTCTTATTGTTTGAGGTTGTTTAAGGGTTGTTTGTTGGAGATAGTGTCTCACTATGTGACCCTGACAGGTTGGCCTGGAACTCACAGACATTCACCTGCCTCTACTTCCTAATTGTTAGCCTTAGAAGTGTGCTCCACCCAATCCCTCCGGTTGGTTGGCTAACTGGCTGGCTGGTTGGTTGGTTGACTGGTTGCTTTTTGAGACAAAATCTCACAATGTAGCCTTGGCTGGCCTGGAACTCACTATGTAGACCATGTTGACCTCAAATGCAGAGACCTACTGCCTCTGCCAACTTCCTGGGTGCTGGGAATAAAGGCATGCACCACCATGCCCAGATGGTCTTAATAGTTTTATAATAGTCTCTGTTTGGGCTGGAGAGATGGCTCAGCTGTTAAGAGCACTGGGTGTTCTTCCAGAGGTCTTGATTCTCAGCACCCACATGGTGACGCACAATTGTCTGTAACTGTAGTCCCATGGGATCCGATGCCCTCTTCAGGTATGCAAATATACATGCAGATTTAATACCCACATACTTAAATAAATTTGTTTGTTTGTTTGTTTTTGGTTGGTTAATTGGTTGGTTGGGGGTGTTATTTATTTATTTTTAGTTTTCCAAGGCAGGGTTTCTATGTGTAGCGCTAGCTGTCCTGGAACTTGCTCTGTAGACCTGACTAGCCTTGAACTCACAGAGGTTTGCCTGCCTCTACCTCCCCAACAAGTGTTGGAATTAAAGGCATGCACCATCACTGCTCAGTATAATTCATTCTTTGAAGGCTTTGTTTGCTTTTGCATTTATGTTTGTTGCAAGGCATTGCTTGTTTTGGTTTGGAATCTTAGGAGTTTTGAGACAGGGTCTCATAAATTTCAGGTTAGCGTAAACTCAATGTACCAAGGGCAACCTTGAACTCCCAAGTGCCAAGATGAGAGACTTGCACTGCCACTAAACTTTATTTTTCAGGACACTTTTAGGTATGCAACTAAACTGAGCAAAAGCTTCATTCTATAGCTTTATTTTAGCTACGAATACAGTAGGAAGCACCTCTGGTTTTCTTGGTTACAGCCTTGACTGGGGTCCACACTTTGGGAACTGCTGTTCTCACACCAAATTCTGAAAACGTCTTTCTGTTCCTAATTTTAACACCTGCCCAGTGACTAGTCCCATCTGTCTTTCTCTTCTTGCTAACGCTAATCCTCAGAGGCTCCCTATTAAAAAGGTATCTGTGGGGGCTGGTCCCTCGCAGAGGACCTGGGTTCGGTTCCCAGCACCCACAAAGTACCTTCCTAACCAGTAACTCCAACTCCAGGGATCCAGTGTCCTCGTCTGGCCTGTAAGACACCAGGCACACGCGCAGTGCACTCCGAGGTCTTACAGAGACGCAGCTGTGTTTGTAACTTTGGACATCAAGGAACTGAGACCAGTTCTGGGGAAGTGAGAGCGTCTTGTAAGAAGGGGTTAAGTGAGGTCTCAGTTTCTGGGTAGTAAGGGACTGGCTACAGGGAAGATCAGTGAGATACCAAGAACGCCTCTGAAAATGCTGCTTTGCCAAGCCCACAGATCAGCTTGAATGTGGGTGGGAGGGCAAGTCCAGGTCAAAGGTTTAGCTCTGGAAGTGTCTATGCGCTCATTAGCAGTGACCTCCCGACTCCCTATGACGTGCCCTGAGCCAGCACAGCCCCATTCTGCTGTTGCAATTCCTAGCCAAATCTGCACCAGTCTTTAAAGCACTTCAGGGCTCTGTAATTATAATTCTGCCATAGAGTACGTCATCGTTTATTCAACCAGTCGCCCTTGGGTAGATAATTAGTCTGTGCGCTTTGTTTTCGTCTGGTACAAAGTACAACGAGTAGCCATCTATGCGCTCTGAGTATAAAGGGGAAAACTGCTGGGTAAAACTTGGGCTTTTACTAGTTTCCCTAATCAAAGCTATACATATTTCTGGCTTTCGTGTGTGTGTGTGTGTGTGTGTGTGTGTGTGTGTGTGTGTGTGTGTGTGTGTGTGTTCACGCACACATGCTCAAGTGTGCTGTCAGAAAACAACTTGTGCGAGACAATTCTCTCCTTCTAGAAATTAAACGTAGGCTTAAGGCTTGGCAGGAAGCATCTTTTCTCCTCGAACTCACGGAGATCCGCCTGCCTCTGCCTCCCAAGTGCTGGGATGAAAGGCGTGCGCCACTACCCCCTGGTGGCAGCAAGCATCCTTACCCACTGAACTATCCCACCGCCCAAGATGATTTGAGATTCTACATGGGATATGGAGGTGCCCCGCCCCCGCCCGGCTGTTCGGTGCTCTACCGCCACCCAGTGGTAAGGCGAGTAATTACCACAAGACCTCGCTGAGGCTCTCTTTTCCAGATGGAATCTTGCCCTTAGTTTCTAAGTAGGGTAGCTGAAACCAGCAATTTCAAATACAGGACACTCAGAAATTTAAACTTTGAATGAACAACAAATAACTTTTTACTTGAGTTCACTTATAGTTTAAAAAAAAAGAGTTCACTTGAAATCCAGATTTAACTAGGTAGACTATAATTTTTCTGAGCATTCTATTTCAAGGGCTCTGAGAAGTGAAGTTTCCAGAAAAACATCCATACCTTGGTTAATTGATACATTAGACCACCCTGACAGGAGAGTTTGGATGCTGCAAATCTGGAGCCAAAATTATACTTAGTAGCCACTTATTGCCTACTTCTGTGCCTGAATAGTATCTTCTCCGCTTAAAAGGATAAAACTTTTATCATATGTCAGTTTAGCAGACTTACACTAATTTAGCAGATCTTACACTAATCCAAAGCTAAGAATGCCACCAGATAGCTTCTGAGACCTATGGGACTTTCTATGTAGACCAGGCTGGCCTCAAACTCACAGAAATCCAACTGCCTCTGCCTCCCAAGTGCTGGGATAAAAGGTGTGCGCCACCATGTCTGGAAAGTTGTGACTTTCTTACATTCCACAATGGTAAAGACTCTGAGCCAGGCAGTGGTGGTGCACACCTTTAATCCCAGCACTAGGGAGGCAGAGGCAGGCGGATCTCTGTGAGTTCGAGACCAGCCTGGTCTACAGAGCTAGTTCCAGGACAGGCTCCAAAGCCACAGAGAAACCCTGTCTCGAAAAACAACAACAACAACAACAAAAAGACTCTGAGAAGCCATTTCCACAATGACTCATGCTACTTGGAGCACGCAGTATCTGCAGCTGGGCCATGGACACTCAACACTGGCTCTGGAAGGAATGATCGCAGCTGGGCAAAAATGTAAAGCAGGCTCCTGATCAAGAGAATAGAACAGAGCTGGGCTGGTTCACTAACTTTGACTAAGGGACTACCCCTAGGGAGGGGGTCCACCTTACACCATGCCAAAGAGATAGGCCGAGTAATTAGTCCTGGGATGCAATGGTCCTCAACCTTCCTAATGCTGCGACCCTTTAATACAGTTCCTGTCATGGTGGCCCCAACCATAAGATGATTTCATTGCTACTTCATAACTGTCATTTTGCTGCTGTTCCGAATCATGATATAAATATCTGATACGCAGGATATCTGGCATGTGACCCCTGTCCTGACCCACTGCCCTAGTGCAGAGAGCCTCACAGACTGCAGCTGTGTGAGGGGCATAAGGCAGCCTGGTTTTCTGAATCCTTAGAGAAGTATAACCCTTCCTTTTCTTTCTTCTCCTTCCTAAGCCTGCTTCCCTCAATCCTTTGGGCTGTGCCCCCGACACACACACACACACACACACACACCATTTTGGGCTCCCCTATTCTTTCTCTAGTGCCTCCCTGCCTACCCTGTGACATATGTCACATATGTCTGCCGTGTGTATATCTGACCGCTATGCCAGGTCAAATGGCATGGCTGTTTCCATTCTTTCCTCCATCCCCTCCTCCAGATGACTGCTGAAATTTGCAGTTTGCCTGCCTTGGGGTAATTTTAAACTCTAATGAAACTGTCCTTGAGTTTTGATTTCAGACTACTCTTAAAACTTTTTTTTTTTAATTTCTTTCATGGCTGGAGAGATGGCTCAGAGGTTAAGAGCACTGGCTACTCTTCTAGAAGTCCTGAATTCAATTCCCAGCAACCACATGGTGGCTCACAACTGTCTGTAATGAGATTTGGCACCCTCTACAAGTCTGCAGACATACATGCAGGCAGAACACTGTATACATAATAAATGAATACATCTTTTAAATTTTTTTGAAACAGGTCTCTCTGTGTAACCCTGGCCATTCTGGAACTTGCTTTGTATATCCACCGCCTCTGCCTTCTGAGTGCTGGGATTAAAGGCCTACGCCACCCCTGCCTGGCTTCAATTAATTTATTTATTTTTTATTTTTTGGTATGGGTGTTTTGCCTGAGTGTATGTCTGTACACCACATGTGTGCCTGGTGCCCCAAGAAGCCAGAAGAGAGTGTCAGATCCTGTGGAACTGTAGTTATCGATGGCTGTGAGCCACCATGTGGGTGCTAGGAATTGAAAGAGCAGCAGTACTCTTAACCACTGAGCCATCTTCTCTTCTCAAATTACTTTAGTTTTTTATTTTCAGTTTTTCAAGACAGCGTTTCTCTATAGCTTTGGAGACAGTCCTGGAACACACTTTGTACACTAGGCTGGCTGGCCTCGAACTCATGGATTCACTCAAATTATTTTATTAATGAGACTAAGAACTGCAAAAAGGGAACCCCAACACCCCTGCATTAAAACAACAACTGTTCTTTGTAGCCTCAGTTTCAAGAGGGGGACTCTCAGGGCTCAGCACTCGGAGGAAGGGAGTCAGTGGACTGTGATGGTTTCAGAGAGGATGGTGGCTGTGAGCAAGGAAGCTGCCAGGTGTCTGGAAACTGTGGAGCAGATCTGGGGGCTCGGAGCACTGCTCCAAGAACAAGAGAAAGAGCACAGGCAGATTGTTCAGTTGCTGGTGCTACTGTTTGGTGGCAAACCTTGGTTTTTTTAGCATCTCTCACTACCCTGGAAACCACTGATTAGACTAGCCTGATGCGCCAGTGTGCCCCAAAGTTCTTTGTGCCTGGTTTAGCCTTCCCAGCAGGTGCCTAACTTTTCAGGTGGTTCTAGGGTTCAAACTCAGGTTCTCATGTGTAGCAAACACTTAACCAACTGGCCATCTTCCCAGCCCCATGGGAAGTTGTTTAACACGGATAGGGGGCTGGGGTACTGCTTATGGTGGGACGCTTACACAAACCCAGGGTTCCATCACTAGCAAGGAGAAAAATCCTTCATCCTGGGAGGAGTCTGAGCTTCTCTAAGTTGCTTCTCTATCCAGGCTGGCACTTGAGCCTCCAGCCAATCTTTCTCAGCTCCTACCCTGCACACCAGAGTACGGGGGTGACAGTCACTGCATCCAGCTTTTCACGCGGGATCTGGGCATCAAGCTCTGGTCATCAAACCTCTCCCTGCCCCAAACTACCTCTTCTAGAAGACTCATAGCAACACAGCTCATAACGAGTCCATACTAGAAACTGATATATGTGTGTGTTATTTATATATATTTAATATATTGTGTATGTGTGTGTGTGTGTGTGTGTATATATATATATATGAACAGCAGTAGTTGGTCAAGAAAGGAAGATGACATGTGATGTCTTCCAAAAGAACACGATTTATTTGGAGAAAAGACCTCCAGGCCATGATGGTGCAAAGGAGAATGTTATGCAGAAGCAATATGTAGATATAAACTTGACTGGGCTTTAGACTAAAGCCAAGAGGTGGCACGACTTTAAAACCTGGAGAGGAGTTTCATTGAGAATGAGAATGATTCCCTTAAAGCACTCCTTGTACTGCCTGTTTGCCAAGCAGGACTTCACTCGCTACCTGGAGCAGAACGAGCCGGAGGAACAGCCGAAACAAAGGAGTGTTGCCCTCGCTGACCTGCGATTGCCACTTCTGCTTATAAAATGAGGACGCAAACTGGAGCCAGAGGGAAGCCTTTCAGGAGCTGTCCTGGCTTCCGTCTCCGTGCATCTCCTCCCTTCTACTCTCACTGGAACAGTGTGCAGCTTGTAACTGCTTGACTCAAGCCCCAGAGGACCCAGCATCCTCTAGCTTCTAAGGACACCTGCACGCATATGCACACACCCACACAGAGATGCACACACCTACATGGAACTAAAAATCGCAAACATAGCTGGGCATGGTGATGCAGACCTGTAGGTCCAGCACGTGGGAGGCAGAGGCAGGCAGATCTTAGTGAGTTCAAGGCCAGTGTGTTCTACATAGTTCCAGGTCAGCCAGGACTTACAGAAGGAGATCCTGTTTAAAATAATAATTTTTTTATTTATTTAAAAGTCAAAAATAGAAAGGATTATCATCTATAATCTTATCAAAAAAATAGCTGGGCTGGAGAGATGGCTCAGTGGTTAAGAGCATTGCCTGCTCTTCCAAAGGTCCTGAGTTCAATTCCCGGCAACCACAAGGTGGCTCACAACCATCTGTAATGAGGTCTGGTACCCTCTTCTGGCCTGCAGGCATACATGCCAGATAGAATATTATATACATAATAAATAAATAAATATTTAACGAATAAAAAAAAATAGCTTGGGGCCGGGTGGTGGTGGTGCACGCCTTTAATCCCAGCACTCTGGAGGCAGAGGCAGGCGGATCTCTGTGAGTTCGAGACCAGCCTGGTCTACAAGAGCTAGTTCCAGGACAGGAACCAAAAGCTACGGAGAAACCCTGTCTCGAAAATTCAAAAAAAAAAAAAGCTGCCCTGAGATTGGGGGTGTAGCTCAGTCGGTAGGGTCACTCTCTAGCATCCACATGGTGGCTCACAGCCATCTGTAACTCAGTTCTAGGGGACCTAACACCCTCTTTCTGGCCTCCACAAGCATCAGGCATGCAGTGGTGCCCAGACATACATGAAGACAAAACTCCCATACACATAAAAAAATAAATAAATAAAAATCAATCACCTGGGTCTGAAAAAGCCTGGGATAAAACCGGACTCACTGAACATAGCGAACAATGAGGACTACTGAGAACTCAAGAACAATGGCAATGGGTTTTTGATCCTACTGCACGTAGTCTTTGGGGGAGCCTAGGCAGTTTGGATGCTCACCTTACTAGACCTGGATGGAGGTGGGAGGTCCTTGGACTTCCCACAGGGCAGGGAACCCTGATAGCTCTTTGGGCTGACGAGGGAGGGGGACTTGATTGGGGGAGGGGGAGGGAAATGGGAGGCGGTGGCGGGGAAGAGACAGAAATCTTTAATAAATAAATAAATTTTAAAAAGAAAAATAAAGGGGGGCTGGAGAGATGGCTCAGAGGTTAAGAGCATTGCCTGCTCTTCCAAAGGTCCTGAGTTCAATTCCCAGCAACCACATGGTGGCTTACAACCATCTGTAATGGAGTCTTCTGGCTTGCAGGCATACACACAGACAGAATATTGTATACATAATAAAATATTTAAAAAAAAAAAAGAAAAATAAATAAATAAAAATCAATCAATAAAACATAGCTACCCATATCATTACTTTGAGGTAGATCCACCTGGGTAAATTTACATACAAGAACATTTAAGCAATATGCTCACACCCTTTTTATTTTCACCTTTTCCCACCTACCAGATACATTTTATTATATTTTACCTTTTGTTTTTTTCTTTTTTATATACCAGATACATTTTATACATTTTATTTTATTATATTTTACTTTTTGGTTTTTCGTTTTTATTATTTATTTATTTATTATTATGTATACGGTGTTTTGTCTGGGTGTATGCTTGTACACCAGAAGAGGGCACCAGATCTCACTGCAGATGGTTGTGAGCCACCATGTGGTTGCTGGGAATTGAACTCAGGACCTCTGGAAGAGTAGTCAGTGCTCTTAACCTCTGAGCCATCTCTCCAGCCCCTATTTTTTTGGTTTTTCGAGATAGAGTTTCTCTGTAGCTTTGGAGCCTGTCCTGGAACTAGCTCTTGTAGACCAGGCTGGTCTCGAACTCACAGAGATCTGCCTGCCTCTGCCTCCTGAGTGCTGGGATTAAAGGTATGGGCCGCCGCCACCTGGATCAGAATACACTTTAAACACTTGTAGTGTTTTAAGAATGTCTGTTACATATGTATACCTTAATTAACTGAATCATCTTGCAACAGCTAAACATGTACGTTACTTCTCCCTTTTGCCAGTATAAAGAGTACTTGTGGACAGGGGGTGTGGCTCAGTCATAGAGTACTTGCCTACCATGTAGCAGACTATGGGTTCAATCAACATCACCACAAAATAAATAAGCAAACGAAAAACAAGGCACATGGGCACCGTAGCACACCCAGGTAATCTCAACCCCAGGGGACTGAGGCACGGAGATAAAAAATCAGGGCCCAAAGACTGTTTCTGAGAGAGGGAGTAGGAGACATGGAATAAGTAAGTTTAATTTTTTATTTATTCCCTGTATTTTTCTTGGAGGCTTTTGGTGCCGTACCCCGGTTTGCCATTCCTTTCTCCCTGTATTTTGGTTGGAGGCTCTTTATGCAGTGCTCCCCCCCCCCTTGAACCGAGGGCCTGGTGCATGCTGGGAAAGTGCTAGACGTTGGAGCTGTTTTTCCAGCTTCTGTTGGAGATACTTTTTAAAAAGGTTTTATTTTTATGTTTTGTGTATGAGTGTTTTGCCTGCATGTAAGTACTGTGTATGTTTGGTGCCTTCAGAGGCCAGAAGAGGCCAACAGATCCCTGGTTATAAGCCTCCGTGTGGGAGCTGGGAACTGAACCTGGGTCCTCTGTAAGAGCAGCGAGGCTCACAATCACTAAACTATCTCTTGAGCCCCGCTTGGAGAGATTTTTAACCCCATCCTTTCTTTCTCCCATCTTTTTTTCACTTCACAGAAACAATCGTGAGCTTTTCTCTAAGAAGCCCTTAGAAGCCAGGTGTGTGTGGCACGTGCCTGTAAGCCAGAACTAGGAAGGTGGAGGCCGACTTTCTAATCAGGAGTTCAAGATTACCCAAAGTCAACCTTTGTTCCGTAGTGAGTTAAAGGACCCTACCTTTGAAAACAAACAAACAAGCCAGCGCTCCTTAAATTCCTCCAGTGCAAAGCACATAGTATATCTGTCAGTTTTTGTTGTATTTTTGTTATTGCTGTTCTGTTGCGGGTGTTGTATTTTCTTTTTCAGAGTCTCATACTGTAACCCAGGCTGGCCGGAACCTGGCTAGCCTCAACTCATCGAGATCCCCCTGACTCAGAGTGCTGGGATTGCAGGTGTAAGGTGCTGATTGAGACATGGTCTTGACCAGTCATTATCATTTTAAGAACACCCAGGTCATTTCTAATTATTAGCCATTACAAATAATTCTTTGATGTTTTCTTGCAAGAATAATCTCACGATTCAGTTATCGAGTTTCTCTCAATAGACAGACAGAGTTCTGGGCTCTTTAAATGTTTTTTCCTTAGCAATAATGATGTTCTGTCATTAGAGGGCGCCAGAGAAACGGGAAGGAACCCGTGTTCGATGTCCTAGATACTGCGTGGGCCCGGCCTGTACAAACTCTGCTGTCAGCACGGCCTCTTGCGCCCTGGCGAGCGCCCTGTGGGGCAGTCAGCAGAGCCAGCAGCATCCTCCGCAGACTCCTCCTGCCCCCGGCAGCACTGTAGGAGGGAGCACAGTGAGGCGGGCCCAAGCACCCTAGCAGGCAGATGTCAAATCCAACAGGCAGATTTCCCGCAAGTTCCATTGATTTCTCTGTTAGTCTGCAGCGACCCATAGGCGCATCATTTCCAACATCTGAATCTTAGCTCTGGAGACGGAATTTTTCGCGGGGTGCTGTTTCAGAGGATTGGTGACCTTTTGTAGTCCTTAGAAACCCTTACTTCACCTGGGGCGATAGTTCAACCCTGAACTGCTTCCTCTGCCAGAACAAATTCCTGAGTGTCAGCTCAAGGCGGGTAAATAGGTGGACCTGTGGGAGAATGCGCTGGGCCAGTAGACAGGACAATCAGTGGGGCTCTCTAAGCAAACAGCCTACCTTATCCAGGCAATGAGACCCTGCTTCAAAAGCCACGCTGGAATGAGACCTAAGGGGCACGCCCATACATACACAAAGGTGAATTTTAGGAAATTCTCCACTTCTTAATAGCCAGTCCCTCACTACTCAAAGCCCGTTGTGCTCCATAACTCTTTCCCATCAAACTCCCCTGTTCCAAGGCACGGGTGGAGTGGGTTCTTTGTGTGTTTCTGTCCTGAGAACATCTGGGTTACTTCCAGGGTTGTGCCAAAACACATACGCCTGCAATAAATGTACAATTATCCTTGTGTGTTAGCAGTTTTTATATCTGTGGATTTTCCTACACTGGGATTGCTGCTTCACGGGTGCCAAAAAGCTTCAGCAGCCTCACAAGCTAAAGAAGCATCCACAGAGCTACTCGCCAGGCCCCTTCTCCGTGCACTTTCAGTTGGGTGAAAGATGTCATTGTATCACTTGATGGTCTCTGGCCCTTCAGTTCACCTCAGATATCTTCGTTGTTAGTCTTCCTTAAGATAGCCCAGGGGTGTGGAACTCACTCTGTAGACTAAACTGGCCCCAAACTCTGGAGAGACACCTGCCTCCCACTTGACCTTCTGGTGCGCACTCAGGTTTCTAGCCGACTTCCTCTTTTGTGAGTCATGTGGATCAGGGCCCACAATGACCTCACTTAGCCTTGATTATTATCATTAAGGGGCCAGTCTCCAAACACATTCAGACTAGAGAGATGGATGGGGGATGGGCAGAATGCAGCCCTTAACACGTGTACAAACAGTGTCACACCTCCAGTTATTTGTTCACTTTGAGACAGGGTTTTGCTGCGCCTGCGCTTGCCTTGCTGGCCTCCAGCTTCCAGTTTCAGCTAGGCAGGCTTCCAAATACCAGAGACCACAGGGGTTTCTCTGGCACTGTTTGCCTTTCTCCCAGTGTAGCCCCCAAGGTTCCCTCATTAATTGCATATCTCTCTTTTTCCTCTCCAAATAGCTTAACACACACGCACGCGCGCAAACATACACACACACACACACACACAAGCGCGCACACTCACCTGCTTCTTCTCACACCTCATTTCACATGAGTTCTCTCCACCATTTGCTGAAGCCTCTTTTAAAAGCTGGCTGAGGTTACTGAATTATGGAGAAATGTTGCTGAGTCAGCTGAGCCCACAGGGCCAGCCCTGCCCTGCCCTGCGCAAGCCCCTGCCTCTCACTAAGCCATAATAGAAGCTCCTCCACCACAGCAACTCTGAGGCCCAAAGGACACGTTTCTTTCTGAAAATCACTGAGGTGCAAATACTGTTAATGTCCTTGAGGACTCTGAAGAGGAAACTCGTGGAGAGCACTATAAATCAGCAGGATATCACATCCTCTTTCTCAAAAGATAAAACCAAAAAAAAAAAATTAGAAACGGAAATATTTACACAAGAAAAAACATTCAAATAGAAACCCACTTCCTTCCTGCCTGAGACTGATTCTCTCCATATTCTAGAGCATCTGCTGCCCTGTGGTCTTCCTTTCAGCTGAACTCTTATAGAGACAAGCCTGTTTGTGTGAATATACTTTAAATTTACTTTAGAAAACAAACCTAACTTTCAGCCTAGTGGTGGTGGCACACACCTTTAATCCCAGTACTAAGAAGCAGAGGAAGGTAGATCTCTGTGAGTTCAAGGCCAGCCTGGGCTACAGAGCAAGTTCCAGGATGGCCAAGGCTGCACAGAGAAACCCTTTCTTTTGGTGGGGATTGAGCCCGGAGCCTGCGTGTGTCAGGGACAGGCTCTAAGCCTGAGCTACAGGGCCAGCACTTTATGCCCACTTTCCTTTAGAACAGTATACTGTAACATCCTTTCTCTTCTCTAACAATGTATCTAAAAGATCATTATCCGCTTTGTTCTTTGTAGGGTCACAAACGTTTCCGCTCCAATGTCTAACAGACACCATTCAGGGTGTTTTCAATGTTCTTTCTCCTTTGTTAAAGTCTGGATTATATCCTGCGGTGTGTGGGGGGAGGTGAGGGGGAGTTTAGGTGTTCATGCTCTGGCATGTGTGGCCATGAGAGGACAACTTGCAGGAGTCGGTTATCTCCTTCCACCGTGTGGGTCCTGAGGATCAAACTCAAGTTGTTGGACTTGATGGCAAGAGCCATTCCACCTAGTCCTCTGCAGAACGTTTGAGTGGCTCTGCATAT
The DNA here is from genome assembly GCA_963919715.1 of Microtus obscurus. Classification (NCBI taxonomy): domain Eukaryota; kingdom Metazoa; phylum Chordata; class Mammalia; order Rodentia; family Cricetidae; genus Microtus; species Microtus obscurus. The sequence continues at coordinate 4,752,799 of CAWTZC010000707.1, forward strand.
ACATGGGCATATACTTTGGTAGAGCTAGAAAAAGCATCTCTACATCCAACTAGGTACATTAACATTTTAAATAAAAAGCAGCGAGAGCGGGGCTGGAGAGGTGGTCCAGCAGGTACTAGAGTTCAGTTCCCAGAACCTATATCAAACAGCTCACACGTGACTTAACTCCAGTTCCGAGAGACCGGATGCCCTCCTGTGCTGATGTACACACAGACACACAGACACACAAATTAAAACAACAAGGCCAGATGTGGTGGCACATGCCTTTAATTCCAACACTTGGGAGGCAGAAAGAGACAGCGCTCTGTGAGTTCAAGGCCATCCTGGTCTACAGAGCAAGTTCTAAGACAGCGAAGGCTGTCTAGAAACCCTTTCTCAAAAAAAAAAAAAAAAAAAAAAACCAACAAAACAGTAATAGTATACAACAGAACCTGAAGCCAAATGCTGGCACAGACAATAGTTGAAAGAACTCAGTCTACTCATGTGATGACTACTTAGCAGAGGTGCTGTGAAAATCCAAGTGCTTTGTATGTAAAAGCTCTTCAGAAGAGTGTCCAGCACACAGTGGCGCTCTGCAGCACTGGGTTTTATACTTTACCAACTGACCTCAAATATTTCCACGACAGTATATTTCCCTGACCCTTATGAGCGTTGCTTATTTGCAGAAGCTTTTGGATTGTGTCAATCTGAAGGGAATAAAGAAGACTATGCTATTCAGACTTTTAATTTCTTCCTGCCCGCCTGCTCAGAGTCTGACTATAATAGCTCTGGCTGTTCAGGAACTCACTCTGTAGACCAGACAGCCTGGCTTCAAACTCACAGAGATCCCCCTGCCTCTGCCTTCTGAGTGCTGGGATTCAAGGCGTGCACCACTCTGCCCAGCTCTGACGGCTCTGTCTTAAGTTCCTTTCATCCTACCCTGGCTCTCAATACCTTCTCAAACTGTGCAACTTTTCTGACCTTATTTCATACCATCCTAAATAGACCCACTAATTCTCAGAACCTCGAAGGATGTTCTCGGTTCTGTGCTTATATTCCAACGGCAACACTATTACTTCTGAACTTGCCGGCTGAAGTATGGGAGACCCAGTAACATTTAATTTCAGAAGCATAACAAATGTGTTCCCTGCCCTTTTCCATGTAAACTCTAGCAACTCTCCACTCCGAATTTTCCTTACTCAGTAACTACTGGAATAAAGCCCTGGTTGGGCAGGAGCTGGGTCTTTGTACTATCCATCAGGCCAAGCACATAATGCTTTTTCTGGAATTATCTGCTGAATGCATTATCTTCCCCTGATAAAGGCAGGGATTCTGCCTTCCCCTTCCTCCTTACTTAATCACCACCAGCAGCACTGATTTAACATTACCTACTGTGTCTCATACACACAAACACACACTCACGCACGTGCACACACACGTACGTTCACTACTACTATACTGTTAGCTACTAATAGCTATTTTATCTTCATGGGTTAATTCATATATGGAACAGGTATTCCAGGTTCAGTGGTGCACACCTTTGATGCCAGAACTCAAGAGGTAGAGGCAGACAGATCTCCATAAATTTGAGGTTACCTTGGTCTACACAGAGTTCCAGCTACAAGTGAGACCTTGTATTTCAAAAGAGGGTGGGGTTGTAGTATAACCAGTCCCAGACCTTAGCACAACTGATTCCATGATGGAAATACCATTCAGGTCATAAAACTTAGCACATTGACTGCATCATCTGCCAAATCAAAAACAAAGTCCTAATCTATCGAAGTCTGGGAAAAGTCTTACTTTTTGGCTTCTGTAGTTCCAATTCTATCTAACGGTTCTTATTAAGTACGTCAACTCAGGGTATGGCTTTTGTGCTTAAAGTTCACCCTGAGAAAGGCTCAGCTAAGGACAATGCTTGGACACTTGCTAGCTAATGGAGACTTCTATTGGCTTAAACTTGTGTCTGCCCTTCTCTGGTGGATACCCCACAACAGGGGGATGCAATCCAGTTTGGTTAATCTCATATGTGCTGTTCACTGAATAACTGTACAACAATAGAACAGTTATTTTATCTCTCTCTCTCTCTCTTTTTGTCCCCCTCCCCCACACACACACAGGGTTTCTTTGTAGCTTTGGAGCCTGTCCTGGAAACTAGCTCTGGCTGGCCTTGAACTCACAGAGATCCACCTACCTCAGCCCCTGGAAGTGCTGGGATTAAAGGCGTGCTCCACCACTGCCCGGCAAGTGGTGTAGGAAGGTCTTCTGTCTATGTGCTACTTTCATTGGTTAAATACAGAAACTGCCTTGGCCTTTTGATAGGACAGCAGCTTAGATAGGTGGAGTAGACCAAACAGAATGCTGGGAGAAAGAAAGCAAAGTCAGGCAGATGCCATGGCTCTCAGACCTGAGATGGACATAGGTTAGAATCTTCCTGGTAAGCCATGACATCGTGGTAAACACAGATTAATAAAAATGGGTTAATCAAGATGTGAGAGTTAGCCAGTAAGAGGGTAGAGCTAATGGGCCAGGCAGTGTTTTAAATGAATACAGTTTCCGTGTAATTATTTCTAGTAAAGCTAGCCAGGCGGCTCCTTTTACTACAGGCAAGTTATAAAATCTCTTTTCTGTCTCAGCTTTTCATCTACAGCAGCAAATAAGTAGGTTAAGTTAGTTAAGTTTGAATCAATTATGCCAGTGAGAAGGTTCAGCAGATAAAGGTGCCTCTTAGGACCCACATGGTAGAAGCAAAGAATCAACTCCCATAAATTGTCCTCTGTTCTCCACATATGCACTGTGGCACATGATCAAATGTATACACACAGACTCCACATGTGCACTGTGGCACATCAAATGTACACACACACATACACACACACACGATTTTTTTAATTTAAAAAAGATTAAATCACTTAAGATTTAATCAGACAACCCACATGATGTACTTAGCATATTGCATGCTAGCCATCGTGACACAGAGTTAGGAACTTCTTATCCGTCCACTAATGTGCATGAGCAGAGATGTATTTTAGAGATGGAACAGTGATGGGTAAAGGGCTTATGGTTTATTCCTGTTTTCACAGATCTTCACATTTAGCCTAAGAGCCAGTAATTAGGGAAAAAAAGGCATGTGTTAAGTATGTAATTAAAAACTGTGAAAGAAAATACTGGGAGCTGTAAGATTTTATAAAAAGAGCTGGACAGGGCTGGAGAAATGGCTCAGCGGTTAAGAGCACTGACTGCTTTTCCAAAGGTCCTGAGTTCAATTCCCAGCAACCACATGGTGGCTCACAACCATCTGTAATGAGGTCTGGTTCCCTCTTCTGGCCTGCAGGCATACACACAGACAGAATATTGTGTACATAATAAATAAATAAATATTTTAAAAAAAGTGCTGGAGAGATCATTTGGTTAAGAGCATTTGCTGCTCCTCCAGAGGACCCAAACTGGATTCCCAGGACTCACACGGCAGCTCACAACCATCTGTAATTCCAGTTCTAGGAGACAGCATGCCCTTTTCCAGTCTCCACGCGCACCAAGCACTGCATACACATGGTACATAGACACTCATGCAGGCAAAACACTCATGCACATAAAATATATCTTTAAAAGCATCTATAGAAGAAATACTATGTTGGGCTAGCGAAAGAGTAAGTACCTGTGGGCTGAGGAAGAGGAAAACTAAGAATTTCAATTCTGTGACATGGCAAAGGTTTCATCTTGGTGTCTTACCCAATCTGAAGTGGAGTCATTTCGATACAGCGGTCAAACACCAGTTCACAGTCTATAGGATACGCTCACCCCTTTCAACTATACAGTAGTAACTAGTGCAGCTGCCCCCACGGTCCAGTTTGGGGTATTTCCATCCCACCAAAAAGATCCATGATCCATTCCCACCCCAGACCCTGGTATGTCTAGTTATTCACGTGTACTTTATTGAGACAAAATGACCTTGCAAACTCAGGATAACTCAAATGAAAGCCAGGCTAGACTCCCGGTGCATGTTTGGACGGTAGTGCGTCAGGGTCAAACCCGGCTCGGTACGTGACCATAGGCTTTTCTCATTCCCTGAACAAAAAGCAGCAGGCGCCTCTGTGCTCGGAGCAACTAGCATCCAAGGGACCAGGCGAAACCATGTGCGCACGCGTAGCCCCCGGGGAGCCGATAAACGCAATCGAAATCTTCTCCAGACCTCTCGGTTCAGCCGTTGGAACGCTGCCATTTGGAATCTGAATACCCACGCGTGATACCTACAGAGCCCACACCTGGAAGGACGTCCCTCCTCTTCTCCCCCACCGGCTGTCTGTCCCCGAGACCCTCTGGCTGCGAAGACGGTCCGGATCGCTCCCGCTCTTGGCCACACCCCTAGCTGCTAATATTGCATCCGGTTGGCTGACAAAAGCTTCGGTCCCGCCCACTTGAGACAACGCCAGCAGCCACGTAAGCCTTTTTACGTGTCTCGCCCCCGAAAGCGGAAGTTGCGCAGTCGTGGCTAGCGCTGCGGCGGCGCCGGGCGTGTGTGTTTTTATATATACACACTCACATATGTGCTGTAGTCAGCTGCAGCGCGGGGGCGGTACACGGCATTAGAAGGCGCCGGAAGTGTCCGTGTCGAGGGGCGGCGGGAGAGGGGCCACCAAGGCAAGCCAGTCAGCGGAGCTGGGCGCAGCGGCGAGACGCGAGTCCGCTGCGTCCCGAGTCCCCGGCCCAGCCGGGCTTTTCTCTTCGGCCAGACATGGACTTCAGGGAAATCCTCCTCATCGCTTCCAAAGGACAAGGTGTCAACCACGTACCGGTGAGTCTCCCGGCTTGCAGTAGGAATCCCGGGCGTCAAGTTCGTATGTGACGGGTGGAACTTCTAAGCGAGTGCCTATCGGCCGCGGAAACTTGGACTACGCCCTCTTCTGGAGTTTATCCGGAGACGCGAAAGGCTTTTGGGGGGATTAGTTTCCGCCAAGCCATGTTCCCCGAAAGGTGGAATTTGCGGCTTGGGGGATTTTAGAGTTGCGCAAAGTGGGTGAGTGAGCCGCGCCTGGCAGGATGCTGTGGAGCAGTAGTAGCGCCTGGCTTCGAAAAAAACTTCAGCCCCTATATTGAAGACCAATATAGCCAGAAAGCTCGGGCACTTTAAAGACTTGCCCCGATACAGCTTTTTAGGTCTTTTTGGCGAGTCTAATACCGGTTTCAGCGTGGTTTCTTGGAAAGGTTCTCTTGTTCGTGGCCCCACCCACTGAGCCAAAGATATTATCACCTGCCAAAGAGGTGTCTTAAGTAGGGAAGAGAAGTTAGAGCATTTCAGGAAATCCAAGGCCAACTGTGAGCTGACCACGTGGGCTGCGGGTGTGTGGTAGACCTTTTATTTGCCTAAGGTGCGTGATGGATTTCCTGTTCGAGCGGGTTAGGCAAAGCCGATTTCAGCTTTCGTTTCTTAGTGGACTTGCAGATTTTTAGATTCCGTTTGCACAGCTCCAGAGCTAAGTGCTGAAGTGGTCCGACATCTGGTTTCGGGGGTTATAGCTGTTTTGCATAAACTAATCATTTCTGGATCATCAGAAGGTCCCCCAGCACAGCTGTAAACCGATATTTCGCGTTTGATATTTGCGGTTTGATCAGTGAAGTGTCCAACTCAAAACACCTCTCTTCGATTCAATCAGCTGAAATTTGAGATCTCACGTGGACTCTTCATTTCCTAGTTTTGTATATTGCAGGGTTTTTTTCCCCCTCTCTTACCACTTCTGGTCTAATCCAGCCTATTTTTTACTCGTTTGAATAGATTAATTTAAAATGACGAGTAGTTATATTTGTATGTGTACACATACATATGTTTTATATGTAATATGTATATATATGAACAGCCATCTCCCATCCCGATAATAATCACTCAGAATAAGCATTGTTCTGTGCAACAACTCATAATCCTTGCAGGTGGAGGCTGTGGGCACAAGCCTTTGAAACGTGGAGCAACAATACTTTATGCATTTGTTAGATTTTCAAGTCAGTGTTATGTCCATTCTTCTTTGCATAATTATTTCATCTTAGATCTTCCTGAATTTTGAAAAAGGTTTAAAAAAAAAAAGATACTAGCCTTAATGCCCAGTAATTGTCTTGTGGAAAAATGAGAACCCAGATTTTAAAAGCCAATAGCTGGGTGGGTGTGGTGGCTCACCCCTTTAGTTACAATACTGGCAGAGGCAGAGCTCAGTGAGTTCAAGACCATCCTGGTCTACATCATGAGCTCCAGAACAGCCAGGGCTATAGAGAGAGAGACCCTGTCTCAAAATAAAATAAATTTAATTAATTAAAAGCCAATAACTACTGGGAGAGAAGCAGACAAATAATCCAAAAATTTCAGAATACATGGTATTTGTTTCTGTGTCTGCACTAACAGGAAATGAAGAAAGGTAAATTGGTGAGGTAATTTAAAATTTAATAATTGAATAAGACACATTTTATGAAGCATCTTTCTCTTCTCCCAAGTTGTAGAAGTTTGACTTAGAACTTAGAAGTTTGACTCTGTTTGCAACATTAGCTCCTATATCTTTTATATGGAATTAAAGTCATAAAAAGCAGTTGGAATAAAACTAGCTAAATAGTATTAAATTTAATCCATGATTTTTCATAAACTGATTCATCTATGCATCTTAATTTTATCAGCTCAAAATAATTTGGACAATTATAAACAGAGTATTTACAAATTCATATGTACCGTGCTTAGTATTTAACATACATTAACAAGAGTTGTATTTCATCTGTGTATTGTTTTCATTTTATTGTTTTCTCAGTGATGGGACAGGGCTTGGGACCTCTCATGTAAGGCAAGTAAGTACTCTGCAACTGAGCTTCAATTTCTGGGCTCCGCCCCCAAATCCTTTACCTGTTTCTGAAAGATGTAGCTAATATGACTACTCTCCAAATTTGCATTTCCCTTGTTTCTTTTACTTAAACAGGTAACAATGTTTTACTTAAACAGGTAACAAGTGTAACAAATTTTTGCAAAATAAGTACCTTATCAGCTACCCCTAGTCTGTGGACCACTGAAAGCCTGAACTCTTAGCACTTGGGAGGTACAGGATGATGTTCTCACCAGGTGTTCAAGATCCTTAAATACAAAGCAGTTGTAAACCAGCCTAAGCTACATGAGCCCATGTCTCTAAATAGCTAAATAAATGCTACCATCCAGCTCAAGAAGCATTTTGATAAATACACACACACCGCTGTGTGTCATGCATAATATCATCTACTTGGCCTAAACCTGATTAGGGAATCAAAGGACTTTGAGTAACCGACAGCATTCCTTTGTGTGCTTGGTCCTTTCCCCCCTTTAGCTATTTCTCCCCTCACCTTCTTGGATCCTATCTGAACTTTAGAGTTCTTAGACCTATCTTTACTGAAGAAAGCTAACCAGACTAATGATGGGTAAAAGCCAATAGGTTAACATGTTGGCCTGTCACAGATGTAGGTGTCTGTATATGGCTGCAGAGCTACAGTTGTATACCCTTTTCCTGGAGCATGTGGCGCTAGAAGTATTCTGCGTGTCAGATTTTTTCCCCCAGAATTTTGTGATAGTTATATAAATATAATGAAATATGAGAATAGGAATGGTGTCTAAACACAAAATTAATCTGTTTCATATGTGTGTATATAATTTATGTAGTTTGGAGATATTTTTAGTTTTTTTATTCTTTGACAATTTCATCCACAAATAATGATAATTTTTGTTATCCCTCCATTATCCTCTCACCCCGTCCCACTATACCTCTTTCTCCCACACCCCTCTCCTACTTTCATGACATGTGTGAGTGAGATAGAGAGAGAAAGAGAAAGAGAACCTCCATTGGGTTCGAATAGGGTCACTTGCGTGAGCATGCATGAGCATGGGCAGTTTACCAGAGACTCAACCACTAAAGAAATGACTCTCTTCCCTGAGCAGCTGCTGCCCCCTAGCTCATCAACCTTTATTTACTATCAAGGAGCAATGAGCCCTGTCTTAAGTTACTTTCCTGTTGCTGTGATAAGACACATGACCAGACAACATATAGAGCAGTTTATTGGTTTACAAGGTCAGAGTTCATGACCATCATGGCACAGAGCATGGCAGCAGGCAGACAGGAATGGTGCTGGAGTAGAAGCTGAGAGCTAACTGGAAATGTCATCTTATGAAACCCCAAAGCGTAGTGACACAGCTCCACCAACTGGGGACCAAATATCCCAACATGTGAAGTCATGGAGGCCATTATCATTCGAACTATCACAAGTCTCATAGGCCACTCTCCTATACATGATGTTGGAAATGTCAGCTCTATCTTGCGTAGATTTTGTTCAGGTAACCAGAGCTTGAAGATTACTTTCATACAATATTTTTAAGACAATTTTCCTTTTTTTAACTTACTTTATGTATGTGGGTGTTTTGTTTTGCCTGCATGTACATTTGTGCGGATGTGCAGTGCAGTGCCCCAGCGTCTAGAAGAGGGCATTAGATCCAGTTGGTCCACGGGTGTTGTGGAAAGATGGGGACAGACCACCGAAGTCTAGTAAACCAGAAACAAACTTTATTCCAGGAAAATAAAATTAAAAAAATAAATCTCCATGGGGCACAAAAAGCTTACCGCTAGCCTAGACCACAGCCAGCGTTCATTCTCCTAAGGCTGTGGGAAAGGCCAGCTTCCGAACTCCTCCTTTTATAGCAAGCATTAGGCAATAACAAAAGAACTTTTACAGTCTCAAGGTAAAACTCAGACACAAATTGCCCTTCTTTGCAATTTCCATTAACAGAGGTTTTTTGTTTGTTTATTTGTTTGTTTTTGGTTTTTTTTTTTGTTTTTGTTTTGTTTTTGTTTTTTCGAGACAGGGTTTCTCTGTGGTTTTGGAGCCTGTCCTGGAACTAGCTCTTGTAGACCAGGCTGGTCTCGAACTCACAGAGATCCACCTGCCTCTGCCTCCCCAGAGTTTTCAGTTAAACTGGTGTTTGTGTTTAGTCCATTGTTCACCAAGGCTCTGCACCTCCCTGCCACTGCCAGTTTCGCATGGGGGGAAGCGTATGGGAAAAATATAAAACCAAACAGTCAAAAGTCACGTCCATCCCACCATTTAAAAGTTACCTCAGCTCACATCAATTGCTGGCCATGAGTGGCCAAGGGGTATGTATCTAAAAGCTGATTCTCAGTTTGCAGAGGAACCCTGAGTTTGCAGAGGGCAGCTTCGGCCTCACAAATAGAGCTATGGGTTGTAAAGCAGAGTAACCCGCTGTTAATAGTTAATCCTTAAGCTGTTGAGAAAGCTGCTGACAGTCTGCTTTCATTCTCCTGGGCTTACAACTTTATTTCTACTTATTTTTGGAATCTACATTTTTATATTCTTTATTCTTGTACTCTTCAATCTCCTGGAACTGGAGTTACAGAGGGTATGTGTGCTAGAAACTGCACCTCAATCTTCGCAAGAGCATTCTGTGTTCTTAAGCACGGAACATTTAGAGTGCCTCTGCATTGACTTTAACCCATGGTGTGAAATTTTCAACTTGTGCTGTCCTATTGTTAGAGGGATCAGAGTTTTGAGTTGGGTGTTTCCAGATCCTTGGCCTCTTATCCAGAGAGTTGAAAATAAGGGCATGTGCATTTGCAAAAGAAACATGATAATTTTATTTAGCACAAAGCAATAAGATAATACTTGACAGAACAAGAATAAAGGTACTCAGGGCCCCAGGATGCAGCCTGGGGAAAAGGGACCTGATTTACTCTGAATACAGTTAGGGTAGGTTCTTTATTTTGATTGATGGATGGGTTATATAATCATTTCTCTGCTGTGCATGTCCCTCCCTATAATGCATCTGATTTTAATTCTGTCCATTCCTCCAATTATGCATAGGCATAAGATGGTAAGTAGAGATTCTCCCTGGGTTACAAGACAATGCAATTTTTCCTTACTGTGCATGCTCTGAAAACCAGTTTAAGCTCAATTGGCCCTTCTAATTGCCATACCTGGAAACTGGAAATACTTTTAAATAAAAAATGTAAATTTGATTGTTACCAGCGGCTGGGAAAGTATCCCATTGTTCAGAGTTGGGAGATCGTGTAACCCATACAAGTGAGGGATTGTGTAGTTCTGAGGTTGCTAGGTACATTGTTTGCAGTGGCTATGTGTGCATAGTATGTGCAAGTAATGGAAGCAGCCTGCCAAGTACATTATGCCAGGGGTTTGAGAATAAGCCAAAACTAAGTGGGGTCTCAAACCAAGCTGTGTCCTATGATTTTACCTGACTTCACTATCAGTCCTCAAAACATCTCAGATTTTGGATCATGTTGGATTCTGAATTTTTGTATTAAGGATGCTCAGCTTGTACTAACATTTCCTTCACTGTTCTTGTTTTGAAATGAAACAATCACCCTAATGTTTTAGTTAAAACAAAGGTAAGATTGCACTATGTGTGTAAGTGTTAGGCACACACTCTTCTCAGTGGAATTCTGAATACAAAAATAACAGCTGATCAAGATGATGCAACCAGTCATTGCCACTGGCTTTTTTTTTTATTTTAATTTTTTTTTTTTTTTAAAGACAGGATTTCACTCTGTAGCCTTGGTGGGCCTGTGGTACTCATTATGTAAGCCAGGCTAGCCTCAGATTTGCCAGCTTCTGCCTCCCAAGTGCTGGGATGGTTCCTTGTGAAGAATGGTGTGGGTTAACAAAAGTTTTTGCTGCAGTAGTGATTGCTCTACAGAAACTGGATCTTGGCCTTCTGGGAGAGCTGACAAGACATCCCTGGTGTCTCAAACAGCTGCTCTCTAGGATAGAGCAGTACTTCTAAACCAGTGCTTTAAGGATGGAAGCTGTCTTTAGGAACTAGGGTTCATGTTTCCCGGCAGGGATTCTGTTGTCTCTCTGCAACACCTTAGAGAATCTCTTTCTAAATAATGGTGATAGCAATTAATATTCGTTGTGCTGAGCCTTTGCCAGGTATTGTTCTAAGCACTTCATATGTTAATTAATTTAGTTGCCGTAATGAGCATATGAAAGAGATTTTACAGATGACAAAACAGGCCTAGTGAGGTGAAGAAATTGCCCAAGGCCACGGCAGTGAGTTTTGGGATTGGTTGTACTGAAGGAGGAGGATCTAATCCCGCCCTGTGTTTCAGAGTCCCTGCTCTTACCCCAGACTCTGTTGATTGAAGAGAATGTATTGAGTTTGTCATCTTTATAGATAAAACTCAAGCTCCCTGCCTCAGCTCTTCTTTAATACAGCTTTAAGCGATAATACTGTTGGACATTTATGACGTTCTCAGTATAAAGATGGAAAGGCCAAACCAATAGCATTTAGAAACGGTGGACAGCCCACCTGATCTTATCTGATCTCTAAAGCTAAACAGGACTGATACTGGTTAGTACATGGATGGAAAACTGGCTGACATATTGGAAGTCTGTTCTAAAAGAGTAATCGCTCCCCTAAAGGATGGCAAAGGAGAAGAACATAGGGACAATCAGTTGTATTCCTAACTGTCTGGGGTAGATATGCATGGAAATGAGGGAATTCCGTTTAAGATTGGGCTGTGGGCCTGAGAAAACCAGTGTTGGAATCAAATAGAAAGTGAAGTGTGAAAACGTGTTTGGTCCTGAGCCAGAAGACCTGCGTTCAACATGCAATCAGCTACAAAGCCTGTGCCTGAGCACCAGGAAAACAACTACCCTTTTTGAAGGCTGTTTCTAACAAAGAACTCATTTGATGCGCGGGTTTTATGGTAGATTTGAATAATGCACCAAGGGTTGAACCAGGGCCTCCAGCATGCCAGCAAGTTTCCTACTGTTGAGCTATACCCCAACCCTTAGTGAATATTTTATAAACCTTGTGATGGTTGATTTTGATGTTTAACATAGCCAACCTGAATAGATGCTCTGGATGTCTTATTCCCTTTTCACCATCCCGCTGAGCTAGCTTAATGCAAAGAGCCGGTTCCTGCATTCATTCTTGACTAATGTCTTGAAAATGTGTATAAAACTTTGTGGTGTTGATTAAAGTTAAGAATATATTGTTTGGGGGCTGGAGAGATGGCTCAAATGTTAATAGTACCGACTGTCCTTCCAGAGGACCTGGGTTCAATTCCCAGCACCCACATGGCAGCTAACAACTGTTTGTTTGTAACTCCAAGATATGACACCCTCACACAGAGATACATGCAGGCAAAATACCAATGTACGTAAAATAAATAATTTTTTTAAAAAAGAATATATTGTTTGACTACTCTAACCAATAATAAGTGATGTAGGGGGCTGGAGAGATGGCTCAGTGGTTAAGAGCATTGCCTGCTCTTCCAAAGGTCCTGAGTTCAATTCCCAGCAACCACATGGTGGCTCACAACCATCTGTAATGAGGTCTGGTGCTCTCTTCTGGCCTGCAGACATACATACAGACAGAATATTGTATGCATAATAAATAAATAAATATTTTTTTAAAAAAGATAATAAGTGATGTAAAATCATCAGAAAATTTCTATTTTCTATTACAACAGTCTTGTTTCTCCTAAGGAGCAGTTTGGGGAATAAGAGGGAGTAACATGCTGGTCCTGACTGTGCACTTGCTGAGCAACATTTCCAGACCGCATGCTGCTTCTTAATCTGCTCTCCACAGGATGGTTTCAATGGGAGGAGTATGTTTTTAAATGGCTTGATGTTTTCTAAACCTGTTTGTTGGCTTTAGAATTACAAAATCTTGGCAAAATCTCTGTTGCTATTCCAAATGACAGCAATGCCACCATTGGGGATCATTCATGGGGTCCTACAGAGTGAAGAAGTTGGCTTTGCAGGATGGTAAGACGGATATGTTTAGGATAAAAGAAACGTGTCCGGCTGCTTCTCATAAAACCCAGACAATGAAGGGGTCTGGTGCTTTGGAATCAAGAGTCAGAATTGATGCGTACACCTTGGTGTGCTGTTGCTGCTGCCATCTGATCAGGGGACGGGCCAAATGACTCTTCTGTCTTAAAGAGAACACAGTGTGCTCCAGCCTCAGGCTTTTTTTTTTTTTAAAATCATGCTTTACTGTGAGGTGGGGAGAAATTGTCCATCAAAACATATTTTAATCTTTGATGCTTGCATGCTTGCAGCCCTTTTTGGAAAGGTCTACTGAGTTTAGTGTTAAAATATATGATCATAGCCATGTGGTGGTGTATACCTTTAATCCCAGCACCTAGGAGGCAGAGGCAGATGGATCTCTGTGAGTTCGAGGCCAGGCTGGTCTACAGAGTGAGTTCCAGGACAGCCAGGGCTACACAGAGAAACCCTGTCTCAAAAAAAAAAAAAATTCCCAAGAGAAGTTTAAATGTACATCTGCCTAAAACTACATACAAATGTCCCAGCAGCATTTTTTATGAAGGCAAAAACAAATGGAAATCATCCAGATGGCCAACTGGTGAACAGATAAGTAATAGGGTATGGATCTATGCCCTGCAATATTACTCAGCTATTGAAGGAGATGGCGACAGGACGTTCACTAATGGTTGCCAGGCCCATCACTTAAGTAAGTGATTTCTTATTGAGGTGGTTAGAATATCCTGAAAACCAGAGATGATTGCTGTGAAACTCTGAATATACCAAAAATCATTTCAGTTGTGATGCTGCCTGCGAGCTGTGTGACACTTGAATCAGGTGTCGTTTATATTCATAATATTCCTGCAGGAAAGAGCTCTCAATTCAGTTTACAAAGATGTGAACTAACTAAGGAATCTGATTGTGTCCTAGCTTGGGTGACTAGAAAACAATTGGAACTGTCTTGGGATTTCTCCATCAGGAATGAGTCAGTTGTCAAAATGCCATCATGCAGGATTTTCAGGTTGGATGAGGCCTGCCTGTCTTAACCAGCTGCTTTTTTAGTTGCAATTTGAGCTTATTTCATGATACATTGTATCAATAGAGGAGATGGAAAGAAAAAGATACATTGTATCAAGAGAGGAAAGACAAGAAAAAGATAACATTGTATCAATTGAGGGAATACAAGAAAAAGATAACATTGTATCTGACAGCAGCGCACCTTGAGTTTAAGATACATTGTATCAACAGAGGAAAGATAAGAAAAAGATACATTGTATCTGGCAGCAGTACACCTTGAGTTTAAGGTACATTGTATCAATAGAGGAAATAAAAGAAAAAAGATACATTGTATCTGGCAGCCCGATAGTAAGCAGGTCCTTAGGCTTCCCTCCATGGGTGGGCCTACACAGGATGGAAGAACATGGGGGTTGACAAACTCATACGCTGGATGGGGAGGCGTTTGGGGTTTACAGCCTGCTGGCTTTTCCCACAAAGATGACTTTCTTTTATTATCATCACAGACAAGATTTAGTACATAAAAAGGATGGCTGCCTCATATAACAGAAGAGGGGGGACACTTTAAGACTCTTGTTTTTAGGGATGGAATGAAGTCTAGTAGTAGAGTACCTGTATGTGTGAGACTGTCTTATTCAGTTCTGTAATTAAAAAAAAAAAAATTGCTGGCCCATAGATTTATGTCCCATATCCCAGACATGAGGATTAGCTGCTTACCGTGCTTCTTTAGTAGTAGATACTTAAGAAATTGAAATATTTTTCTTTCAGGGCTCAATCATTCATTTTCTTTATGCAGTTACTTAAAAACCAAAGTCCAGGAAAACACCATCTGTGCCTGTGCGGTAGTAGTGATCTTGGTAATACGAAAACCAGTCTAACAGAACTTGTGTAGCAAATTAATATTTCACAGATTTAAATGCTGCAGTTAAAGATTACTGGGCCCTTTGTTTAGATTTGTTTTTCTTACTCTTTCCTACCTCATTTTCTGCAATACTGAGAATTGAACTCAGCTGCGCACAAGCACTGGCAGACAAGCACTCTGTCACTGAACCACATAGACTGGATATTGTTGGGTCCGGGGGGGGGGGGTCACACAAAGATGGGAACACTTTTATAACACCAAGTCTAATGAACCAGAAGCAGACTTTATTCCAGAAACCAGATCCCAGGAAAACCAGAAGCAAACTTAAAAATTAAAAAAATAAATAAATAAATAAACACCACAGGGCACAGAAGCTTATCACCTAGCTGAGACCACAGCCAGAGATGGTGTTTGTTAGGCTGTGGCAAAAGGCCAGTTTCTAGAACCCGTCTTTTTATAGTAGGGGCACCAAGCACTAGGTCTGAACAAAGGAATTTTTACGATAAGCCTCCATTGGTCAAACCAGGTGTTTGCACACCGTGTTCACTGTTTCTCCTGGTTCCTCCAGGCAGTTATACTGAAGCCCCATGCCTCCCCTTTAACAGTGCCAGTTTCCCATTACAGACACAGTGCCTAACGCATCTGTTTCCTAAGGGTTAACTCAGTTCATCAAGGATGGCCAGGACACTACTCTCAGTTTTCAGAGAGAAGCTCCGGCCTTGTAAATAGAACAGCCAGTTGTAAAAGGAAATGAGGCTGATGGCTTCTTAAGCCTCTGAGAAAATAGCTCACTGTGAACGATTGATCCTTGATCTGCTGAGAAAGCTGCTGATAGTCTGTTCTCATTCTCCTAGAGTTAGAACTTCATATTTCTTTATTTTTACATTCTTATTTCTGGAATCTACATTTTTATTTGTTTATTCTTGGACTCTTCATATATCCTTAAAGTTGAATTGCTTATAGCTCTTATACTGCTTTTGTTTTTAGAAAAGGTACAGTTTGGCAGTGGGGCCTCCCAAGAAAGACCCAAAAGTAAAAGGTGTCCAGTCGGCAGCTGTGCAAGCTTTCCTTAGGAGGAAAGAAGAAGAGCTTAGACGGAAAGGTATGTGCTTGTGTTGTGTCTCTTAGTCTCAGTGTCTGCCACCAAAGCCATCCTCGACTCAACAGTGTGTGTTTGTAAAAATGTCGAAACACACTAATAAATTTGGGGATGATGTACACGTGTCTCTAAGTTAACTTTCTGGACATATACATAGGTGCCTGTTCATAGGTTAACTATTTGTATTGTTTTATCTGCCCCTGTCCCACACACCCTCGAGGCTTCATGGAGCCAGGCATAGTGATGTTCACCTGTTGCCTCAAGTATTGACTAGGCTGAGGCATGGTGATGGTTCCTTGAGCCCATGAGCTTGAGAGCAGCCCAGACAACATAGCAAGGCCTTATGTCTTGAGGGGAGAGGTGAAAAGGCCTGGTGTAGTGACCAACTAAGTCTCCATAACAAGTCTTCGTTCTTTACCTTGGTCCTGACATTGGTTTAGGTATTCATTGGTTCATTCTTAAGGTCAGTGGGTCCTGGTGTTCCATTAACTTGGTGTATTTATGAGCCATTTTTTACACATAAAACAAACCAAGTCCTTTACTTGTTTACACATAAAGAAAGAGAAGCTCATATAGGACCCACTTGTGTAAAAATTTCGCGATTTTGTTAGATGACTTCCTCATTTGGCTCCTAGATATCTCAACGTTGTCTGTGTTTTGACTGTGGCCGGTGTCACATGAGCTGTCCTGAGACTTTGCAACAGTGTGTTCTTGTTCTGTTCCTTTCAGCCTTAGAAGAGAAAAGGAGGAAGGAAGAACTAGTGAGAAAACGAATTGAGCTCAAACATGACAAGAAAGCCAGAGCTATGGCCAAGAGGACAAAGGACAATTTTCATGGCTACGATGGGATTCCTGTGGAGGAAAAGACAAAGAAGAGGCAGATAGCAGAAAGCCGCCTGAACCAGGGAACTGACCCAGAGTATGAGGTGGAGGAGGAAGAGTTCCTAGACTACAGTCAGGATGAGTTGGAGCAGGACTTCGAGGAGGAGCAAGAGCCTCTCAAAGCTGAAAGCAAACCAAAGGCCCCCCTTAAAAGTGCCCCTCCACCCATGAACTTCACTGACTTGCTGAGGTTAGCTGAGAAGAAGCAGTTCGAACCAGTGGAGATCAAGGTAGCGAGGAAAGCCGAGGAGCGGCCCATGACTGCAGAGGAACTCAGGGAGCGAGAGTTTCTTGAACGAAAGCATAAGAAAAAGAAACCTGAGACCGACGCCAAACTACCTCCGCCCATGTCCAAAAGGACCCCCTCTCATAGAGACAGTGTGGGCACAAAACCCAACAAGGGTTCTGGGGACAGGCAGCCTTCTTCCAAAGGATTGCTGTCTCCTCATGCCGAGAAGAAACCCAGACCCAGCACAGCCAGTGAAAAGCAAGTAGCTTTGTCTTCATCCAAATCCATGCCAGGAGAGAGAACCAAGGCAGGATCTGGCAGTAGCTCCCAGGCCTCACACAACAGACCTGTCTTCAATGGGGCTGGAAAGCCCCACCCCAGCACCTGTTCCCCAAGTGTCCCAAAGACTGCTGCTAGTGGGACTCAGAAACCTGCTTCTGAGCACAAAGCCAGAAAACCTCTCCCTTCTCATCCCAGCCATTCCAAACCTGGGCCCACAGTCTTCCCACACAGCAAAGCTAAGAGTCCAGGTATCAGACAGTCAGGCAGCAACACCGACTCAGCTTCTGGACGACCCAGCCCAGGGACAGCTCGGCCCACAGTTAGTTCTGGTGCTATACCCAGGCGCCAGAATGGCAGCTCCAGCTCAGGACCCGAGCAATCCGTCAGTGGGATCAGAAAGCTGGCCAGCAATCCGCATCCCTCTGGACGAACAGTCAATGGCACAAATGGTCCCGGACGACCTGCCAGCAGCTCCACTGGCCCTGGGCGACCCATCAGTGGCCCTGGTGGTTCTGGAAGACCTTTGAGCAGTTCTGGAGGTCCTAGGCGGCCTGTAAACAGTCCACATGACATTCGACGACCAGTGAGCAACCAAGGTCCCCCTGGGCGGTCAGTCGGTGGCCCTGGGAGGTCTATAAGTGGTTCCGTTCCAGCTGGACGGACTGTCAGTTCAGGCCCTGGAAGACCAGTGAGCAGCTTAGGACCTGGACGAACAGTTGGTAGCCCAGGCCTCCCCATAAAACCCAAGTGCACTGTTGTCTCAGAAACAATTTCTTCAAAGAATATTATTAGTCGGTCAAGCAATGGACAGATAAATGGAATGAAGCCTCCCATGTCTGGCTACAGATCTGCCCCAGGTAAAATATCACCATGGCATTGGGAAAGTACCTAACTTTGTATGACCAGGAACCCTGCAACCACGTCCTCGTGTCCTGTAATATACTGACTGTTGATAGTAGACAAGAGGCTTGTCTGGGATCCATTGTTTACACCCACCTTGTTCTCTCACGTGTAGCAAATTTGACTGATTTGTGAGAGAAATGGCTGGTGGCTTGGTGGATAGGATAGTGCTTTACTGGAAGACCGTGAGGTTTAAAGATGAGAGAATAATTATGAACGTAAAGCCTTGGTGCTCCGTTCACCAGCGGATGCTCGTTGGCACCTGTTGTGCCCCAGCTGCTATTTTAGACTGTCCTGAGTTCTGTTCCTGTAGTAAGCACAGCCTTGCTGCTGATGCTTTAGGAATCTGCCATCTCCAAGTTTGGAGACTCTAATGGGCCCTGCCAGCTGCTTCCTGTAGACACTGCATGCTGCATAGGTACTTGCTAAAGTATTTGTTGGGATCCATAGAGAGGATAAAAAGAAACCAATGCCCAAATCCCTTGCTTTCGATTTCAGAGACTAGAAGAAAGTTGTTCTCAGACACTGTTAAGTGTCTTTTGCAAAGTTGTTTTTTGGGTTTTTTTTCTTTGTTGTTTTTGTTGAGGGACTGAGGAAATTAATGTTTTAGTTTGTTTTTTTAAGAGAAGGTAGCCCATGTTGGCTTGGAACTTACTGTACAGCTGAGGGTGACCTTTGATGTCTGGTACCCTGTCTCTACCTCCTGAGTGCTGGAATTACAAGTGTGTACCACCACTGGTCTGCTATAGTGCTAGGACGCAAGCCCAGGGCTTCATATATCCTGGCAAGCTCTCTGCTGAGCTACATCCCCGGGTCATTTTTTTACTTTCAGTCATTAGGATAAAAGTACAATAATAAAGTGAGTTTTTCTTACAGTCATACTTTTTACTCTCTTTGAACAATTATAATTCTGAAAATGTTTTATACTTGGGACTTTTTCTTTTCTCAGGTATGGTCTTGCTATGTTACCTGGAGCATCTTAAAACTGCTGGCTCAGGCTCCAAGCCCAGATAGCTGTAGCTAAGGCATGTGCAGGACTTAGAATTTTTAAGAGAAATACAGGAAAAATAGGGAACTACTTCCAGTATCTTCATTTGGTAGAATTAAAAATTGATTCTGTGGCAGTTTGTAATGACCCAGTTCCAGAAATATTACTGATCTTTTAAGTACCAGAAGTATGTATAACTAAGCTAGAAAGCATGACAAGCAACCAGGCTCAGTCCCTCCAGATACTTCATCCAACAGGGATGTGCACCCTGTGCTGAGCGCCAGCTGGATGCTCTGCTTTCAGCCACACCTCTGTTTTGGTTTCCCAAGACAGGGTTTCTCTGTGTAGCCCTGACTGTCCTGGAACTTGCTCTGTAAACCAGGCTGGCCTTAAACTCACAGAGATCTATCTGCTCATCACTGCCTGCTGAGTGTTGGGATTAAAAGTATGGGCCAGGGCTGGAGAGATGGCTCAACTGTTAAGAGCATTGCCCGCTCTTCCAAAGGTCCTGAGTTCAATTCCCAGCAACCACATGGTGGCTCACAACCATCTGGAATGAGGTCTGGTGCCCTCTTCTGGCCTGCAGACATACACACAGACAGAACATTGTATACATAATAAATAAATAAAGAAATAATTATTTAAAAAAAAAAAAGTATGGGCCATCACTACCCTGCTAGGGATGCCATCTTCCTGTTTGTTTCTCTGAACTCCTGGTGATATAGTCCACTGCAAGGAATACTTTGCCATACAATGTACTTAAAAGTCATGGCTTTGTGCTTAGGTCCTCAAAGGCTCCCCTTCCCAACTGGCTACAAAAGACCTCGAGAGTATGAAGATGATGATGATGATGATGAATATGACTCAGAAATGGATGATTTCATCGAAGATGAAGGAGAACCTCAGGAAGAAATATCCAAGCACATTCGGGAAATCTTTGGCTATGACCGAAAAAAGTAAGCTGAAGGTTTACCTAAAATATCAACTTTTTGTCGTTTGTAGGAGAGAAACATTAACAATGGAGGTGTTGAGTGCTTAGTTAGGAACCTTTAGGTGGTGGGGGTCCTAAAATGATTTAGTCTTAGAGCAGGTGCTGATTAGTTTTCAATGTCATCTTGACATAGTCTAGAGTCATTTGGGAAGTGAGACCTTGAATTGAGAGATGCTCGCTGCCAGACTGGCCTCTGGGCAACCTGTGGCACATTTTCTTGATGTGGGCCGACACTGCCCACATAAAAAAGGCCGAGCCAGCCATGCTGGTGCAAACTCTGGAGGCAGAGGCAGGTGGATCTCAGTGAGTTCAAGGCCAGCCTGGTCTACAAAGTGAGCTCCAGGACAGCCAGAGCTACACAGAGAAACCCTGTCTCCAAAAACCCTTAAACAGAGAAGGTGGCCTGAGTAAGCCATGAGGAGCAAGCCAGTGAGCAGCCTCTGCATTAGTTCCTGCCTCTCGTTCTTGGCTTGCCTTCCCTGGATAGTGGATTTAAAAGTTGTACAATAAAATAAGCCCTTTACTTCCTGGGTTGGTTTTGCTCCCAGCAATAGAAACCTTAACTAAGGCACAAAATAGTTTCTGGTGAATTCAGAGTGTTTGGTGATGTTTGCTTGTAAGCTGCTTTCTTTAAAAGAGGGGGTAAAGCGGCCTCATGTAATACAAATAGATGGGCTTTGAAGTCAGAAAGTCATTCTGGTAAGACACTTGCTTTTCTTTTTTTCCTTTTTCTTCCTGTTTTTTGTTTTGTTTTTTTTTTTGTTGGGGGGGAGGGGGTGGTTTCGAGACAGGGTTTTTCTATAGTTTTGGAGCCTGTCCTGGAACTTGCTCTGTGGACCAGGCTAGCCTCGAACTCACAGAGATCCGCCTGCCTCTGCCTCCCGAGTAATGGGATTAAAGGCATGTGCCACCACCACCCGGCAACACCTTCTTTTCTTGGGTGTAATGTTTTGCTACCCAGGAATGTGGACCCTGGTCACTAGTATTGGACTATCACTATTATTGATGCGTCTAGGAGCTTATTAAAACTGCAGAGTCTCAGGCCCCAACGTTAGTCCTGTTGAATGCACATGTTTTTTATAAAGTCCCCAAGTAAGGCTTTGTGAGCCATTAATGTAAAGAAATAAAGCTTCACCGTGTACCTGTGAGGTAAACACTTTGGAAGTATTGTCGTATGTGCGTAGGACAGATGAGACCTGTCACCTTTCCTCTGACATCTTTAGAAGCCCCTCTGAGAAGCTCGGCCATCTGGGGCTCTCAGTGGGAGGAAGGTCAAGTTGCTCTAGAGCTGAAGTTGGAGCTGGTGAGTTCAGGGCAGCCTGGGAAGCAGTGACACTTGCTTACGACTGACTTGTTTACTGTTGGAAGTTCTCACTCCACTGGGTCATAACGGTCTAGTGAGATTAATATGTATCGATTTTCATATTGTGCTTCCAGGATTTTAATGTAAGGTGTTAAATGAATGTAGCTGGTTGAAGAAGCCTTGTTGGGTTCGGTGCTTTTGTTAATGCTGGGCTCAGGAAGAGTTGCCTTGTAAGGGTCTACGACTCATTTAATGTCTTTACTGAAAAACCAACTTCTACCCATTGTCTGGCCTTTTCACTCCCAAACAAGGTGGGAAGAATCCTAAAACCGAGTTGTTTAGTGTTAAGTAGGTTTGGTTTGGTTTAATGAGGATATAGCTCTATAAGAAAATTGAATTTCTTGCCAGGCGGTGGTGGCACACGCCTTTAATCCCAGCACTCGGGAGGCAGAGGAAGGTGGATCTCTGTGAGTTCAAGGCCAGCCTGGTCTACAAGAGCTAGTTCCAGGACAGGCTCCAAAACTACAAAGAAACCCTGTATCAAAAAAAAAAAAAAAGAAAATTGAATTTCTGTTCATTTTTTACTTTGCTTTCTTGCCAGATATAAAGATGAAAGTGACTATGCCTTACGTTACATGGAGAGTAGCTGGAAGGAGCAGCAGAAGGAGGAAGCCAAGAGGTGAGCGGGAGACTTGGTACATTATGTAATTTTATGTAAAAATGTCTGAAAAGCTTGCAGCTGCGGGGTTTGGAATGGGGGCCAGACCACATGGTTCTCTGGATGATACTGCTACTGGCTGGCTGTGAAAGCCTTAGACCAATTCCTTTGCCTTTCTAAGGTTTTCCCATTTGTAAAATGAGGCTATATTGCTTTACTCATTGAAGCATTGTAAGGATTAATATGTAGCCAAAGTGGTTGCAGTATCTCATGGGTAATGTACGCCGAAATCAGAGGCCTCTGAGTCTGCCATGGACTGTGTTTTCTTGCCCATCAGACTTGTCTCAGTCTTGGAACTTGTAATTTTGCTGCCTCAGGAACCTAGGGGCAGCAGATTAGATTCCCTCTACCTCCTTCTTGTGTAGCTGCCCAGTCATGAGCTCCTGAGTTTCCTGGGTAAGGATGATAAAGAATTACTTTGCTTATAGTGTTAACCGTTTCCTATTACAGAGAAATAATTCACCTCAGTCCCAACACAAACAGCTTTCTTTCTTTTGACCCTCCCTCCTGTAACTACATAAAATGTCAAAATAAGTATTAGAAAGAAGAATTCGATTATTACTGATGAATGAATGTTTTCTGGGTTTTGTACTTTGTATGTGTTGGTCAGTTATTTATCTTTATGTGGGTGCCAAGGACAAACTCAGATCGCGAGTCTTCTTTATTTTTAAGTGTTTTTAAAAAGGATAGAAAGATGGCTCAGTGCTTAAGAAGGAGAACCTGTTTGCTTTTGTAGAGAACATGAGTTCAGTTCCCTACACCCACATCAGGTGGCTCAGAACTGCCTGCGACTCCAGCTTCATAGAATCTGCCCAGTTCTGGCTTAGACAGGCACCTGCATTCACGTGCACATACCTACACCTTTTTTAAGCTTAAAAAAAAAAAAAAAACAAATAAAAAATAGGATCTCTCTATGTAGTCCTGGCTGTTCTGGAACTCAGGGATTCACTGCCCAAGTGCTGGGATTGAAGGTGTACACCACCTTGCCTGACTTCACAATCTTTTTTTTTAATTTGAGATAAATTTATATTTTATTAATTTAAATGTGGATATTAAGCCTTTTTGTGATTTCTGTTGTAAAAATCTTTATTCTACATTGTCTGTGACCCCGTTTTAAATTGTGTGTTGCATGTGTGTGTGTATATTATATGTATGTATGTGTATGTAAATGTCTCCCTTTTACATGAGCAAACTCATCAGCACAATCCACACGAAAGATACCAGTCTTGCTTTTTAACATTGAATTTTGTGTGTATTAACAAACACCCTTTAAAACAATTTCTCCATAGTTTAAGACTAGGTATGCAAGAGGACTTAGAGGAAATGAGACGTGAAGAAGAAGAAATGAAACGTCGAAAGGCCAAGAAGCTGAAGCGCCATTAGCTGCTGCTGAATGTGTGGATCTGGGACCCTGCTGCAAGGATTCCTGCTTCAGACTGAGCGAGCCCTTACCCTTTAGATCGACACCCGGACACTCAGGAAGGAATGCATACTGTCCTGTCATCTGAGTGTACAGTGTTCTCAGACAGTCCAGGGTGGGCGCTGTAATGCAGATGATACGATAGTTGCCGTGTGCTCTGATGACGTTAACGATTCACAGGTGCCGGCTTGATCATGATGAGCTATGCACGCTACTGTGGGGCCACTTACCAGTCAGCTGGTCTTTTATTGTTCCTTTGCTACTTTAAAAGGAGAAAAAGATTGATGTGTGAGTGGGGCGCTACCCAGATCTCAGTCATACTTGTCTTTAGGAAGGGCCTTGCACTTCTGTGAATGCTGCCAGCAATAAAGTGACCTGTCCCAGTCTATGAATTGAAAACCCAGGAAAGAGTAGGCTTTATAATTATTACATGAATGTCACCCTTGTGACTTTGACATACAAAATAGAATTATATTGTATTTAGCATTATTTGTAGATTGGATGCTAAGCATTCTTAATTTGTATGATTAGGTGATTAAATTTTTCCAGAATAAGAAATATTCTTTTCTAGTTTTCCTTTCAGGCTTCCTGTCACACTGACCTTAGTATGAAGTAGATGAGGCCCTTACTATTCTGTTGGTTGTTTTGTTTCTTTGTCTTCTTTCCTTTCTTCCTTTTATTAAAGAAAGATGGCTATTTGGATATTAGATTTGAAAGAGTAATGGTTTAAAAAATCAGCAAGTGACATGTGTTGTGCCCTCTGCTCTACTCCCCACTCAGAAAGCTATTCTGGGACCCTAAGGTGCCCCGTACCTCTTGATGTTAATAACATTGCATTTGTAGCTTAAATTTCTTAGAAAATGTTAATGACCAAAAAAACCAGAAACTAAGTATTTAGTGTATCAAGAAGAGTACCGCCTTCTCCTTTGTCTGTATTGCACTTTGATTTCTAACTATGCACTGTGGTGAAAGTTTTTCCTGTTGTTGGTGATTTACTGAGCTGTGGAGCTTCTGTCCTTCTCAAAAGTCAGGCCTACAGACTTTCTGTCACTTAAGCTTAGAGTCCATCTGGGCTGATCTAGGGTCTGGCTGGAAGGAAGCCATGTCTCAAGGATAGTCAGCAACAGAGAAAGAGATAGGATGCTAGAGACCTGAGGGTTGGAAGCAGTCAGAATTTGGTCTGTGGGGCAATTCCACAGTGAATCTGGCTTCTTCAGCTCTTAAGCCATGAGGGATGGGGTGCTGGAGAGGCTGGTCTACAGAGAGAGCTCTTGCTATGGGGTGCTGGAGAGGCTGGTCTACAGAGAGAGCTCTTGCTATGGGGTGCTGGAGAGGCTGGTCTACAGAGAGAGCGCTCTTGCTTTTCAACAGGTCCAGACTTTATGTCTTTGTCTATGACGTCTTCATTCTTTAAGCTTGACTATTATGAGTGATCATGTTTAGCCTTCCTTTGTGGGACCATTGACCCAGTCCTTAAAACTTACTCATTTTGAATTGAATTTTAAACTCAATTCAAAAATGCAAGGATTAAATTTTAGATGGTATATGACATCCTAACTCACCATGAAAATTTGGTTTTTTGGATTTTTTTGTATTGGTGGTGGTCTTTTTTTTGGGGGGGGGGTGAGACGGGGTTTCTCTGTGGAGCTTTGGAGCCTGTCTTGGTACTAGCTCTTGTAGACCATGCTGGCCTCAAAGATCTGCCTGCCTCTGCCTCCCGAGTGCTGGGATTAAAGGCGTGCGCCACCACCTCCT
Organism: Microtus obscurus; assembly: GCA_963919715.1. Classification (NCBI taxonomy): domain Eukaryota; kingdom Metazoa; phylum Chordata; class Mammalia; order Rodentia; family Cricetidae; genus Microtus; species Microtus obscurus. The sequence continues at coordinate 4,778,010 of CAWTZC010000707.1, forward strand.
GGCTCCCTATCCCACTGTTAAAGGGAATATGATATTCTACTTGATAAAGTAGGATCGGAACGTTATTTTATTTGCTATCACTTGTGTGCTTTCTCCTCCGTGATTTTTCTTGGATAACCTTTCAATATTCGTTCTCTGGAAGCTGTAACTGCAGTCAAGGTTTCTGGTGACTGAAAGCACTGTACTCAGTTACAGGGTGCAGCTGTTTGCACAGGAAGGAGCCATTATGCTGGATTAAAGTTTCAGAACTTGGTAAAGAGTCAGGTTGTGATGTCTGTCATGTCTGAATGCATTTCTGTTAACAGACATGCATCGACTTTTATGTTGAAAAAAAAAAAAAAACCACAGGAAAGAAAGACTGTAAGTCCAAATTGTGTCTTCCATTTTGCTCTTGTGTATTTCCTGACCACCGAGAAAAGCTTACAAAGCCTGGGAGGAAACAGGAGCAGGCTATTCTTTTTTCAAGGTTTACAAATTAAGTGCTTGATTTTTAATGTATGCTCTCTACTGTCTTGCTTTTCAGATTTGATTCACTATTTGAAGATGTGCCTTTTATTGGGTGATGTTAATTCTCGAATGTAGTAATGTTCCACAATTGTAATGTTACATGATCATGGGTGTGGCATTCTCTAACAAATTATGTGACAAGAAAGTAGTTTTCATAAAACTGATTGCACAGTCCCACTTGCTAAAGCAAAGGGCACTTTGTTTTAAGGCTACTTCAGAACTGGTCTTTGTGCTTTCTCTGCAGTGGATGCAGTGTGTCCATTAGAGGCAGGGTACCACATGTCACGGGCAGCCCTGTGTGTGCCAAGAGAAAGTTCAAAGACTTAACAGAAAGCCTAAGGGAACACGGAATTTCATTTTTGTAATTAACCCTCCAAGATTTTCTCCAAGAAATAAATTATTTTGTATTTTATAACTTAAAAGCAGCTAGTAGTACATTTCCGAGATATAGCAGAAGACCAAAACATTTTGGAAAGAGAATAAATATATGCAGAGAGACTGGTTGTTTTATTTTCAGTGTGCTGATTAGACTATTTATTTTGTGAGTGGATGTGATGAAATACATATTCAGGTGTTTAGTGTATGATTAAGAGTGAAATATAGATTTCTTTGGAGTTATTAAATCCATAATGTCTTTTACATAATGGACAAATCAAATGTAAAAGAAGAAAACTTGGACATAGCTTAGCTTGTTTTCTGGTGCTGTTGACCTGCAGAAGAATATACTTTTGCATATACAGGTGAATGTTTTGCAATTTATGTATACAAGAAATTGTAGGCATTAAAATATTTTATTGATATTTTTACTGGTTTTCATTCATTGATCAAAACTTGAAGCTACTCCTTATCACCTGGAACACTGCTAGCTAGAACCTCTGTAGACTTGTTAGGTTCGGAGGTCGGGCTTGTCCCTTATATACTTGTGACTGTTCAAGCTACCGCTGATTTCTCTTCCACCACCACCTAGAGTGTCTAGAACAGAGTGCACTGTGTTCTCAGACATCAAGTTTAAGAAACTGGAAATGCATGCCTTTAATCCCAGCACTTGGGAGGCAGAGGCAGGAGGATCGCAGTGAGTTCGAGGCCAGCCTGGTCTACAAAGTGAGTTCCAGGACACCCAGGGCTACAGAGAGAACACTGTTTCAAGAAAAAACAAAACAAGTGTGACAAGTGAGAACTGGAGAAACGGCTCAGTGGTTAGCGCAGTGAGCTCTAGTCTTGTGGCTCAGGGTTTTGAAGGTTTGTTGAAAAGGAAGAGAAACAGCAGAGCTGGTTTGTGATTTTCTCTTGTCAGAATTATCAGGTTCAAGTCCCCTATAACAAACAAGCCTGAGAAGCTGGAGAAACGGCTCAGTGGGTAGAGTACTCAGGGTACAGCCATGAGATGGGAGTGACATGTAGCACACACAACAAAGTAAGCACCCCACACCCGCTTGTAAGCCCAGCTCCAAGAGTGGCAGAGACAGGATTACTAGGGCTTCCAGCCTTGCCGGGAAGGATTGATGTGTAAAGTGCTTGTCACACAAATGAGTCTGTGGTCAGAGTTGCGGGCCCCCCATAAAAGGGAGGCTTGGTGGCTTACATCTGTAACTCCAGAACTCGGCAGCGCAGAGATGGGTGGATTCCCGTGGCTCGCTGGCCGGCCAGTCTAATCAAAGTGGCAAATTCCAGGTTCAGTGGGAGACTGTCTCAAAAAATAAGCTGGAGGCTGTTAGAAGACACCAGGCGCTGACCTTCGGTCTCCACGTGAGTGAGCACACACACACACACACAGAGTAACTCTTAACAAATGATAGGAATAACAATGTTTTCTGTGTGAACGACAGGAATGCTTTGCTGGGTACCCTGTTCTCTTGCATAGTGGAGCCATCAGTCACCGAAATGTTCTTCCCCTCCCCCCCACCACCTCCCTGATCTCATTTTTAGAGGGTAAGATACCGACGCTCAGACTCCTCATTTATTAACTGCTGATTTTGTGCTTAGGCTCCTAGCCCTGGACTTAAATTTACTGCATCCATGTTGAGAGCTGCAGCTAGGTTTTGTTTATACATATGTTGTCTGGAGAGGTGGCTGGGCTTAAGAGCACAAATTACCCAAGAGCTCTTGGGGAAGGCCTGAGCCCATTCCCTGTACCCGCATTGGCAGCTCACAATCACCTATAACTAACTCCAGGGGGAAACTGAGGCCTCTGTTGCATTCCAATGCAGACCTACACATACACCTACCTATAATTAAAAATAATTTTAAAAATCTTTTAAAAGGATCATTGGATAACTTCAGGTGAGGGAGACCATTGCCTTAGCACACAGCACATAGGTGTTCCTAAAAGAAGCCTGCATCTACATCCCTACTGTGTCCAGGTCTGTGCTGGCAAGATACCTGAGCCTCAACTTCTCTTCAGTCACTTCAAGTGAGGCCAAGCCCCAGCTTCAGCAGGTCTGGGTGAGGGCTGAATACCACCTTAGCATCTCCCCTCTGTATTTAAATGAGCCCCATGGGATGATTTTTACTTTTGGACTCAGGATTTGAGATATAGTATTTGGGAAGTGGGTCTAAAAATCATTACTTATGATTACCCAAGAGGGGACAATTTAAACGAGGTGTCTCAGCCTTAGAGGCTTTGACAAATAGAACCTGACCATCACCCACTCACTCCCACCTACCAACACACCCTCTATCTCTGTTAGGAGAATATTGTCTTTGTCCATCTTAAAACGCGTGGTAACGACACAGAATCTGACAAAATAATGTGCGATTACTTTATGTGAAACCTACAACAGGAACTGGGCAGTCGGGTGTTGTTCACAGCTGCATGACTTCACCAGGGTCATCTTTGTTTATTTCCAAGGGGGTCTGGGAGGGAAAGAAAAAGCATATGTCAGAAGACTAGCATTGCTACGCTAAGCTGTAGGGCCGAGGCAGGTGCCTCATCCTGTTACCCAAAGCATTTTATGCTTGCTACCAAAAAGTGCTCGGCACTGCGGGAACTGGCAGAGGGCAGAGATGTCTGCCACCAGAACCCCACCTGGGCTTGGTGGGCTGATGTAGGAAGTAATATTGAAGACTAAATATTTTTTTTTTAATGATGTTGCCCTTTTTTTAAAGATTTTATTTATTAAGTATATAGTGGTCTGCCAGAAGAGGGCACCAGATCCCATTATAGATGGCCGTGAACCACCCAAGGTGGTTGCTGGGAATTGAACTCAGGACCTCTGGAAGAACAGCCAGTGCTCTTAACCTCTGAGCCATCTCTCCAGCCCCAAAGACATTTTTAAACATTTTGTCTGCATCGGCAGAGATTAGCTTTGAACCCTAGTCTTCTAAAAAAATAAAGTATGTGTACGAACACACCTGAGAAACTGAGGTGTAGTTCACATGGTAGGTGCCCAGCGTGCAGGAGGCCCTGGCTCTCACCTGCAGCACTACGTAATCTCAGCAGTCGGGAGGTGGAGAACCAAGGCAATCTTGGCTCTATTGCTAGCTCCAGACCATCCTTGGCTGAGTGAGACATCTGCCCTTTACAAGTACAGTCTAGGAAGCTGGAAAGCTCCCCGTTCTAAGCAGAGTGGCTAACAGTAGAAGCAGGCACATTATAGGAACTTTTTCTCAAATACTAATGAGAATGTTTCTAAAGTTGTTAGGACCGGATTTTCATGCTTTCCGTGTTAATGCTAGGGACTCTGACAGTAAAGAAGTCAAAAGTACACTTACCCCTCCTGGGGGATATTTATATCCCTTCCACATCGTTCCTGCAATGAGAATCATCCATAAAACAACGATCATTGTGGGCCTTCTTGGCTGCTGCGGGCGGGGAGCGGTTACTGGAAGGCCTGGTTCTATTCGCAGGATCCTGGGACTCTGTCTGGCTTCATTCCAGACCAGATGGTGTCTGGCCCAGCATGGCAGTTCCTGACTGGTGAACTTTGTGGCCTAGACTAAACTAAAATGGCCATTTTGGGAGGTAAAGCTCAGGCACCAATTATGACATCAGTCCCTGTGTCACTGGGCCTCCAGGGTGAGAGCATCAATAGGTTGGCCAGGACAGAGGTACTTTGGGTTGAAAGAAACCTCAAAAGGGAGCTATTCTCACACCTCTGTTTAGAACCTTAATAGGCCATTACATAACATACGCATTGGCTTAAACAAATCAAAGGCAGAAAAAGACTTCTGTGACACATAAAAACCACCTGGACTTATTAGGGGAATTAATAAACTAGATGGACAACCGCTTTATTTATTTATAAGGCTATAATTAAGCCACCTAAAGAAATCTTGTATTTTGTAAGATGGCAATCCAACCCTCATCCAGCTAAACCTCCTAATACCTCCCTGGGAAAGGAACAGAAGGACTATATCAGCTGCTTATGGCGCTCTTTCCCAAGCACAAAATAATTTCGGTGGCTTGGCTGAACAAGTGTCACTTCTTCACACCCAATGGGATAGCTTTGAGCCAGTGGGTTGAGGGAGAACAGAAGGCCAGCTCTCATTTCCCGCTTTTACTATACCTGGGGACAGGGTCACCATCACTTGCCTTCTGGAGTAGTTTCCCTACAAATCCTTCTGCTCTCAAGTCAGCAAATTAAGACTACCAAGAGAAGCCACGTGGTGGTGGCACATGCCTGTAATCCCACACTCATTAGGCAGAGGCAGATCTGGTCTACAAAGTCAGTTCCAGGACAACCAGGGCTACAGAGAAGCTCTGTCTTGACAAACAAAAAGACTACCAAGAGTAAACTTCCTCCTGCAGTGCTAACTGCTCTGAAATGGGCGAACTGGCAGAAGTCCGGGAGAGGGCCTGCAGAAAGGGGGTCTCCCTGGTTGCAGTGGAAGGAGTGTGAGATGTTTGGAGGTCCAGCTTGCACCTCCACAATGAGCTGGTTGTGTGTTGTGTGTACCCAAGGCCACCATCATCTATAAATGCTTGCCAATAGGTTCTCATTTCACTTCATTAAATCTGTAGTTTACTAATTTTCAAGGTTTGCACTAGACACCTTACATGGATTCCCAAATGTGATTGATATTCACAAAAATTGTAAAAGGCCGAAATAGTTCCCATCGTACCAATGAATGAACTGATGTTCAGAGGATCTAAACCTCCCCAGTTCATGCAGTAAGTTGCAAAGTTGGGTCTTGATCTCAGGTTCTTGTTAATTCTAGCTCCCAGCTCTCTAGAAGGGGCATCTGGAAATGGTCCAGGCAAGGGTTCCTGACAGCCGTGTGACAAAGCCCATGGGCAGCATGAGTCTTTTTATTAACGGCCATACCAAGAGTGGGCTTATGCCTCCAAAATGTCTAAGTGCCCAAGCTCAGGTGTGCAGTGTTTTTAAAGATAAAAGCCACAATTACACCAGTGAAGGATTTGGAGTGACCTAGTAACATCTGTTCTTTTACAAAACTCGGCCTGTTTTCAAGACACCACGTGGCATTAGCTTTGATTTACGCTTCCTTTCAGTTATTTTAGCTTTATGTTTTAGCGTGGACAAACATTAATGATTCTGGTTAATACGTCTGGAGCATGGTCAGGGTGTTGCCGGATATGGCTGTCGTGAAGGGGCAGGAGGCTGAGAAGTGTCTAAGCGTGCACAAAATAAGGCGGTGACAGGATGGCACTGGCCTCAGTCATTTACATCCGAGCCCTGCGCGGTGGCGCACGACTGCAACCCCAGCACTCAGGAGGCAGAGGCAGGGGCATCTCTGTGTTTGAGTGTGAGGACAGCCTGGTTTACATAGTGGGCTCCTAGGGGTCCATAGCGAGTCCTTGTCTCAAAAAAGGAGAGAAAAAAATCTATTTAGGAAGAGAAGGGAGATGAGGGAGGAAAACGAGTAGAGAGGAGGGGTACTACCATCAAAGTCGGCTATACACATGGATATACAGACCCTTTTACTATAACATATGTGTAAGTAGGATAAAATATATAATTAACATAGGCTAATATAATATAGTGTTTGTGAAATAATGGACTAATATGTGGAATTTGCTCAGAAGGAACCCTGGGAGGCATGGTTATTTACAGGCAGCTGTACCCCCCAGTCCTCCCCACTAATACACATCTAAAGCCATCCCCTCCACAGTTGGCCTGTGTCTGGGAAGGGTGTTGGAGCATCCTACGGACAGGGACCCAGCCCGACAGACCTGATCTCACAGCAGCAGCAGCAGCTCATCCTCCAAAGCTTGGCCTCTTCGCCGTGCCTTGGTCTCCCAATCAGGCAACCCCTCTTTCCACTTTAGGGTCGGAGGCTGAGTCAGAAAGAAAATTAGAGGTAGACACGGCCCCGCTCATTAACCCCGTGGGAAGTTAGTGTTTCTGTGTGGTGAATGAAGGAGGCCGTTAGGGAATGCCTCATCCCATTGTCCCTAATAGAAACTCCTCATCTGCTTGGCTTGAAACTCTGAAGTTAGGCACTGTGACCAGCGGAACTGTAAAAAAAGCTGTTTTTTTTTTTAATGCCATAATGCCTAAATATGAATGACACTATCAAAGCAGGTGGAGGGGTATTAAACCCTCCAAAGAAGGATGCCCCAATGGGATGAGATGTTCCTGTCACATCCTGACTTCCAGTTGGTAAAAACCTCAACGACTTTCCCTGTTTGGTTAGAAATCCCAGACGGGAGCATAAAGCCAAGCCCGAAGTAGCTGGGATGCAAGGCTGGTGCTTACCATCACCTCTGGAAATGTCCCCATGTAGGATGCAAGCCCAACAAAAAGAATCCAGCCCAGCACGATCATCACCAAAAGAAAAATAATTTCTGAGCTACAATCACACGGTGAGAGACTGTTCGCCAAGATCTTGGCAAAGGCGCGAACTCATGAAACCTTCAGTTGATAGACGTGTCGCACGCTAGTTCCATTCCTTGATTCCAAAGGATCTGAGACTCTCTCAAGTTGGAGTCTGGGAAGGCATTGTGACATCATTGGTCATGTGGCTTGGGTTTGACATGCTAGCGATACTTCCCCCAGACAGTACCTCAGCCCTGTGAGTTCTTCCTGTACTTCCCTCACAACACTGCCACAAGGTACGCACCATCCCTAGGACCCCATTTCACTAGTGAGAAAAATCAAAAGTTCAGAAAGCCCAGATACCTTACACTAGGGGGTACCAGGGCACACACTAACGTGAGAACAGGTTTGAAAGGGCGTGTCACTACAACAGCTGACGATGAAAAAAACTGGGGTCTAGGGAAAGTAACACATCTATTTCGTTTTATTTTACTTTATTTTGAGGCAGGGTCTCATGTATTCCAGGCAGGCCTCAAACTTGCTATGTAGCCAACACTGTCCTTGGCCCCCTAACCCCATCTACTTCTATCTAACTTCCATCTACTTCGAGGGATATTCCCTCAAATCACTTGGTACTTACATTCTTCACCCATGGTCCGTTCTCCACTGGTCCTCTTTTATGGTTATCAAAAGCCAGAGGAATCCCTGGCCTTTTCTCAAAAAAGCCTCCAGTTGATACAACCGTTCTCTTCCTTCTCTTCCCAACTGTCCTGTAGTCGATTTCCTTTTATGACCAAACTTCCTAAATGAGCGACCCACACTCAAATCCCTCCTTTACAGTCTACACCTTTCCCATGTGTCTCCTTCTGATCCAGCCCCTAGTTTGGAATGTAGATGCTCACTCAGACACCGTCGAAGACCTCACTTTTGGCAAGCATAGCAACACATTTTGTTATGTCTGACTGCCACGCACCCGTGTTCTTCTACGTACACGCAACTCCATATGTATAGATGGTCTTCTTGCGTCGTTCTGCTAAAGATGACCGTACTTCACGCACTAATGAAAAACTTGCTCCCCCCCCCCAATGATACACCCAAGTCATTCAAATAAGTCTTGCAAACCACATGTGGTGTATGCAGTCCCAGCACTAGGGAGGTTAAGGCAGGATGATTGCTGAGTTTAAACCAGCATGGTTACTTAGCAAATTCCCTTCCAGTCAGAGCTCCCTAGCAAGACCATCTCAAAATAAACAAAATAAACAACAATACCTACACTTTTTTTTTTTTAAACACAAGTTCTGTGTAGCTCTGGCTGCCCTGAAACTCACAGAGATCCATCTGCCTCTGCCTTCTGAGTTCTGGGATTAAAGGCATGCATTACCATGTCTAGCTTTCTTATTTTTGTTTTTGTTTTGCTTTTTGAGACAGGGTTTCTCTGCATGCCCTGGCTGTCCTGGAACTCACTCAGTAGATTAGACCGGCCTTAAATTCAGAGATCTGCCTGCCTCTGCCTCCCAAGTGCTGGGATTAAAGGCATATACCACCTCCACCTGGCTGTTTTCTTTCATTTTTCTTAATGTGAAGTCTTACTGAAGTATAATCTACATATGATAAAACTTATTCTTTCTTTTTAGTGTAGAGGAGAAACCTGCTACTGAGTATATGACTGGAAGCGTCACTCCAGCCCCTGGCCTGGGAGTTGTGTTGGTCCAGACTCCAGCTCCCGAGCCTGGCAAGCGCTGACCCCTCGCCGGGGAGTCAGGACCACTTCCACAAGCTATATAGGCTCACGGGAAGAGGGGAGGGATACATGGTTTCCAGGATTTGTGTGAGCTCCTCTCCCCGCCATGCTGTCTCGGTCCACCTTTGAGTGCCGCATTTATTAAACACGGGCATTTTAATTTGGTCTAATCTGGTTTAATTGGCGTTATTTACATAGGCAGAGTGGCTTTTCTTAAGATTAAACCAAACACTGAGTTTTGAAAAATACATCAACAGTCTTGTACCTACCATTATCAAAAAGGAGATGTTTCTGAGCACCTCTAAGAACTGTGCACCCAGTCACCGGGTTCTCGAGACCACGTGTGCATTCTTATATTTTCTAACTTTTATATTCTATTTAATGTGCATGGCTTTTTGTCTACATGTCTGTCTGTACACCACTTGAGTGCCTGGGGTCTACAAAGGCTGGCAGAAAACTCTGGGGCCCCGTAACTGCATTTATAGACAGTTGTGACCACCATGTTGGTGCTAGAAATTGAACTTTTTTGTTTGATTGGTTTTTATTTTTGTATGTATGTATGTATGCATGTATGTATGTATTTCTTTATTTTGATATAGGGTTTCTCTGTACAGCCTTGGCTGTCCAGGAACTCACTCTATAGACCAGGCTGGCCTCAAACTCACAGAGATGCACCTGCCTCTGCTCCCCAAGTGCTGGGATTATCTGCATGTGCCAACACCTTTATTGTTATATCTTTCATCTTCTCCAGATAATTTTTTTTTTAAATTTTTTATTTTATGTGCATTGGTGTGAAGGTGTCAGATCCCCTGCAACTGGATCTTCAGACAGTTGTGAGCTGCCATGTGGGTGCTGGGAATTGAACCCGGGTCCTCTGGAAGAGCAGTCAGTGCTCTTAACCACTGAGCCATCTCTCCAGCCTCCTTCTCCAGATAATTTTTATGTTTTCTTTTTCTTTATGTTATGTGTGTGTGTGTGTTGCGAATATTTCAGCCTGGGAGTGTGGGTTTACACAGATCTGAGAAATGAAAACTCAGACACGCATCGAGAATGAATTTAACCTTTGTAACTGCAGGGGGTTCAGTCTCAGTGAACTGAAGCACCTTCCCTTCTCCTCAGCATCTTTTTTTTCTATATTTACACTTAGCTAGTCGATTCTCATATTTCAAAATAAACTAATAGAAGCTCCCAACAATACAAGGCCAGGTGCAAATACCTGATTCATGAGGTACCAAGGTTTTCCAGTTTCCTCTAAACTAAGTTTTGCATAGGCTTTGTGTCCATGGGAAACTCTCAGTCAAGATTCACAGGGGCAACAAGAGGTATTTGTAACACAAAGGAAGGCCTAGGGGCTGTGTCAGGTGTAACCCAGCGGGGTTTTGTGGCTAGTGCAGGTTGCTTGCTATCCCTCTGGCGCCAGACCAGCGGGACATTATACCACACGTGTGGGTGTTTTGCCTGTTTGTATGTCTGTGCACCCTTGCAGGCAGTGCCTGTGGAGGCCAGGTAAGGACATGTGATCCGAGGAACTTGAGTGACAGATGGTTGTGAGCGCTGGAAATCCACCTTCTTGTTTTTGAGGTAGTCCTACCACTGAGTTCCCAGGGCTCTAAGGACTCATCTGTTTCCACCTCCCCGGTACTGGCATTATAAGATCAAGTCGGCAAGCCTGGCTGTTTGAAGTGGGTTCAAGGGAATAAAGCCAGGTTCTTAGTGCTTGTGCAGCAAGCATGTAGCTGACTGGACTCTCCGCAGCCTCCACTCTTTTTTTTTTTTTAATATTTATTTATTTATTATGTATACAATATTCTGCCTGAAGGCCAGAAGAGGACACCAGACCCCATTACAGATGGTTGTAAGCCACCATGTGGTTGCTGGGAATTGAACTCAGGACCTTTGGAAGAACAGGCAATGCTCTTAACCTCTGAGCCATCTCTCCAGCCCAAGCCTCCACTCTTGAGTGCTTTTATTTCTGTAAGACAGGTCCCTTTGCACCCCTAAACCGGGTCTCACTGTGTATTTGTGGCTGACCTGGAACTCACAGAGATCCGCCTGCCTCTGCCTCCTGAATGTAGGGATTAAAGGCGTGCACCACTAATGTCCACCTTGTAAAACAGACTTAAAAGCATGTCAGATTTCTGGGGCTGGAGAGACAACTCAGCAAGTTAAAGAGCACTGGCCGCTCTTCCAGAAAGAAGACCTGGTTGATTCCTAACATTCACTGTAACTCCAGTTCCAGGCGCTCTGACGCCCTCTGCCTTCCCAGGGCACTTGTACACTCCCACAGGTATGTGTGTGTATACACACACACACACACACACACAAAAGTGAAGACATCCTTTTTGTTTTCTTTGTATTGGTATGGGTGTTTTGCCTGCCTGTATGTCTACACACCACTTTCATTCATTCCTGGTGCCCACGGAGGCCAGAAGACAGCATTGGATCCCCATGGAGCTGGAGTTAACAGACTGCTGTGAGCCTCCACGTGGGTGCTGAGAAGTGAACCCAGGTCCTTTGGAAGAACAGCCAGTAGCCATCTCTTCAACCCAAATAAATAAATCTTTAAAAAAACGAAAGCTCAGATACATCCCTCTTTTCTTCATAACCTTCTTCCAATGGCTTTTCTTTCTTACTAATGGACTGAGAAAGAAGACAGCAATCCCTGACATATGACATATATGCATCTTGACACACACACACACACACACACACACACACACACACCTGCTTATTATATAGCTAAACTCAGTATTGACAGAATTTGCCCCGTGGCTCTGAGCGAGATTAGTTCATTCTTCAGTTGGACAGAGACATCACATAGAATACTAACACTGCAGAGATGAAAGCAATGAAATACCAAACAGCCTCCTCTCTGCTAAACCACACTACCTCTGCTGCTTTGCCAGTCACAACCTTCTCGTCACCCAAGTGTGCCGTCTTACACAAGATCTTCACTGGTAAGTTAGTCACGGAAACAACTCTTCTCCCGATACCACACATCCAGAATGAGCCTCTTTCCCTTACAGCTTCCACCAAGTGTCCAAATCCCATAACAGAATTGAATGCTTCAAATACCATCTCCCTGAGCTGTACCAATGTCCCTCACAAACCTGCTCCCTCGCTGTAAGGAGCAATAAACCTAGTTTCTTAAATACAGCTATGTTCCAGCTTCTGGTTGCTAAGTCTCCTCAAGCCAGAGTCCTGAAAATTATCTTTAGAAAGTCCCATAGCACAGTGACCGACTTGACCACCAAGGTTGGCTGAAACAGGCTGCCTGGCAGCTGGGAGCAGAGATCAGCAACAGAGCTAGGCACCTGATTTCTGTCCCCAGCATCCAAAACAAACCGCTTTCTCAGACTGTCCCTAGAGTTTCTGGTCAACTAAGTCTATATCGCTCATGTTCAATAAGCTGATTTTAGTCATTTCTCAATGTATAAATATTTCAAGACATCATACAGTAAGGATATACACTTTTGTGTCAACAAATGAGTTCTCCCAAGTTCCCCTATTTGTTTTTTAAATAAATATTTGTTTTTATTTTATGTGTATGAGTGTTTCAGCTGCTTGTATGTGCACCATGAGAATGCCTGGTGTCTGAGGAGGCCAGAAGAGGACATCAGACCCCCAGAGCTGAAGATATAGTTGTGAGCTGCCTTGTGGGGGCTGAGAATAGAATCTTACTCCCTGTAAGTGCAGCAAGCTGCAGCAAACAGCTACACCATCTCTCCACTCCACCTGCACTGTTTAAATTATATATATATATATGTGTGTGTGTTGTATGATGTTTTACTTTTTTGGCTTTTGTTTTGTTTTTTGTTTTTCAAGACAGGGTTTCTCTGTAGCTTTGGAGCCTGACCTGGAACTAGCTCTTGTAGATCAGGCTGGCCTCGAACTCACAGAGATCCACCTGCCTCTGCCTCCTGAGTGCTGGGATTAAAGGCATGTGACACCACCACCCAGCTTTCTTTTGGCTTTTTTGAAGGATCTGCTACCCAGCTCCCAAATAAATCACACATGGAGGTTTGTTCTTAGTTACGAATACACGGCCTTAGCTCCTTAGCTTGGCTTGTTTCTTGCCAGTTTTTCTTAACTTTCTTAAATTATTCTGACTACCTTTTGCCTCTGGGCTTTTATCTTTATCTATTTCTGTATACCTTTCTTTCCTTCTTACTCTGTGACTGGCTGGGTGGCTGACCTGATATCCTCCCCTTCTTCTTCTTCTCTGATCCTCCTTCTCTCTCCTTCCCAGATTTTGCCTTGAATTTATACTTTCTGCCTGCCAGCCCTGCCTACCCTTACTCCTGCCTCACTTCTGGCCGTCCATCTCTTAATTAGAACTATCAGGTGTTCTAGACAGGCACAGTAACACAACTTCACAGAGTTAAACAAAAGTCACACACCTGGGCTGGAGAGATGGCTCAGTGGTTAAGAGTATTGCCTCGACTTCCAAAGGTCCTGAGTTCAATTCCCAGCAACCACATGGTGGCTCACAACCATCTGTAATGTTGTCTGGTGCTGTCTTCTGGCCTGTAGGCATACATGCAGACAGAATATTGTATACATAATAAATAAATAAACAAATAAACAAACAAACCAAATATTAAAAAAAAAGTCACACACCTGAGAATAATATTCCCCAACATATGTGTGTCTGCGCTCTTGAGTGCAGGTGCCCTGGGAGACCAGAGGTGTCCCACAGGCCTGGAGCCAGAGTTACAATTGACATAACTGCCCAGCCATCTCTCCAGCCTCAGGAATGTGCATTTCCAGCAAGTTACTGTGAGTGCACTATACCAGAAACAAAGATGGATTTTGCTAGCTATGAAGCCAGAGGAACCTCAGCCCGAGGACTCTCCCTCGGGTACAGCAGGGATCCTGACCTCTGCTGCACAAAGACTTTCAGGAAAAGTTAGAATGAAAAAAGCAGTTTATTAGGCAAAAATACAAAACACATGTTATGTGGTTTAAGGAAGGTGGTCTATAAGACTAATTCTTAAATATGGTGGTATGCTTATTTCCTCACGGGATTCTTCTACAGTAAGTGATATTATAAGGGGATTTATGAGGTGTCATGTGTAGGCATGGATCAAAAGAATGAAAGCCATTTTGCAATGCATAGGTTTCACAAGGTTGATGTGTTCTGATTGATTGTAAGCATAGCTTACTAGACATTTTAATAATCCTGTGACGCTTTCAGGAAAGAGAATTTCATTTTTGGTCAGTCATGTCAAAATTATTACTTTTTTAGGTTTATTTTTACTTTACGTGTATAAGGGTTTTACCTGCAGGTGCCAGTGGGGGCAAGAAGAAAGCAACCGGAGCAGTAGACAGTTGGCATGTGGGTGCTGAGATCGAATTCACGTCCTCTGGAGGTGCACCAAGGGCTCTTGTCGAAATTCTTTTTTTTTTTTTTTTTTTTTTTTTTTTTTTCGAGACAGGGTTTCTCTGTGGCTTTGGAGCCTGTCCTGGAACTAGCTCTGTAGACCAGGCTGGTCTCGAACTCACAGAGATCCGCCTGCCTCTGCCTCCCGAGTGCTGGGATTAAAGGACTCTTCGTAGAAATTAACCAAATCCAGATAAATGAGGGGACTTTTTCCCTTACCCACGTCGTCTTGGCCTTTCGGTCTTTTTTATCATCGGCCTCACTAGCTCAGTTATCTGACGAGACTCCACTAATTTCTCATCTACCCCTAACTACTCCAAAACTTTGATTTTGAACATCCAAATTCAGCTACAGTTTTTGGTTTTGATGGTCCGTCCCCTCCGCGCCCCACCGCTCGCATTCTGGGCTGAAATCAAGTCTTCCCGGAATTTGCTTGCACCTGTTTGCTCATGGGTTCTTCCTAGCTAAGTTTCCCTCAGGAAGCCGAGGTGTTTTTCCGCCTGGCAGGGCGCTGCGGTCCCCGGAGCTCCGGGTTGTTTTCCTCCTCCGGCTTTTGGTTTGGGCCGAGCACCGCCCAGGCGCGCGTCCTGCGGGAATCGGCCAACTGGAAGGGGCGGGGACCGTCCTCTGTGGACTTTTGGGCCTTGGCGGCTTCCGTCAGCAGCAGGTTCGGGAGTAGGCGCGGCCGGTGCAGCCAACGACCGACCGCGATTCTGCCGGCCATGGAGTTCGACTGCGAGGCCGTGAGGCGGCTGCTGGGCAAGGTGCGGGCGGGCGGGCGGGCGGGCGGCGGGCCGGGCGGGTCCCAGCGTCCTCGTCACGTCACGCTGCCCCAGCTCACACCCTCCCTCGACTCCCCCTAACTCCCACCCATATCCTTTTTTCCCCCCCAAAATCGTTGTGTTGCTTTGACACATCGACTCATGCTGTTGCCCAGGCTGTCTGGGAAGTTGCAGCAGTCCCCCTGCCTCAGCCTTCGGGTGTGGGGTCAGAGGCTGACGGCCCCTCGACTCCCTTGAATGAGTCACTCCCTGCAGGTGACTGCTTGGGAAAGTCCCAATTATCACACTGTGGAAGCGATCGATTCTGCGCAGTGCTTCCTTCTGGACAGTCACTGTGCTCTTGTTTCTGTGTTGCGCTCACCTAGGCTGTGGCCACAGCGTAGGCGCTCACGAGGAGAGATCGCCGCAGACAGACTGTAGAAAGGTGGAGGGCTCCCCCACCGTCAGGTCTCACCTGCATCCCAGAGGCCAGATGCTCAGCATTCCTGAGTCCTGCCCACGGGCAGCCAGAGCCCTCTCGCTCAGAAGTTAGTTGGTCCTGAAGGTTCAGATTTCCGTTGAAACCAGATTTCTGGTTTTCTTGGATGTGGGGGTGTCTCTCTTTGTTGGGACACACTTTACATCTGTTAGAGTTTTCAAGCCGGGCGGTGGTGGCGCACACCTTTAATTTCTGGAGAGATAGGCAGGCAGATCTCTGTGAGTTCGAGGCCAGCCTGGTCTACAGGTCAGGCTCCAAAGCTACAGAGAAACTCTGTCTCAGAAAAAAAAAAAAAAAAACCCAAAAAACTTTGGTTCCCTAATTACAATACTCTATTCCCTGATAAATCACCTTAAAACATAAATTTAAGGTGAATGTTACTAATTTTTACATGTTGCCAATGTAGCCAATGAGTGTGTGTGTGTGTGTGTGTGTGTTTTAGTGGGGATTGAACCTAAAGCCTTGTGCATACTAGGAAGGCACTCTATCACTATATTCTTAGCTACAACATTCCTTTTTTTACTTTTTATTTATTTTTTGTTTTGTTTTTTTTTGGGGGGGGGGCAGGGTTTCTCTGTAGCTTTGGAGCCTGTCCTGAAACTAACCAGGCTGGCTTCGAACTCACAGAGTTCCTTTTTTTTTTCCTTTTAAGTTTTCTTTATTATGTATAGATACACCAGATCTCATTACAGATGGTTGTGAGCCACCATGTGGATGCTGGGAATTGAACTCAGGACCTCTGGAAGAGAAGCCAATGCTCTTCTTAACCTCTGAGCCGTCTCTCCAGCTCCTCATTCCTTTTTTAAAAAGGTTTATTTTTATTTTTGCTTATGTGTATGTGTGTGCTTGTATATATACTACTTGCTGTATGTGGGTGCTTGTAGGAGGCCAAAGAGGGTATTAGAACCCCTGAACATGAAGTATAGGAGGTTTGGGCTATTTAATATGGGTGCTGGGAACTGAAGCCCAGGCCTTATGGAAGAAGTATTGTCAAATACTCTTAATCATCTCGCCAGCCTGTATACCTGTTTGTTTTGGGTTTTGACAGGGTTTCATCATGTAACCCAGGCTATCCTGGAACTCTTTATGTAAACTAAGCTGGCTCAAACTCACCATGATCTTCCTGCTCTGCCTCCCAAGTGCTGGGATCAAAGGCATATTCCAATGCACCTGACTTGAGCACCTCTGTTTTCCAATGTAGCTGTATCTTCCCCATAGCAGTGCAGACAGGTAAGGGGGAGTTTTGATTGCCCTGTATCCTCTCCAGCACTTACTATTGTCTCATGATGACTATGACTTGTATCTTGATTATGTGGTGATCCCACCAACCTTTTTTGTTCACTTTCAAGATTATTTTAACTGTTCTAAGATAGCTGTTCCATGTTAGTTGAAGCTTGGAGTTGAGATATGTGTGTGTGTTCCAGACAGAAACTAGGCCTCCTAGAGATGATAAGCAAATGCTTCATCTCCAGCCCAATTTTCAGACTTTTATTTAAAAACTCAGTTGTCTGGGCAGTGGTGGTGCATGTCTTTAATCCCAGCACTCGGGGAGGCAGAGGCAGGAGGATCTCTGTGAGTTTGAAGCCATCCTGGTCTACAAAGTGAGTTCCAGGATAACCAGAGCTGTTAGATGTAGAAACCCTGTCTCAAAACAAAACACACACACACATACACACACACACACACACACACACATACACACACACACACACACACACAAAACAAAACAAGCAGACAAAAAGCTCAGCTGAAGTTTCACTCAGGAATTTTGCTGAATCTTTTGGGAAATATTACTATCTTGATGTTTCAGATCCACAAACACAGGGTATCTTCCCATTTAAAACAGCTTTCCATTTTATTTCTTCCCAGTGTTATGTTTTCAACATCACTTTTGTACCTTTCTGAAGCTTTTCCCACGTATCTTTATTCTATTTCCAGTATGTTGATAGATTTCCTTCCTTTCATTTAATCCTCTTTGCAAGTCTAGGGAGTGGGTATTATTTCTCTTTGTAGGGAAGAAAATGGATTGAAAGAAGTTACATGATGTTGTCTGCAGGGCCACAAAGAAAGGCAGTGAGAGGCAGTTCATCTACTTGTAGCAAACTCTTGCTGGTATTTCGTTTCCCCTTGGAACCCAGGATACAGGACAAGAGGTGGAAGGGAAAGTCAAGATGTCTCTGGTGACGGAGGCATTCAGAAGAGAGTTGGGGACGGACAGCTTGGTTAGACCCTGCCATAAGCGTGGCAGCCTTGACTTTGGTCCTGAATGGCGGCAGGAAGGAACCAACTCCTGCGAGTTGTCCTCTGCTCTCCAAATGTCCATCCACACATATAGAACTACATTAAATCAATACATTAAAATGCAGTTACACTTTTTTTTTGTTTGTTAAAGTAGATGTTCAGTAGTGATGAGCGGTGCATCCCATACTGTCAGCCTGTGCTGTCCCATAAGCTTCCGGGGTATTTGGAGACATATAGACTTAACCAATCAAGGCATAGGTCTTGGGTTAAGCTTGGGGTTTAGTACTTTACTTGGTGTCTGACTTAGCAAATTTCGTGGATTCTCTAGATTTTATTTTATAAAATAGAGCAGTTGTAAACTCTGCTTACTCCTTAGCACCATGGTTTAAAAGAGCAGATTGGAAAGACTTGGTGGTGGACACCTACATTCCTAACCTTTGGGCGGCTGAGACAGGGAGATGGCCAGCTTGAGGCCAGCCTGAACTCTAAAGAGAGAGCCTGTCTCAGATTAATAATGAACCAAATACTGGCGACACCCGCAGTGGTAAAGCCCTGGCTCGGGCCTGGCATCCAGCAGGCGTTAGTCTTGTTCACAGTTTTATTTTCATTCCTTGCTTGCTCCTCTCATTTCAGTACAAGTTCAGGGATCTGACGGTAGAAGAGCTGAAGAATGTGAACACGTTTTTCCCGCACTTCAGATATTCCATGGACACCTACGGTACGGGTAGCATCCTCTAGTCCTTCCTGCATTATTTGAATTACTGATTATTTGGCCTGAAGAGCTTCCAAATTATGTTTCTTTTCTTTTTTAATCTCAAAACTTGCCATGTAGCCAGGGATAGCCTTGAACTTCTGATCACCAGCCTCCATCTCCTGAGTGTTGGAATCACGGGCAGGCACCTTCGCTCTGTTTTCATTGGTGATGGAGGTTGAAGCCAGGGCTTCATGAATACTACCAAATATTCTACCAGCTGAGCTATACTCCAGCACTTGAAACAGGATCAGTATGTACCCCTGCCTAAGCTGACTTTGAGCCCATGGCAGTTCCGTCTCTACCTCTCAAGTGCTGGGGTTACAAGTGTAGGACACCATGCCTGGCAAGGAACATGCCTCTTAAGAGGGGAAGGTGGGCTTTGAACTTGGATTTCAGTGTCCAAGTTTTATGTTTTTACACCTCTTTCTTCTTTATTTATTTTTGCATAATTTATATGTACAGTCACACATATTGATTGCTGTTCTCTCTTCTCACTGACATTTTGAAACTTTTTCTTCTAGTTTTCAAAGATACTTCCCAAAAAGACCTGCTGAACTTCACTGGTACTATTCCTGTGATGTATCAGGGTAAGTCCAGAAGTTGAGAGAATGTGGGACTTCTCAGCTCAATTCTGAGTTGTACTGGTGCGGGTGTGGGTGTTGTTCAGAACCCTATCCCCCTCTCACTTTTGGAGTGTAGGTGTATGTTGAGTTGTTGAAAATGCGGAGGGTTGGGGTTGGAGAAATGGCTCAGAGGTTAAAAGCATTGACTGTTCCTCCAGAGGTCCTGAGTTCAATTCCCAGCAACCACATACTGACTCCCAACCATTTGTAATGAGATCTGGTGCCCTCTTCTGGCTGCAGGAAGGCATGCAGACAGCACTGTATACAGAATAAATAAAGACAATGCAGAGCGTTTTGGCCCTCCTCTCCCTCCCTCAGTTCTGGAATCTGCATGGTTTCAGTTTCGTGCAGCCTTCCGACATGCTCTACAATGTAAGGGTCACTAAGGAAAGGTGGCTCAGCTTCTCCTCTAAGTTCTGTGTGTCTAGCTCAGCTCATGGTTCACAACAGCTGTAATTACTGAACTGCTTGAGGGCAAGTACCCGAATTGCAGTCGGCTCGTCTGTCCTTTCTTACCTATATGACAGACTTATCTAGCAGCTGGCATAGTACCTCATGCTAGGGATAGAGAAACGAATGAGAGAGAATCCACAGTAGAAAGGCAGGCTGGGTAAGCAAATGATTTCAGGGTAGAACAGATAGAAAAGTAGAGAGGCGACCGTGTCTCTGCTTGGGACGAGCAGAAGAAACTACCCCAGAAAGATTTTGTGTCCCAAGCTTACAGTGCAGCACGTCCTGTCAATTGCTTCTGAACTGAAGAGTTGGCCACTGTCGGCTTTTCTCTGTTATGCTGGTGCTGTAGTGAGACCCTCTTCTAAATGTAGAGAAAAGGAAAAGCAGGCTGATTTACACCCATCCTTTACATACTGTAGGCTTGGCTACTCTTTCTTCCCTTATCTCTGTATATGGGACTGAACACAGGGCCTCACGCACACTAGCCAAAACTCTACTTGTGAACTCCATCTCAGCCCCTTTTTTTATATTGAGGTAGGGTCTTGATGCTGTCTAGACTGAGTTCAAACTCAGTCTTCCTGGAACCTCAGCATCCTGAGGTTGAATTATAAGCTCTTACCACTGTGCCTGGCTGCCTGTTTCTAAAATACCATCTAGTGGCATTGTACACGCATACGTATGTGTCATGATTGTTTATATGTCTCCAACAGGTAATACGTACAACATACCCATTCGCTTCTGGATTTTGGATTCTCACCCTTTTGCTCCACCCATTTGCTTCTTGAAGCCAACTGCAAACATGGAAATCTCAGTTGGAAAACATGTGGATGCCAAAGGCAGAATATACTTGCCCTATCTCCAAAACTGGAGCCATGTAAGATCAGATTGGATTTTCTTTAAGTTTTCTTTTCTGAATGTCTGTCTTTGATCTTGATAGTATAAGTAAGCACACTGCATCTTCCTTCCTTTCTTATTTATTGTTGTTTTGTTTTTGAGTCAGGGTCTACTATGTAAACTGACCTTGAACTCAGAGAGCTGCTGCTTCTGCCTCCCTATGTGCCACCACACCGGAATAATCTTTCAATTACATTCTTCATGTGATCTTTAGAAAGAATTTGAAATTGAGCTCTCTTAAGTCTTTGACGTTACCAAAACACTGATGACATCAGCCTGTATCCCCGCCTTCTCCAGGTCAGGGAGCCAGCTGATGTTGTTCCTTGTTTTATTCTCATTTGCCACTTGAGGGGATACACGAAAAGCTACTAGCAAAATACTGGAACTCTATTTCCTAGTTTCTGCCTATTAATAATTCTTACGCTATATAATTCTTATGTAGATGTGTGTAATATGTATAATTTTACCTGCTTTTTTAACTATGTGTAAGTTCATCATACTCTATGTAATCTGTAATGTGCTTTGTTTAACTGACTGAGTGTGTGTATGCGTGCGCGCGTGCATGTGTGTGAAAGAGAGAGAGAGAGACAGAGGAACCTAGGGCCTGCAGTTTGGTAGGCAAGCATTCTGCTGCTGAGTTTTGGCCGTGTTGGTCTTGGCCCAGCCTTGAACTGTGACCCTTCTGCCCTTCTGCCCTTCTCTCTGAAACAGCTGTGATTATGGTTCTGTCTCTCCAGGCCTTACTAAGGTTTTCATTTTGCAGTGCTAAGGATTGAACCTCAGGCCTTGCTCATACCAGACAAACTCTGTACTGCTCAGTTACACCCCAGCCTGCCATTCCGTTACTTTTTTAAAAAGTTCAATTTTATATATTTATTGCATGTGTTTGCGTGTGCACATATGCATGCATATGTGACATGGCACGCGTGTAGAAGTCAGAGGACAACTTGTGGAAGTCAGTTTTTTGTCACGTGAGCTGCAGAGGTCAAACTCACGCTGTCAAGCTTAGCAGCAGGTTCCTTTACCTGCCAAGCCGTCTGGCTGACCCTCTCTGTCCCTTTGTTTGTTTTGAGATAGGGTCTTACACTGAGCCCAGAGTTCTCTGACTGGCTCGACAGACCTGCCATTAAGCTCTAGATATTCGCCTGCTCTAGAGTTCCAGCCACACACTGTCATATTAGCTTTAACTGGTTGCTGAGGATCTGATCGGGTCCCCATTCTTGCACTGCAGGCACTTTATCAACTGAGCCGTTTCCTCAGCCCTGTTTCTTTGTTGAATTACCTACCTTACCTTTTTTTAAACTATCTTCAAAATATGTATTGATATCTGTGCCCTCTTTAAAATTTATTTTATGGGGGCTGGAGAAATGACTCAGAGGTTAAGAGTACCAGCTGCCATTCCAAAGGATCTAGGTTCAATTCCCAGCACCCACATGGCAGCTCACAAGTGCTTATAACTCTAGTTCCAGGAGATCTGACTCCCTCACACAAATAAACATATAGGTAAAACACCAATGCACATGAAAATAAATAAATTTAAAAGATTTATTTTATGTATATGAATGTTTACCTGCATATATGTATGTGAATCATATGCGTGCCTGATGCCCATGGAAGCCAGAACTGGGCATCAGATCCCCTGGCAGTTGGGCGAACCCCAGTCTCCTGAAAGAGCAACCAGTATTGTAACTGCTGAGCCATTACTCCAGCCCTTCCTTCTTTCTTTTGTAAGGAAATACACAATAAATGCATTAGGAAATAGGCATAGGGATAAAGTGTTGTGTCCCAACCTGGATGGCGGATAAATACTATTGCAGCTTTTCTATTAGTTTTAAATGACTTCAGAATAAAAGGTTTCGACCCTGTGTATTCTGCTACAGAGTATGTTTATCCTGTTTTCCTACATTTGGAAGATGTTGGTTTAGCATTTTCCTGCTTGTATTGTACAGCTATGTGAAATATTTTCCATGGGATTTCCAGGGAAGTTACTTATTGTATAACAGAATTTGTTTGTACTTTTCAGTTAAGAATATTAAAACAAACCAGGCAGTGGTAGTGCACGCCTCTAATCCCAGCACTGGGGAGGCAGAGGCAGGCGGATCTCTGTGAGTTTGAGGCCAGCCTAGTCTACAGAGCGAGTTCCAGGACAGCCAAAGCTATGGTGCCATTTACATGTAACAACAGTATGAACAAATATGCAATATTAAACCTGCAGGGCTGGAGAGATGGCTCAGAGGTTAAGAGCACTGGCTGCTCTTCCAGAGGTCCTGAGTTCAATTCCCAGCAACCACATGGTGGCTCACAACCATCTGTACTGAGATCTGGCACCTTCCTCTATCGTGCGGGCATACATCGAGGCAGAATGTTGTATACATAATAAATAAATCTTTAAAAAAAATATTAAACCTGCATAAAGTGAATTATTAATATTGTTATACCATTGAGGCCTCCTTCTGTTTCCATCATGCGAAGTTTCTCATGATTCTCTGATTATTTAAAATTCTGCATAATACTAAAAATGACAAGGGATGGCTGCCATGCATTGCAGTATAGTAGATACAGCTTACAAAGCGTGTGCTTCTGTTGTTATTGGTAAGGGGTGTAGCTCAGTGTAAAGTGCTTGCCTAGCACACACAAGGCTGTGAGTTCAGTTCCCAGCACTGCTGAAGAAAGAAAACAGGCAGGGGTTGTATGAAGACGAAGAGCAGGCTCCTAGAAGACATCTGGGGAGTCAGTATATGCAGGTCTTCAGCTGCGCATTGTTCAAGGATCGCCTTGCGGATGACAATAGAAAACTACTATTCTTTAGAAAAACAATGTTGTGTAACTGTCCCCTTTGCCTGTATTCTTCAGCCTAAGTCTGCCATTGTTGGATTAATTAAAGAAATGATCGCCAAGTTTCAGGAGGAACTTCCTCTCTATTCAGTGCCATCATCCAACGAAGCGCAGCAGGTCGACTTGCTAGCCTATATTGCAAAAATCACTGAAGGTTTGTACTGTCAGTCAGATAACCTATGGGTTAAGAAATTAGAATTTCTCACTAGTATTCTGTACTGTTGCTACTTAAATTTAATAAATAAATATATGGATATGTGTATATATATATGTTTAATAAAAATTCCTCTATATAGTTCCAAATAAAATTTAAAATATAAAAATGTTACTCTTACATAGACAGATACAATAGTTCTTGCTTTATTCAGAGCCCCTTATAAATTAATTATCCAAACCTTGATCATTTCATGTTTCTGTAGCTTTGACTTATTAAGTATATGAGTCCAGAGGTATATAAGCCTAAGTTTCTTATTGGTGCTAAAACCAAATTCATGCCTAGAAATTTTCAGTAAAATTTTTGTGGATATTGAGCTCAAAGATCATTGTTGAGTGTCTTCCTCAATCTTTTCCTGGCATATAACAATTATGCATGATAGTTTCAGTGTGACATTTCCATACATGCTTACAGTGTGTCTCTGGCCTATTCACCCTGTACCCTTCTCTTGTGCTTTCCCACACTTTTTTTAATGATTCATTTTTATTTTTTATATACATTGGTGTTTTGCTTGCACGTATGTCTGTGTGAGGGTGTTGGATTCCCCTGGAACTGGAGTTATAGACAGTTGTGAGCTTACATGTGGGTGCTAGGAATTGAACCCAGGCCTTCTGGAAAAGCATCCTGTAATCTTTCCGGCCCCAAATAAAAAGTTTTTAAATGTTTGCTGGGTGGTGCCGGCACACACCTTTAATCCCGCACTTGGATCTCTGTGAGTTTGAGGCTAACTTAGTCTACTGAGCGAGTGCCAGGACAGGCTCCAGAGCTACATACAGAAACCCTGTCTCAAGAAACAAAACAAAAAAAAGTTTTAAATGTTTATAATACTGTCTTTAAAAATAACTCTATGTAAAAGAACATTCAGTAGAAGACCACTGTTTTTCTTGGGGCAGGGGAGTGCAATGTACTCGTTTGAGACCGGATCTCAGGTAATTCTGACTGGCCTCAAATTCTGTGTAGCTGAAGATCACGTTGAACTCCTGACCTTTCTGCCTTCTCTCAACGCTGGGATTCCAGGCATGTGCAGAGGTGCCCAGCCTCTTGCTCCTTAGACTAGGTGTCACTGTGTAGCCCAGGCACTGCCTCAGTCTCCTGGTTGCTGGGATTGTGGACTGAGCTGCCATGCTTGGTTTCAGTCTCCTGTCCTTGCCTTCATTAGTTCAGCAAGTTGACTGGGTTTTGTTGTTGTTTTATTAATCTATAGAATCTCTATCAGAGCTTTTTCTTTTTTTAAGTTTTATTTTTAAAAAGATGCTAGAAAGGGTTTTGTGACCATGAACAAGGTCATGCTGTGTGATTCAGGCTAGTCTTCAACTTCCGGTCCTTCTCCCTCAGCTTCTTGAGTGTTGGGATTTAAAATGTATGCCATCTCATCAAGATAGGATAGATATGAAATATTTTCTCTGATTTGTCAAATGCAAATGGACTATATATATATAGTCTGTATATATTGTATATAGTCATTGTACTTGTTGTATATAGTTTTCTTATATTATTTATAGCCTTTTTATTTTAGACAAAAAGGGGAAATGTAGTGGCATTTCAATTGTAGTTTAATAAATAAAGACATTTACAAGATAAAGTTTTTAATATTATTTTTTAATTCTCAGGATGATCTTTTTTATTTCATAGGTGTCTCAGACATAAATTCAAGGGGCTGGACAAATCATGAGACTAAAATAGCGAATAAAATCACTGTGGTCGGAAGTGGAGATTTGGGTATTGCCTGCACAATGGCAATTTCAGCAAAGGTATGTAAACCTAGTTGCTGGAAGTATATCTGTACTTTCATTGGACTTTAGTTTTCTTTTTCCGTTGTTCATGTATATGAGCATTGCACATGTGTGTATGCATTTTTGGTGTGCGTGAGTACGCGGGGATATGTGGGATCTGGAGGTGATGTTGGGATCACCCTCAATTGGTCTGCCACTTCATGCATCAAGGCAGCATCTTCCAGTCAGACACAGCTGGACAGTGGGACTCGTCTCCCCAGCCAGTTTACTCTGGAACCCCGGCTCTGCCATCTGAGGCCGCAATTGGCATGTGGGCTGCCATCCCCTTCCCGCATTTATTTGCGTGGGCTTCTGGGGATCAGAACCTATAGTCTAGATCATTACCAGGGTTTTGCTGTGCAACCTAACCTACTCTTAAATAGTCTCCTTTCTCAGCCTCCTGAGTGCTGAGATTACAAACATTGACAGCTGATATAGGATTCCCCTCTGTATGCAATGAATATGTTTTATTGCCATTGGTTAATAAAGAAGTTGCTCTCTGCCAGTGACTTAACAGAGTAAAGCCAGGCAAAAAATCCAAATAGAGATGTCGAGAGAGAGTGGGCAGGGTCAGAGAGATGCTGCTGTGTAGCCTCAAAGGAGAAAGACACAAGCTGCCAGCCAGAACCTTACAGGTGGTAAAATACAAAATAATAGAAATGATTTAATTTTAATTTAAGATGTAAGATCTAGCCAATAAGAAACTAGAGCTAAGGGCTGGAAAGATTGCTCAGTGGTTAGGGGCATTGCCTGCTCTTCCAAAGGTCCTGAGTTCGCCGCCGGGCGGTGGTGGCGCACGCCTTTAATCCCAGCACTCGGGAGGCAGAGGCAGCCGGATCTCTGTGAGTTCGAGACCAGCCTGGTCTACAAGAGCTAGTTCCAGGACAGGCTCCAAAACCACCGAGAAACCCTGTCTTGAAAAACCAAAAAAAAAAAAAAAAAAGTAATTACCAAAGGTCCTGAGTTCAATTCCCAGCAACCACATGGTGGCTCACAACCATCTGTAAAGAGGTCTGGTGCCTTCTTCTGGCCTTCAGGCAGTACACAGACAGAATATTGTATACATAATAAATAAATAAATATTAAATAAATAAATAGAAACTAGAGCTAATAAGTCAAGCAGTAATTTATTTAATATAGTTTCTATGTGATTATTTTGGGTCTGGGCAGCTAGGAAATGAACAAGAAGCCTCTGCCCACAGACAGCCACACCTGGCTTTCAGAGTGGTAACACTGGCATCAGAGTGGCAACACTGTATCTCCTAAGAATTGGTTAGGAATTCATAGTCTTCTGCTAAATCTCCATTTCACCACAGCCTGCTGATGAGTGCCTCACAGGTGACTTAGTGGTCTGGTAGCCTGAGCCCTCTTCCAGAATCCTGAACTGAAGTGCTTCTTATCTCGTTTGAAGTGAATACTTGCGTTGGTTTCCATCTTGAAGATCTAAACACATCATGTCATTTTTCACATGTACTAGTACATTTATAGTATAACTTCTGTAAATGAGACTAGCAGATTATTTTATTAATTTTTGAATTTTTAAAATGTTTTAAATTTTTGATAGAAATTGTTAAATTGAGTTGAGCATAAGGGACATGTGCCTTTCATCCCAGCACTCCTGGGCAGAGGCAGAAAAGTCTCTGCGGTCAAGGCCAGCCTGGTCTACACAGAGAGTTCCAGGACAACCAGGACTACACAGAGAAGCCCTCTCAAGGAGAGAAATTGTCCACTATGTCAGTTATACTAATTATTCTCACACGTTTGGATCTGTGTGTGGACTAAATGAAGATGGAAACATACACTTTCTTTGCATTTTCCTAGTGTGGTTCACAATAATAAGATCATAGCTATGCTTTAGGAAGGACTACCATGGCTGGCCCTGTGCCATATACTTAATCTCACAAACACCTACCGGTGCGGTGCATAGTTACCAGGTAATAAATGGAGTGCTTCTTTTTTTTGTTTTGTTTTGTTTTTTGTTTTTTTTTTTTTTGTTTTTCGAGACAGGGTTTCTCTGTAGCTTTGGTGCCTTTCCCGGAACTAGCTCTTGTAGTCCAGGCTGGCCTCGAACTCACAGAGATCCGCCTGCCTCTGCCTCCCGAGTGCTGGGATTAAAGGCGTGCACCACCACCGCCCGGCCAATGGAGTGCTTCTTAGTAGACCCCTGGGTATCTCGACCTAAGGGCTCCCACTCCCCCACACTCTTATTGCCTTGCTGTCACTTCCAGTCCACTCACCGTACTGCCCAGGGAGCCATCCTTGGGCACCGGGAGTATTTTTCTGTGGCATCTTTGGTGAAAATACTGCATGATAGCAGGTTTGATTTGTGGTGTGCTCTCTCTCTCTCTCTCTCATATTTATTTATCTCTACATAGAAAGTGTTTGTTTGTTTATTTGTTTTGAAGAACCTGGCAAGAGTTTTTACTTTTAAGCAGGGAATGGTATGCTAGAATAGACACCCCCCACCCAAAATCATTTTAGACTGTTTAAGAATAGGTACTAAGCTAAGTGTGGTGGTGCACACCTTTAATCCAGCACCTGGGAGGCAGAAGCAGGAGGAAGGAGGATCTCTGTGAGTTCAAGGCCAGCCTGGTCTATAAATTGAGTTCCAGAACTGCCAAGGCTACACAGAGAAACCAAGTCTCAGAAAAAAAACTAAAAAAGAAAAGAACAAAAACAACAGATACTATGGCATTAAAAATCAAAACTCAAGAGGAACAGTAGCATGCCTACCATATCCCCTTTGTCATTCATTCGAGAGAAGATACAGTTTGCCACCTGAGTAAGCCATGTTAGGTCCCGGTGTTTAGTAGTCAAGCCTGAAGGGGCTTGCGTACTGCAAAGAAATTGTCCTGACTCAGCAGCAGGAAAAAACTGGCTGTTTTAAAATGCCGGCTTTCTAGGCTGTGCCGCCATTACGATCTCTGTCTGGCTCCTGGGGGAGACAGAGCTTTTGTATGGAGCATTTGGAATAAACTGCTTTGGCTTGCTTGATGGCAATTTGGACTGCTGTATGCCTGGAACTCTATGCAGCTCAGGCTCACCAAATGGCTCTGGGCAGGAGCGGCTCAGCTCTGCCATACTGCAGTCTCAGGCAGGAACTACCGTAATTACCTTAATGACAGCGAACTTAAGGTTTCTACTGGGCAGAATGCAGGCGGTACCGTATTAACTGTACAAGATGCAACTTAAGTTTTTAAGAATTGCTTAACATTTTAAAAAATGCTCCTGGATAGTAAAAAAATTACAGATTCACAATAAAACAGATTCAGACAGACCACTAAATGAGTCACAATGTTGGATAAATGTACGTGGGCTTGAGAGAAAAAATATATATATATATATAGAGAGAGAGAATAAAGTTAATGCCTTTAAAAAATAAAAAGGTAAAGTCTTTAAAGAGACAGAGTACAGATGGTTAAGAGATTAAAAAAAAATAAAGAAAAAATAAGCCACGTAAAAATGGAAAATTCACAGAGAGTCTGGATTATGTACATTGTGTTTTCTTTAAAATTTTTGACTGTAAAGGAGCTAAGTACAGAGAGACATTTCATTATATGGGCTGCCAAGTGGAACCAGAATGGATATCATGAGGGTATGATTTCAAAATTTGGGTCTAAGAATATGATGCTTCGGAGAGGGTCTTCTTTTGTTTTCACAGAGGACCAGACCCTATGGATTGCATCTATTCCGATATGGTATGATAGACCACGCCCTCCTGAAAGGTTGCTGTGAACACCCTCAGAAAATTGCTTCACTCAACTGCCAACTGAGATAAAACTATCACAGGTTATACCATGAAAGACCTAATTAACGACGCCCCCATTCAGCAGGAAGCAGTTTGGAGAGAAAAACTGCGCCCATGTTCCCAAAACATTGTTTATAACTGTTCTTTTAAATTTAAAGGAGGATATGATATAGATATAAATAATTTGCATTGATGTGGATTTTAAGGTCAATTTTGTTATATGTATTTCTGATCTTGATCTAGGTATTGTGATTGTGTAGTTCATTTTTAAAATGTAATGTATAATTAGAAAATATAGGTTGTTGATGTATAATCATAAATAATAGTCAAACTTGTAGTCATGTTAGTTAGATTTTCTAGATATATAGAGATATATTTCAGTTAGATAGGCATTCTTCATATCTTTCAAGGACTGCAGAATATGGCATTTAATGTTTTAATAACTTAGGGTTTTTCATGACAATGAGACACATCTGCTCCTGGCAGCACCAATCTACTTCAAGAGGAAGATGGGCATCAAAGAGGATCCTTATGGAGCTTGATAGACATTTGGGCAAGAGACTGTTCTTGCCTGGACTATTGCATAAACTGGACACAGAGAACCCGCAGAGAGAGGACTACTGAACTTGCCTAAAGGTGAGATGATCTTTCAGGGTTCCTGATTCATAAAAGAGTCTACAAGACATTCTGCAGGACGCAGGACACAGCAGAAAGTGACTGAACTGTCTTTGGAATTTCCTGCTTCATGGAAATGTCTGCTGGATACTATGGGCCTGGAGGCCGAAGATGGATGCCCCAACTGTACAGAGGAACTTTGGGTGACTGTCCAGGCAGCGAGTTGTCTCTGTCATTTCTAGAATTTTGGACTTCTTGTTTACTGTAGTTTTATATCCTTCTGGAGTCTTTGATGGAGTTGAAGAATGGTTAGTTATAGTTTTCCTTAGTTATGATAACAGATAAAGTAGATATAAATATTGTAACTGTAATTCTTATTTGATAACTGTTTTGTTATATGTAATTTTACTATGTTAAAGTTGAGAAGCCTTTCTTTTTTTGTTTAAACAGAAAAAGGGGAAATGATGGAGGTGGGTCTTGTATCTTTCTGTTGATTTGTAGTGTCACCTGCACAATGTGTACATCTTCTGTATTGCTATTTTGTTTCTTTTCTTTCTCAAGTAGTGCAGGAGTCCTCATTTCTCAGTGAGCTCGTATTGAGTAACTGGCTATATTGGTAGAACATTGTTCTTGTTCTAATTTTTCCACACAGGGCATTGCAGACAAGCTGCTCCTTTTAGACCTCTCCGATGGGACTAACCAAGGAACGATGGACCTTGATATCTTCAACCTGCCTAATGTAGAGATCAGCAAAGGTTTGATTATTCTATTTAAAGATGGTTATGGGGGGTGGAGAGAGGGCTCAGAGGCTAAGAGCACTGACTGCTTTTCCAGAGATTCTGAGTTCAATTCCCAGCACCCACACGGTGGCTCACAACCATCTGTAACAGTGTCTGATGCCCCCTTCTGGTCTCCAGAAATACATGTGGTCAGAGCACTCGTACATAAGAAAAGTAAGTTCAGTTTCTCAGCTGTAACCAGGAATGTACTGTCTGCCTTGGTGCACAGGAGACGCCTAAGCCAAGACTAACAAAAGACACTCAGTTCACTTTGATTGTGTTCAAACTATTCTTACCATGAGCTCTAATGAGAACAGATTTGAAAATGCTACTTCAGGCAGTCGGGGGTATCTATCATACTTATATATCTTATCTGAGGCCCTGGATTCAATCCCACACCCACAGAAAGAGGAAGAAAATGAAAATGAAGTTTTTGCCATCTAACCCTTTTTGTGTGTATGAGCCTCAATCTTGCTGTTTCCCTGCTGCCCCTCCTGCCTCTCCCATTTAGTGTTAATTATAGGCACCTGCCACCAAGGCCAGGCTTCTGCCTTTTCAAAAAAAGCATCATTTTATAGTGTATGTGACATCATGTTAGTACAGATATACTTATCTAGATAAATACCATATTTAGGGATTGCTGGTTTTAAAATATTTTACCAGCCGGGCGGTGGTGGCGCACGCCTTTAATCCCAGCACTCGGGAGGCAGAGGCAGGCGGATCTCTGTGAGTTCGAGACCAGCCTGGTCTACAAGAGCTAGTTCCAGGACAGGCTCCAAAACCACAGAGAAACCCTGTCTCGAAAAAAAAAATTTTTTTTACCAGGAATGCATAGTTTTAAAAACAAGCCCATTAAGCCTGGGAGCTGGCTCAGTGGATAAGAGCACATACTGCTGTTGCGGAGGACCCAAGTTTTTGGTTCCTAGCACGCAGGTGAGGCAGCTCACAACTGCCTATAACTCTAGTTCTAGTGGTTCCAACAGCCTCCATGAGCACCCATATGAGTGGCACACACACACACAGATGCATGACACTAAAAATAAATTTTAAAAATCAAAATATAGGGCTGGAGAGATGGCTCAGAGGTTAAGAGCATTGCCTGCTCTTCCAAAGGTCCTGAGTTCAATTCCCAGCAACCACATGGTGGCTCACAACCATCTGTAATGAGGTCTGGTGCCCTCTTCTGGCCTGTAGGCATACAGACAGAATATTGTATACATGATAAATAAATAAATATTTTTTAAAAAAAATCAAAATATATTAAAAAACAGATCTGTGAATGAATGTGTCCCCTAAAACATGTTTACCAGTTTATAGAGAAGACCATCTTATACATGCCGCCACAGTGCTGTGGGCTTATTTTGTCTTTCCTTAGGTCTCCTCTGTTCCTTGACTGCTTTCCAAATGCTGTGTAAAGCAGTTACACAGACTAAGATGCACTGAGTGTGGTAGTGGTGGTGGGGGTTGACTTGCCTGTCTGTTCTAAAAATAGTACATCACAGTTCAATAGGCCTTCAATCCCTGGAGGAGACAGTTGGCTCCTGTTCCTCCTCTGAGAGAGCACTGTAGTTCTTTTAATGGCCGCGTGAGGCTCCGTGGGGAGCTGGATATTCTCTTGTTCCAGGCCATGAGGTTCTCAAGGGACCTGTTAACTCTTCAGATCCTGTAAGAGAGACTGTTTAGTCCCCAGCCCTAGAGGAAGAGACTGTTTAAGCCCTAAGGAAATCCTTCTTTCCTGTGAGTCTCGTTAGCCATTGGTAACTGGTGAAATGATTTAAAGAGCAGAATCTTTGGGAGAAATGTTCAGTACATGGGACTTGCCACCAATCAAGGACTCAGAATTACCCATGAGGATGAGGCCGTTTTTATCATTCAGATCCAAAGGAGGAAAAGGAGGAAGATTCTGGCAAATTGGGTTGAAGCCAAGATGTGGTGTTGTAACTTGAACTGGTCACTGGTTTTTGATGCTCTGAACAAGCATCCTACCCTCTCCCAGTACCATTTTCCCTTGGGGTTCAGGGTTAATAGCGTAGAGTCTGAAACCAGACTGCCTGGGCCTGAATTCCAGCCCTCTGCTGACTTACCCAAGCCCTTCACTTCTCTGCTCAGTCCTCCCGCTCTCCCCGGGCTGGAGCACAGTCACTTGGAAGGAATCCCGAGGCTCCCAGGCTCAGTACAGAAGCCAGTGGTTGCTCATTTTACCTACAGCATACTACTCATTTCCCCTTTAAGAGCTCTGAGTCACAAAGAAAACTCAGTCTTTGTGTACTGGTGCTGGCTCTTTCCAACTTCCTGCCTGTCTTGTTATGTATCCCAGGCTGGCCTCCAC
Organism: Microtus obscurus; assembly: GCA_963919715.1. Classification (NCBI taxonomy): domain Eukaryota; kingdom Metazoa; phylum Chordata; class Mammalia; order Rodentia; family Cricetidae; genus Microtus; species Microtus obscurus. Next base: position 4,810,877 of record CAWTZC010000707.1, read on the forward strand.
CATGAAGCCATTCTGCTTCTTCTACCTCCCGAGTGCTGGATCGCAGCTCTGTACCACCGTGTTTGGCCCTGGGATCCAGGCTGTTGTTCTTCAGTGTTGTGACTGACAGCTATAGGGGCGTGTATGCCTGAAGGCTCTCTGTTCACAGACTGGAGAAACATTTTATCGTGTACTAGCATTAGTGTAGACTATCTTGAACTCAGACTGTTTCTTTTTGTTCATCAGATTTGTCTGCCTCTGCTCATTCCAAGGTGGTGATCTTCACAGCCAACTCTTTGGGTGGTTCTGAATCCTACCTTCATGCCGTGCAAAGCAATGTGGACATGTTCAGAGCTCTTGTCCCGGCTCTGGGACATTACAGTCAACATGCTGTCTTGCTTGTTGCATCTCAACCAGGTAAAGGCTTTGTTTCAAGTTCAAACGATGTTCCCAGTCATCAGTATAGTTGCCATTGCTGGTTTTAAAAAGCCAAAGCACTGTTATATAAAGGGTTTAGTAAGACTGCTCTTACAAGGGACAGTACAACTGTATGTCGTCACCAGTTACTCCTTGTAACTGTATCACCAGGATTACAGATCACAGCTTTTCATGAAATATTGCCAGGAGACCAGCTCTCAGCAGGTCAGAGAAACTGGAGCGGAAGTGCGGCATTGACGAAAGTGCATGCACACATAGGACACTTCTCTGAGGGCCAAACCTTAGTTCTTAATTTTGTTATTTTCTTTCTGCTGCTTGTTCTGTTCTGTATTTTCTTCTTATCCGTTTTATACCACCTAAAACGAAGATTTCTATGCAGGGAAAGATTACCGCATAACCACAAGTTACATATTTTCCAAACACAAATTAAAATCTTTACATAAGAAGGAATCACATTATGATCATGTTACGTGTTTTTCTTAGAAGCCCACACACAGTTAAACATTTTCTTTGTACTAATTTTCCCATCATAACATCTTCACCCCAGAGCCATGGTTAAACTTGCAGCAGGCCAAGTGTGCTTCAGCCGGTTCCTCTTGCCCTGGCAGGTGGCTGTGTGCAGTTTCCAGGGAGCAGATTCTTTGTTTGTTTTCCTCAGTGTGGTTCTGACTGTCCTGGCACTCACTCTGTAGACCAGGCTAGACTCAAACTCACAGAGATCCGCCTGCCTCTGCCTCCCGAGTGCTGGGATTAAAGGTGTGCGCTTCACCGACCGCAAATTCTTATCCTATAAAAAAACTTGACTCAAGTGATCTAGCTAGCCATCATTTTTCTTTGTTGTTTACACACACTTGGGTCATTTAATTTCCTTTCACAATTTTGTTTTTTCCAAGGTGCATACCAAAACCTGTGATTAATTCTGTAAGCTACTTGACCAGGGAACTCAGGCCTAGCCTTGGGTGTGGGGACATAATTGCTAATTGCTGTCTTTAGTCATCAGCTTGTCTTCCACAGGCAGAATTCATGGGTCTATAATGCATGAAACTTCCTTGTTCTTTGTTTTCATTTTCTGAAAATCTCAGATCTAACCAAGGAAGGTAACTTCTAGCCTGGTTTTGCCTTTTTTGTATCTTTTATTGGAGCACTTAGGCAGAATAGCCTAAACCATTTCTTTCTTTTTTTTTTAATTTTATTTATTTATTATGTATACAACATTCTGCCTCCATGTATGCCTGTAAGCCAGAAGAGGGCACCAGATCTCATTACAGATGGCTGTGAGCCACATGTGGTTGCTGGGAATTGAACTCAGGACCTCTGGAAGAGTAGCCAGTGCTCTTAACCACTGAGCCATCTCTCCAGCCCCTAAACCATTTCTTTAGTTAGCTTTATCAACTGTCCCATAAAAGACACTAACTATATATTTTAGGCTGACTCAAAAAGTTTAATTAAATCATAGATTCAGCTAAGCATCATTGCTCTTATAAAAGTCGTCTTCATCATGATCTGTAATTAAATTGCCCAGTGAGGAGTAGGGTTGTCCCATGGAACAATCACAGTGGGATCCTTTTACACAGTAAATCACTGTGCCAAATACAGCAGAACAGCAGCCGCAAGGGGCATTCTAGGGACAATTCCCCTCCCCCGGGCTTTGCTTCTCCAGGGTTTATTCGTTATAGCTTTGCTGTTCAGTGAATTGAACTCAAAACGCTCCATTGCCGGCTGCAGCTCCTCTGACGTGGCCACTGACAAAATGTGGTATTATTTTCCAGCTGTTAGCCATACCTCCTTCGGTGAGAAAATGGTGAAAATCCCCAAGAGAAACATGTAGTGGTGTTTACGTGTAAGAACTTGAGTCTCTGGTGTTGCAAAGATGTTAGGAAGCACATTGCACATCCAAAGAAACTTCTTTTCTTGATTTTCTCTGTGAATGTGTGCACACGCACCCACTGGTGAATGTCAGAGGGCAGGTCTGCTTCCGCAGTGTGGGTTCTGGCCCTTGAACTCAGGTTGTCAGGCTAAATGGCAGCCACCTCACCCACCCTTACTTCATCTTCAGCGTTCTATATTTTGTGGATTGTTTAAGGAAATAAATATTTCCAAAGAGTTAGTGGTTTGGGCTCAGCCGGCGAGCATGTGTTTGAAATATTCCAGAGTTCTGTGTTTCATTTGTGATTGGTCTCTATATCCTGTGAGACGCTTTTGTCATATAAGAAAAAGGGAGTTGTCATGTTTGTTTTTTAAGATACTGTACTCATAATAATATATGAACTGGTATTTTAATTTAAGCCTAAAACATAGAAGAAATTTATGAGTGAAATGAGATTATTGGGCTGGGGATATGTCTTGGAGACAGAGTGCTTGCCACGAGTGCATGAGGCCCTGGGTTCAAAACCCTTCACATACGTGCATGCATGTGGACACGCCTGCGCTCTCTCTCGTATTTATTTTCTACCCCTAACAACTTTTGTTTCGTGAGAAAATTACATAAAAATGCTTCAACCTGGCTAGTGTTTTCAATATACTTTATAAACATACTCCCAGCCATGTTGGTGCACTTCAGTAATCCCAGTACTCAGGAGCAGAGGGAGGAAGGCCAGCTAGACTGTGTAACAAGACCTGCCTTGGGGAGTATAATGCTTCAGTGCATTTAAGACTTCCAGAGTCTGCAGAGGCTCTGACTCCCTTCTCCAGTGAAACAGGGCTTTCCTTGTGAGCAGTAAGAAGCATACATTTTTAAAAAAATCTTTAAGTTTTCTTTCTGCGTGTATTATTTAGTGGAAATCATGAGCTATGTGACGTGGAAGCTGAGCACATTTCCCGCAAATCAAGTGATTGGGACTGGATGCAATCTGGACTCACAGAGATTACAATACATTATTACCAATGTTTTGAAGGCACAGACTCCAGGCAAAGAAGTATGGGTTATTGGTGAACAGGGAGAAAACAAAGGTAAGTATGGCATTATTAATTTTCCTGCTGATTCTCTGACGTCATGACATTCAGATCTGTTCAGGACCTTAGAATTGTGGAGCTTAGAGAGTACCTTCTGTTAACGAGCCTTCATGAGGATCATTTGTTGTGCATGTCTGTGTGTTAACACATATATGTGCACATTTGTGTGTGTGTGTGTTGCTGGGAATTGAACCTAGGGCCTCAAGTGTGTTAGGCAGGTACAGTACCACTGAGCTGCAACTTGGCCCCTGTTCTACTCATATATTTGTTTTCCTTGAGCTTAAGGAAAGACCCCCTCTGTCAAGTTTTATATTTTTAATTGAATTTTGGAGTCTGGAATTAATTTAAAACTTTTAATATCCCATTTAAGCATTTCAATACCTGAAGCATTTAGAAGTCCCCATTACTCCCTCCACATCCAACTTTTTGCTTTTAAGCTCAGTCTTCATTCCTAAATGCATGCTTCCTGTTTGTCTCTTTCTTTCTTTCTTTCTTTCTTTCTTTCTTTCTTTCTTTCTTTCTTTCTTTCTTTCTTTCTTTTTTTTTGAACAAATTTTCAGCCCAGGGCCTCTTTAATGAACTGTTCGTTCTCTCCCTACCACAAAAGCATAACTTCAGCTCTCTGTATGGAAACAAAAGCAAACCCTCTTCTTCTCCCAAAAGAAGGCTTTCTGTATCTGAGATGCCTTCCTTTATGCCTTGTTGCATGCTGGGAAGCCAGGCTGCTCTGGAGACAGCACTGTGGCTGCCCTCATGCATCTCTTCCACCCGTGTACAAAAATTTGAGTGTCGACGCTTACTCGCCGTGTCACTAGCTGCCGTGTAAAGGGAGGTGTGGAACACAGTCTGTTTTAGAGAGAAGGAAACAGCTATACAGAATACTCTTTGACTGAGTATTGGTGCCTAGTCATTTACACATGCGTTTGACATGGGTTGGGATTATTAGGAAAAGAATAATACTGTTCCTGTAGTACCTCGAATGATGGTAAAGGCAGTTAGGTGTTGGAGAAATGGGTAGGATTTTAATAGTTAGTATAGACTGGTGAAAACATTCCAGGAATGGGAAGTCAGAACCAGGCAGAGGCATTAGCTAGGAACTGCCTGCGATTGGCCTTAAGATATGGATGCTCATACATTCTCTTCAAGTATAGGATATATCATAATGTATTTAGCAAGTCCCCCTAAGAAGAAGAAATTTTTCATGTATATTAAATATTGAGTTGAATAAGAGCATTTTAAAATGTATTAGGCAGTCAGTACTCTATCATAGTCTTTGTACATTCATATGTGTAGTAACTTACAGAACTCACAAAGAGAAAGTATATCTTCACCTAGTATATCTAGGTGAAGGAAGAAAAATAATTTAATGGAATTGAATTCTTTAAACAAGAATAACTTAAAATCTCCTTTAAAAGTAGGTTTTTTAAAAAATTAAATGGCCTTTTATCTCAAATGTAGAGATTTATAGCATGCCTCTTTTTAAAATTTATTTTATGTACTTTGCCATTTTGCCGGTGTATATGTATGAAGATATTGGATCCTGGAGTTACAGACAGGTGCGAGCTGCCATGTGGGTGCTGGGAATTGAACCCAGGTCCTCTGGAAGAGCAGTCAGTGCTCTTAACCACTGAATCATCTCTTCAGTCCCAAATGTAGGGGTTTATTTCAGAAAGTTGTGATGATCACCTCTATTGCCTAAGATACTATGGTGCTCACTGCTGATCCATCTCCTGGAAGCCTGGAGCTTCATGTAAGAATGACCACAAGCCAGGACTGGTTTGTTGTCAAGAGGCAGTGAAAACGAAATAGACGTGTTATTTCTGACTTGTGTTCTTAACTGAGAACCAGAAACAGAAGAATATAGGAGAATGCAAACTTGGATTCTTTAAATTCGGTGTTGTAATATTTGACATATATCTGTAAAAATATATATAGAGATCCATGTGCAGACTTTGAAACCTAATAGAGCAAGCGCTCATGAATGTACCCTCAGTCAGGATTGTCGTGAGCACCACGGAAGTAACTCACATGCCCCAGGCCATCATCCTGCTTACTGTCTAGGAAGAATCAGGCTTCTTTGTTTTGTCTTTTACAGCGCTAGGATCCATTCCAGGGATCCTTGTAATTACTTAGACAAACTCTAACCACAGAGCTACACCCCTGGCTCTCACCTGTGTACAGTCTTCAACTCCTGCTCACAGCAGCATATAAACATGGCTAGGTTTCCTTACATGGCCCTAAAGACAGAAATGGATCAGAGGCTCCCTCTGCTGACTGCATGTAAGAAACCAACTGGACAACAGTAATGTGATTAAAATTGATTTTTAGTTATTATCATTTTTATGGAGTACTTTTCATACAGGTATCTCACTTAAATTTTACAAATATCCTGGGAAGGAAGAAGTAGTTTTCTCTTATTTATTTTTATTTTATGTGCATGGTGTTTTGCCTGCATGAGTGTCTGTGTGAGGGTGTCAGATCCCTTAGAACTGGAGTTATAGACAGTAATGAGCTGTCATGTGGGTGCTGGGAATTAAACCCAGGTCCTCTGGATGAGTAGCCAATGTTCTTTTTTTTTTTTTTCAAGACAGGGCTTCTTTGTCCTGGAACTCACTTTGTAGACCAGACTGATCTCAAACTCACAGAGATCCACCTGCCTCTGCCTCCCAAGTGCTGGGATTAAAGGCGTGCGCCACCACTGCCTGATGGAGCACCTGTTTGCTAAATGTATAGAAGAGGAAATACACAGCCCAGTAAGGATGAGCGAGCTGCTGAGGGTGATTTATTCAATGAGAGCTGCTCTAAATTGATGCTAAAGATTTGCTCTTTCTTGCTGTCACTTAAAGTCTCTTAAATACTTTATGCCATGCCTGGCCCAGAGTAAATACTCAGTGAACTGTTATTCCAAGATCGTAATGAATAAGAATCAGGAAAAACAGACACGGAAGAGCACTTGGAAGTGGAGCAATGTTACGTCTTGGAACCGTTATGAGAGCAGAATTGTCTAAGTAAAATTCTTCTCTTCTAGTTCTTCAATGATAGCCACAGCCAGGGAGAAGTCCGAGGGTAAACAAGACCTTTTGGCTCTATTCCTGCTTCCTTTCTCAGCTTCAGCTGCCCTTCTGCAGGTGTTTGGTGCTAGCCAGATGGCCACGTCCAGTGGTTCACACACTCTGATCGTACCTGCTGCTTCCTTTCCCCGGACACCCATTCACTTAGCTAGTTCCTGCTTAGCTCCATGACTGCGTAAGTGCCAGTTCTCCCAGAGCGAGGTTAGGTGAGTTTGTGCCTGTATTACAAGCAATAGCATAGTGTGTGCCCCTCGTGTCTGTTGTATCATCATCACCATGCTATGATACATGCCTGTTTTTCATATGATTATGTTCTTCAGCTTGGAATGCTTTCCTATTTTGGATTGAATGAATGGTCCTGACACCCCCTTGTTTTGAACAAAAATCAGTCATTTGTTCTGCACCAAGTAAGATAGTTTAGCAGAACATTTGCTCAAGAGCTGCTGTTTTTAAACTGTGGTACTGAAATCATACATAAACGCAGATCACTGTGATGGCATTTCAGCAGTTCTGGGGCTGGGCCTCAGAACAGAGTGTGCCATCTCTTTTGGTACAGGTTTGGTTTTGTGGGTAATAGTAAAGAGCAGTCCTCTAGACAGTATTTTACTGTCTCATACACCCAGCATAGCCTTAAACTTGCTATGTGGCTGAGGATGACCTTTGAACTTCTGACCCTCCGTCCCTCACCTCCTTAGTGCCAGGATTGCAGTGTGTGTCACCGGTCAGTTATGACCCAGTACTGCGGGTCGGACCCAGGCCTTCATACATGTTGAGTGAGGCCTCTACTGACCAACCACAGCCTGTGTCCCCTACGGGCATTTTTTCATTAAAATTTTTGGAGCCTGTTTTTGAAGATTGGGGACTAGAAGATAAAGATGATTAAATGCATTATTTTAAATGTCTTAACTAAAGATGGATCTACACCAGGATGTAAAGGGTTGGGCAGTAAAACGAAAGTGAAGTAATTAAGTGAATCCTAACTTACTTTATTGTGTGATAAGCAGACCTGAACACTGAACATTTTCTCTCCTAACTTATGGGTCAGGGCTTGTAGAGAGGAAAGATTGAAGGGTGTGAGATGCACAAGACAAGAGAGCTGGCTCGGTGGTCAAGAGCACTTGTTGCTCCTGCAGCGGGCTTGGGTTTGCCTCTGAGCACCAAGTGGTACACAACTGCCTGGAACTCCAGTTTCTGGGCCTCTGCTGCCCTCTTCTGGCCTCTTCCAGCATAGCTTCCATGCACACAGATGCAGGCATGAAGTAAGGAAATCATAAAATAAAGGATCGGAGAGATGGCTTATGGGTTAAGAGCACGGGCTGCTTTCCTAGAGGTCCTGTATTCAATTCCCAGCACCACATGGTGCCTCATATCCATCTGTAATAGTGGGATCTGATACCCTCTTCTGTCGTGCATGCATGCAAAATGGAACACTCACGTATATAAATAAACAAAATTTTTAAAAATTTGAGTACAAAATAGGATATGAGATTCCTGTTTATTCATCTGCCCCATCTTAACTATGTACATTGGCAGCAATACAATTTTCTGATTATTTGTTTTCTTTGTGAATCTTTTCTCATACCTATCTTGCTATTTTTATTTATTCTTTTAAGGTCTGTAAGACTGTATTTCAGTTACCAAGTGTTCTCCATATCCCAGTTTTTAAATATTGTTAACATATTAAAACTTAAGTAAGTAATTCTTATATAAGCCTTCAAAGTAGATCATTTAAAAATTCTTGGGCCCAGCATGGTGGTATACACCTTTAATCTCAGCTCTCAAAAAGCAAAGGCAGGAGGATCTCTGGGAGTTCAAGGCCAGTCTGGTCTACAAAAGGAGTTCCAGGCAAGCCAGTGCTACATAGTGAGCCCTTGTCTCAAATAAAAACAAAAGAACAACAAAAACACAGTAAAAATAAAAAAGTTTCTTAGCCTCCCATACGTATGTATTTTTTTGTGTCGCAGTTCTTGGGTTTGTGTTCTTTTTTACTTGCAAAACAGGACTTAGGTTTTGGTGCTGTTGTTTTGGAGGTGGAGACAACAGTGGGTAGAATACAGTAGTGGAGTGTCTGCCCAGAGCGAGCAAGGACCTAGGTTCAGTCCCAGCGCTATAAGAACAGCTTGACGCTTCCCATGGTTGTCACCTCAACTACTACAAGTCTGTTTTGTTGTTGTCGTTCTTGTTACCAAATATAATGTTGAATGGTGTGTGGGGTTGATTGTCCTTAGCACCATAATAGAGAATATACTGGCGGGGCTGGAAAGGTGGCTCAGAGGTTAGGAGCACTGGCTGCTCTTCCAGAGCTCCCGAGTTCAATTCTCAGCACCCACATGGCGGTTCAAAACTGTCTGTGACTCCAGTTCCAGGGGATCTGATGTCTTTACACCAATGCGCGCACACACACACACACACACACACACACACACAGCTAAATAAATTATTTTTTTAAAAAAAATTATACTAGAGAGGACACAAAAGAGGAGCAAGTGGTCCCTGTGCCAGGGCAGCTTATAATTAGTCAGCTTGAAGAAGGGTGGCATTTGCATATTGCCAAGTCCCTTGTGGCTGACACAACACTAAATAGTCTGTTTTTGTTGATGTTTGCTTGTTTTTAATGCAGATTAGAGTATGTGAATCTTAGACATAAGATATTCTCCTATAACCAAATGTATTTTCGCTTGCCTACTCTGAACAGATTTATATTAAGAAGTGTCCTTATGGAGATGAATACTGGAATGGTTCAAATGTTGCAGTTTCAGGCCAGTATTAAAAAGCAGCACAGATAGCCAGTTTATGGGCACTTCGGATGCAGTGCCTTGCAGTGCATGCTTGGCATAGGCAGCAAGAAGGTTTCAGGTCCCTTCATGCTCTAAAAGTGCAGCTTGTTTGTGCTGAATCAGATTGATTGTCCTGTGAACACAACAGTTAGAGGATGCAGGTAGCCTGGAAGTCATTGCTTCTACGATTGTAGAAATTCCATCCCAAAAGAGGTCACCACGTTTTTCCTCGAATTAGTCAGCTTGCTTCTCAGCAGAACAAATGTCAAATGCTTACAGCATTTGAAAGCCTATTATCTGTAGCCACCCAAGGAAGCAGCTCTTGCTGCCTGAACAGTAGGGTGGCCCCCGTGGATCTTTGCTGATGAGTGAGAACAGTGTAGACTTTAGGGATTACATTTTTAGGAGATTTAGGGTCAAAATTTTTCTTGTCCCAGCACAGAAAGTTCAGTGCCGCCAAGGGAAAAGTAACTGTTGTTAGGAGGATGAGACACTACGGAAAGATGGGTCCTTTGGTTGTCACACCATTTTTGTTTTGTAATCAGTGTTTCACTGTGTAGTCCTGGCTGTCCTGAAACTCGTGTAGATCAGGCTGGCTTTGAACCCAAGATCTGTCCTCTGGCTTCTGCCTCCTGATGGCTGCATTTAAAAGCATCAGCCATCACTCTTGGTCATTTGTCACATCATTGGCAAAATATAACTAATTCTTTGTTTATTTTAGTGTGCTCATGGAGTGGCCGCGACGGGGTGATGAGTCATAGCTCTCTGGCACAGCTGTCCAGCAGGTAATGGTGAAAATTTTCGAATATCTAGCTAAGTCCCGTGCTTCATAGCTGACACAGCAGGTTCTTACCAGACTTCTGTAAACAGGACTAGCTAACAGGAAGTCTGGAGCAAGGACCAGTGCTGTGTGGTCCTGGACTTCTAGGAGTGCTTTGCAAGCACGTTTAGACATTTAAAGGAAAGAGAATGTCCTTATTTCAAACAGTTGTTAGCCTCTTTTATGTCTAATCCAATGCTAAGTTAATAGGAAAGAGGACTCGTCTGTACGAGCACCCAGAAATGGATACAGACTAAGTACACACGAATACATTTGGGAATCAGTGTAAGATCAAAGTTTCCCAGTCTTGTCAGAGGGGGTGCAGTGCACACACTTTATGTGGAAGCCCCCTGGGGCTTGTCCTGGCCGTTGGGTTTACACACAGATTATTTTCAGACCCCTTGTTATTTCACCATCACAAAGAGTGCTCCCCTCGGTCTGGTGAGGTCGTAAAGTGTAGATCTGTAGATCTGCTTGTGAGTTTTAGCACATGTGACAGCTGGAAAGAGTAGCGCACAAGGTAATGTAAGACGGCACATTATTGCATTATAACTTCTTTATTTTGTTGCTGTTTGGTTTAGTTTTTTTTTTCCTTTTTTTTGTTCTTGTTTTGGTTTTGTTTTTTTAAGGCAGGGTTTCTCTGTAGCTTTGGAGCCTGTCCTGGAACTAGCTCTTGTAGACCAGGCTGGCTTCAAACTCATAGAGATCCCCCTGCCTCTGTCTCCCAAGTGCTTGGATTAAAGGCGTGCGGCACCACCGACCAGCTTGGTTTAGTTTTGATGGCACTGGAAATTAAATTAGAGCCATGGATGTGCTAAGCATGTGTTTACCACTGAATTATGCTCCCTGTAGTTTTTAAATGGAATAAAATTAAACAGTTTTAATTTACATACTTGTTTTATAAGAAAGTATGCCTATTATACACTTCAAAAACCACTGCTGTTAATAGAGAGTAAAAAACTGAGATAATTCCATCTTCTAGAAACAACCAGTTTAACGTCCACTTGCTCCAACTTTGTGGTATTTCTGCACATACAGGGTTCATTTTTAATAGATTATACTATCTGTACCATCTTGCAGCTTGATTAATTGTAAAATTAAATATCCCTCTGTATTGTACATGTAAGCCTGCCTTCTTTTTTAGGACTTATTTTTGTTTTAGATAGATAGATAGATAGATAGATAGATAGATAGATAGATAGATAGATAGATAGATATAAAGATTTGCATGTATGTATGTGCATTACATGTGTGTCTGACACAGGCAGCAGCTAGACAAGGATGTCAGATCCCTTGGAACTGGAGTTTTAGGCAGTTGTGAGTCACCAGTTGGGTCCTGGGCACCATCTTGTAAAAGTACGTTCTTTATCAGCTTCAGGAGAGGTGACTTTATTTCCATGCTGATCATCTAAAGCAGCAGGACTGCTGTGTCAGCACCAGCAGCTCTGGGGTAAGACAGGGGAGTTTAGTCTTTTAGCACATCCATGGCTCTGAGCTTAATCCCCAGCGCCATCCAAACAGAACAACTCGGAGGAGCCTATCAGTGCAGATAATTACCTCACTCACTGCTCTTCCCAGCTCTAAGAGATCTACATTTTCCTACCACACCAGCCTTGGGAGCATTGTTGCTGACGGTGAAATAACAAATGGTCTGAAAACAGCTGGCTCCTCCCTCCTCTTCTGTGATCTTTGCTCGTATGTATGTATGTATGTGTGTGTGTGTGTGTGCATAGGTGCTCAAAGAGGGCGTCTGCTTCCCTGGGCTGGAGCTACTCACAGCTGTGAGCCTCCCGACTGGGTTGCTGTCTTCTAGAAAAGACCTCCCGGCCTTCTCCAGCGCCAGCCTTATTTTCCTATGGTGTGGCAGGCATGTGGCAACCATTTATTTAACCAGTCCCCTTTTGGTAAGTTTTTCTCAAATACAGCAAACATGCTCATATGTATACCTTTGCACACTTGAGCCATAGGACAAAGGATGAGAAAAGGGGCTTCTAGATCAGTGCTGCCGGTTTTCCCTGACATTGCTTTATGGTCTGAGCAGTGATTTTTTTTTTGTTTTGTTTTCTTTTCAGAGACAGGGTTTCTCTGTGGGGTTTTTGTTGTTGTTGTTGTTGTTTGTTTTTTGGTTTCTTGGTTTTTTTTTTTTTTTTTTTTGAGCTTGCCCTGGAACTAGCTCTTGTAGACCAGGCTGGCCTCGAACTCACAGAGATCCGCCTGCCTCTGCCTCCCGAGTGCTGGGATTAAAGGCGTGCACCACCACCACCCAGCATCTGAGCAGTGATTATGGGAATGCTTTCTTCATACAATTCCCCAAACTAGTTATTAGTCCTTTTCATCATTGTCACGTTGAGCTGATATTTGTATGGCTGTTTGTTCAGTTGTTTTTGTTGTTGTGAGACAGTTAGTCCTGGCTAGCCTGGAACTCCTTTGCCTTCCAAGTTCAGGAGATAAGGGCGTGCGCCACCACACCCAGCTGATACTGTTTAGCTATTGTTTAGTTCAACATTCAAGATGGTAAGTATCTTTTACTTATTTATTTATTTATTTTGTTTTTTGAGACATGCCTTCTCTGCCTCCCTAGTGCTGGGATTAAAGGCATGCGCTACCACCGCCCGGCCAGTAAGCATCTTTTTATGCTATGGGAGTATTTGTGTTTTCTCTTTGAACTGTGGCTCTCAAATCTTAGGAGAAGCTTAAGTCATAATTGTATTATTGGCAAGCCTTCTTAAATTTTCTGAGATTCTCTCTCTCTCTCTCCCTTAATCTAGAGCCATGGAACTGTTGAGGGTAAAGGGTCAGAGATCTTGGTCTGTTGGCCTGTCTGTGGCTGACCTGGTGGACACTATTGTAAACAATAAAAAGAAGGTGCATTCTGTATCAACTCTAGCAAAGGTAACTTATTTTCACTCACGTGTTTTAGACTTTGGTATCTTTGATATTAATCATATAAAGTCAGCAGCACTGCTGTGTCAGCACCGGCAGCTTTGGGGTGAGCACAGAACGTGCTTTTCTGTGGGAAGTCTGCAGCTTGACCTTTCACTCACATAGAACTTGGGGGACGTCACGAAGGTGTTCATATAACCTATTTTCCTGAGCCAGCAAGTCACCCCGGCAGTTTTCTGCCTTTTTTACCAGAACATACATTTTACCCAAAACACAGCTAACATGAAGCATAGATGCTGGGGCAGATTTTCTTGAACACCAGGAGGGAAATAACGTGGAAAGAAAACGTAAAATAACTTGCAGTGTGTGGCTGGGCCCAAAGCCCATGATGTATTTCCCCAAGGATTCTATTGTCCATCTCTGGATTAGCCTCCAGCCTGCTGACTGTACTGCACACAGCTGGTTTACCTCCCTGCAAAGAGGGCATCTTTGACCAGGCTCCTCCTATCAGACATTTTCTGGAGCCATAACTTGAGTTTAGAAAATCAGTAAGCAAATTAAGTTGAACTTGTATCATTTTGTTTTTTGGGTTTTATTTTTTAAGATTTATTTATTTATTGTTTATAGTGTTCTGCTTGCACGTATGCCTGCAGGCCAGAAGAGGGCATCAGATCCCAACAGATGGTTGTGAGCCATCATGTGGTTGCTGAGAACTGAACTCAGGACCTCTGGAAGAACAGCCAGTGCTCTTAACCTCTGAACCGTTTCTCCAACCCCATCACTTTGTAATATAACTAGAAAAGCAAGGGAGAATTCTTTTCATTATCTTTTTAAATTTGTTTTTATTTTTTTTAATTATCTGGCAAGGGTTGAACATGTAAATGTAGGTGCCTATGAAGGCTATGACTCCTGAAGCTGGGGTTCCAGGCAGTTGTGAGCTGCCTGACATGGGTTCTGGGAATGACTCCGATCCTATGGAAGAGCAGTACACACTCTTAACTGCTGAGCCATCTCTACAGCCCCATGATTTTAATATCTTGTGTAATTCAGCTTAATTATAATCCCAACTTTTTCATTTCAGGGATGTTATGGTTTAGATAATGAAGTGTTCTTAAGTTTGCCGTGCATCCTGGGAACCAGTGGAGTATCTGAAGTCATCAAAACCACTGTAGGAGAAGACACAATGACTGAGACACTCCAAAACAGTGGATCTTCAATCCACAATCTCCAGCAACAGCTGAAACTCTGATGCCCGAGTGCAGTCACCTGACGGGGGAAGCTTATTTAATTTTGCCAGCACACACAGTTTTGGCAACTTCCACAACTTGGTATTTCACAAACAGCCTTTATAGTAGACGACATCTTAGTTAGCTTTATAATTTGAATCCTTGAGAAGTTAGAGAACGGGAAAGGATCTGATTTCTTTTGGAGTTTCTGTTGTTTAGAGCTGTCACTTTAAACCGCACGTCCTAGCACTTTAGAGATGTTCTGAAATAAGTGCACTCCGTAAAGGTTCTTACTGGACACTCATTCTGAGCATGGTAAGCTGAAGGCAGGGTGGGCACAGAGCCTGTGGCAGGTGTACGTTCAGAGACTCCTAGCTTCATGGGTCTATTTGTGTCTTCTGCACCATCCCATTGATGATAACGGCAAAGTGTTTTACTTTCCTTCTTCAAGTTCACCTACATTAGAAAGGATTTTAGTATGCTTTAAATTGGTTAAATGGAATTTTAAATATATGAAAAATAATATATGATTTAATTTCTAATGATACTTCCTTTCTGAAAATTTCTAGAATAACCTCTTCTTGGGCTAAAAGATCTCAAATGTATCTTAAAACTGTATTAGTAGAAAAAGAGAGATGCGTGTTTCTGTGGCCATAGGTAATAAGTAACAGCCTAGCAGTATATTTTGAAAGCAAAATGTGAGGCTTTCATAAAAAAAAAAAACAAAAAAAAAAAAACATTGTTCTTAAGGAGAGAGGGCTTGATCGTCTGCTTCCAAGTGACAGTTGTGACTGTGTGTGCCTTGGTGGTTGGTCAGTCAGTATTAACATGTGGAGTGACAACGGTGGCTGTTGTGACACACGGGTGACAACTCCTATATAGTGAGCTCTTACATGTAGAGTCCTGACATTGACTGGCCAAGGTAAGGACTATTTATCTTCATCACAGAGGAGGAGACTGAACTTTGGTGTCTACGATTGCTGGGTTCTAAGGATGTTACTTAGCTTTACAACCTCTACTTTTATAGGTAGCAACAGAGGCTGTGGGGAAGCCTAGAGGCCTAAAAGCCAAGTTGTCACAAGACACTAACTAAAGCTGAGGCTTAGGATACTATGAAAGAATTACTTTTATTTTCATATGGGAGTTGTTTTTTTTTTTTTTTTTAAACAAGGTCTTTATGTAGTCCTAGCTGTCTTGAAGCTTACTACTATAGACCAGGCTGGCCTCCAGCTCACATAGTCTCTGCCTCCCCAGTGCAGGGTTTAAAGGCATGCACCGCCACACCTGGCTGTATTTTTTAAAGTATTTTTTTATAAAGATTGATTAGCCTGACCCCTCAGAGACTCAGCAGATAGTGGTATGCACCAAAGACAGTGTTTGTTTATTTAGTCGTTCAGCTAGCGTTTATTAGGAGCTTCTCACAACAGAAAACACTATTGCTGAACATGCCTAGATTAGAGACAAGCCCTGGTTCTTAGGGATTAGCAGAGGAACCCAATAACAAAATAGCACATGAGTGCAAGTGTGCTAAGTACAGTGGAATCCAGACTGTTTGGAATCCAGGCTGCTCGGAGAGGAGCTCAGGGGTTTGTGAGGTGGAAAGGAGTCATGCCACTGGGTACTTACACTGACAAGCGAATGTTGAGGAAGTAGAAGAGTAACATGCTGAGGAAGACTTCCTCCAGACTCAACTGGGTTAAACCTTGGCCGTACAGGCTAGGGATGTAGCTCAGTAGTTAGGTGCTTACCTGATAAGAATAGGGCCCTGGGTTTGGTCCCAGAACCACAACACTTGGGGTTGTTGAGAAGGTAAGCATTAGCTCTTTGTAAATGATTTTGGTGTTGTTTTTACTGAAATTTTATACGAGATAGGAAGGTAAAGTTGAAACAACAATTCCTTATGTGGTTTAGTGTTTTCTACTAGGTGATAACTAATTAGGAATTCAGTAATTCCTAATATAGAATTTCTTTTCTCTTTATTTGTTTTTGGTTTATTTTTGCTGGTTGTTGCAGGAGGGCCGCTTGTTGGTTCCCAGCTGCTCAGCCCCAAAATAATCACACAAAAACTATATTATTTACAATACTGTTTGGCCAATAGCTTAATCATATTTCTGGTTAACTCTTATATCCAAAACTAGCCCATCTCTATTAATCTGTGCATCACCACGAAGTCATGACCTACCAGCAGTTTCAGCACGTCTGTCTCTGGCAGGCTACATGGCTTCTCTCTGCCTCCTTTCTCCCAACATTCAGTTTAGTTTTCCCTGCCTATCTACCCTATCAGGTCAAGCCAGTTTCTTTATTAACCAGTGGTACTCACAGCATACAGAGGGGAATCCCACATCAGTTGGTTGATTGGTTTTTCTAGACAGGGTTTCTCTGTCTAACTGCTCTGGCTATCCTGGAACTCACTTTGTAGACAAAGTTGGCCTCAAACTCAGAAATCTTTACTACTGCTGCTTCCCGAGTGCTGGGAGTGAAGGCGTTTGCTGCCACCTGGCTCTCTTCATTTGTTTTTGAGACTAGTCTCTAACTCTCAGCAATCATCCTGCCTGAGCCTCATGAGTGCTGGCTACTATACCCAGCAACAATTTTTGTTTTGTTTTGTTTTGTTTTGTTTTGTTTTTTTTTTTTGTTCTGTTTGTGGGGCTCTAACCCAGGGTCTGATGCATGCGAGGCCAGGCCTCCAGGGTCTGATGTTTGCTAGGCCAGGCCTCCAGGGTCTGATGTTTGCTAGGCCAGGCCTCCAGGTTCTGATGCATGCTAGGCCAGGCCTCCAGGTTCTGATGCATGCTAGGCCAGGCCTCCAGGTTCTGATGCATGCTAGGCCAGGCTTCCAGGGTCTGATGCATGCTAGGCAAGGCCTCCAGGGTCTGATGCATGCTAGGCCAGGCCTCCAGGGTCTGATGTTTGCTAGGCCAGGCCTCCACCATTGTACTTCATCTGGAACTTAGTTTCTAAAATCTAATAACTCTCTTGAGCAATAAGCCAGCTGCAGGATGTTATAATAGCAAACTGCCAAGAACTATGTTAATTATAGAAAGAAATGCCAATACAACAGATATTTATTGAGCACTCACTGTTATTCCAAGTATTTTGTTAGAAGTCTTTGTCTATTCGCACATTCCTCCATTAAGTCAGGTGGCGCCATCACTACCTCATCTTGGTTTGGTGGTTAGTAATCACAGCGCGTCTGTCTGGTAACTTTCATTTTCTCCATGTGTTTTAATGGTTTAGATGATGTTGACTTGATTAACCTTTATATTCTGTCAGTTTCAAAACCGGGGGCAGTGTACAGTGTTTGCGTATTTCTCACCTGAGGCACGAGCACAGGTAATATCTACCATCCAAAAAGTTTCAGTCCCACATTGTTATAAATCCTGATTTTTTTAACCTTATTATGTTCTGAAATTCAAGCTTTCATGAAAGACTAGTGAAAGATTTATTTCCTCATTTAAAAAAGATACTTTGTTAAGTAAAATGGTTTTTCTTGCCATCTGACAAGGAGGGGGCAACTCTAATTTTTCCAAAATCATGCAGTACCTCATGGTTTTTATCAGGGCTTGGATTAAAATGCTTTTTGATACTGTAAGACTTATTTTTCATTTTCTATTTTACATTGTTTTCCTTAAATATAAAAAATAATGAACAAAATAAATTTTGACTTTAAAAGGACTGTGTGATGTCTGATTAAGTGAAAGAAAATACATTCAGATTAAAAGTTTTTTTTTTAATGTCATTCCCAGAGCACCCACATCCATTATTCCTTCAAGTGCAAAATGAAAAAAAATGACCTTTATCAGTTGTTTACAAATTATATATATATTATATTATACTAGATTATATATTAGATATATATTCTTTTTTTTTTTTAAATATTTATTTGTTATGTATACAATATTCTGTCTGTATGTCTGCAGGCCACAAGAGGGCACCAGACCTCATTACAAATGGTTGTGAGCCACCATATGGTTGCCGGGAATTGAACTCAGGACCTTTGGAAGAGCAGGCAATGCTCTTAACCACTGAGCCATCTCTCCAGCCCCCTAGATATATATTCTAATATATCAATATATATTAGATAGAGGTATATATTAAAGAACTTTTGAAAAGAACTGGAGTGATGGCTCAGAGATTAAGAACACTGACTGCTCTTCCAAAGGTCCTGAGTTCAATTCCAAGCAACCACTGGTGGCTCACAACCATCTGTAATGAGATCTGGTGCCCTCTTCTGCCCTGCAAGCATACATGCATACAGAATACTGTATACATAATTTAAAAAAAAAAATCCAAAGAAGAAAACTTTTGGAACAGGGTAATGTGACATAGCTTATGCAGGACTTGATCTTTTAATTATCTTGCCTCGGGCTCCCAAGGACTTCAGTTATAGACTATAGATCACTACACCTAGCTCAGAAGACTTCTAAAGCCGTGTAGCGCTTAGCACTCCTCCAGGCTGTACAAACAGTTGCTCCAGTTAAAGGCATTTCTAAGTAAGCTGCAACTTTAAATAAGAAGTTTAAAGTCGTGCTTTCTGGTGTTTTTAAAGAGATTGTGGGGGGCAGGAGGCAGTCGGTGTCCTCATCCTGTTCTTTGAAGCATGGTCTCCTCCTGAACCTGGGACTCAACGTCTTTACCAGGCTGGATTCCAGAAAGCCCCAGTGATCCTCCTTCACCCCTCTTAGAGGCCGGTGCTATCGATATTACAGGCATGGGTAGGAATGCCCTGTGTTAGCTGAACTCTGGCCCTCATACTTGTAGAACAAGTGCTTTTTTTTTTTTTTTTTTTTTTTTTGGTTTTTCGAGACAGGGTTTCTTTGTGGCTTTGGAGCCTGTCCTGGAACTAGCTCTGTAGACCAGGCTGGTCTCGAACTCACAGAGATCCGCCTGCCTCTGCCTCCCGAGTGCTGGGATTAAAGGCGTGCGCCACCACCGCCCAGCTTAGAACAAGTGCTTTTAACCACTAAGCCATCTCTCCAGCTCCCAGCCACACTTAAACAACTTGAAAACAGTGGGTACAGCAGGGTAGATGGAGGTTTGACTACAACTAACCATTACTCAAGGCTGATGTTACCTATTGGAATGGGCTATGCTGACATATACCACTCCCTTTCACTTTAGACCTCTTTTGCCCATGACTTTTGGCGTAGAAAGGAATTGATACCAGTGCACTGTGTGCTGAGGTCATCTAGCTGTATCATCTTTCACTGCTGTCTATCCTAGGCTTTATACTGTAAATGGCTGTAATTATAGAATTAATAAGGATTAATGGTTGATATGTCACTAACTTTTTTTTTTTAAAGATTATGAGTTTGCCGGGTGGTTGTGATGCACACCTTTAATCCCAGCGTTTGGGAGGCAGAAGCAGTCAGATTTCTGTGAGTTCAAGGCCAGCCTGGTTTACAAGAGCTAGTTCCAGGACAGGCACCAAAGCTACAGAGAAACCTTGTCTCAAAAAAACAACAAGAAAAAAATAATAAAAAAGAATAAAGATGATGGGTATGAGTGCTTTGCCTACATTGTGTATATGTGCACCACCTGCATACCTGATGCCCACTGAGGCCACTGGGATCCCCTGTAACTGGGAACCTAAACCTAACCCGCTGCCAGATCTACAGGTGTTCTTAGCTGCTGAGCCATCTCTTCAGTCCCTATAACAAGCTTTTATTGGAAATAGAAATTTAGCTTAGCTCGAATACCATCTCTTGTATTCTACAAAGTAATTAAGATCTGAAAATTGGCCTTGTGATAAATCAGCCTACCTCCATCTTAGGCTTGAAAGCCATCTTTTTGTTGTTGGTTTTCGAGATGGAGTTTCTCTGTGTTGCTTTGTAGCCTGTCCTGGAATTCACTGTAGATCAGGTTGGCCTTGGATTCACAGAGATCGTCCTGCCTCTGCCTCCGGAGTGCGCCACCACCATCTGGCTTGAAAGCCATTTTATAGTAAAGACAAACTAGGTTCATTCCTAGTTATGATTAAATCTCTCTTTCTCAAGGATTGGGCTATGACTCACCTGTAACCTTAACTACATACAAATAGCTCTTTACTGCGTGTACCAAGATATGACCACCTTGCAACCCCGTCCTTTTTTCACAAGAGGTTGTTATAACCAATTTGTTATGCCCATTTCTGTAACCCTACGTATTTGCCCGCCAAATTCCCCATCACTCCTGAGCTATAAAAAGCCTTGTTTTTCACGTGTCCAAGGTTGACCTCTTGAATTCCGCTTTAGGGGGAGGTAGCCAGTACACACAAATGAAAAACATTGCTTTAATTGCTTGCTTCAACTAATCTGGCCATGATTTGGGTCTGTGGTCCCTGCATCTTTAGGGATTAACACTGGAGAGATGGCTCAGAAGTTCAAAGGGGAAAATTCTTTTTAATTTGAAAATAAACCTGTGTCAAAGACCTGTGTTATCTTTATGGTGGGTGCACAGGAATTATTAAGGAAATAATAATTAAATTACTGTCTGTCTACCTGAGAAAAAGAGCTCCTTACTGCCCTGGCGAACACAGCATAAAGGCTTTTTCGACTGTAACAAAAACGCATGTGATACATCAAGAGAGACATCGGGCATCGTCGCCTAAATCAATGCCCACAAACTAGAGCGGGTGGCGCAGGACCAGAGCCTTCCGTGGGACCCTGCCAAACAAGGTTTGCTGGGGGGCCAGCCGAAAGGCTTGCTGTCAGTATCCAGCCCGCTCGCAACTGTGGGAACTGATCCGACGCCACCCCAAGCACAGCTCCAGCCGCACAGCGGCGCTCTCGGAAGTGACGCAAAGGAAGCGGAAGCACGGCGCGCCGGCTTCCTGCTTGGCGGGGGCGGGGCGGCGGCGATTGTCTGGCGGCCTGGGGCGGCCCCGTGGCGCTGACCCTCTGCCTGCGGGGACGGAGGCGCGCGCCATGGCGGTGTCCGAGAGTCAGCTGAAGAAGATGATGTCCAAGGTGAGCCCGCTTCCTAATGGGCGGCCCCGCGGGCTGGGCTGCGGCTGCCGTCCCTCAGCGGAGCGGCCCTTCCCGCCTTCGCCTCCATAAACAAAAGCAGGATCGTGCCTGGCGCGGCCACTGCTGTCCGCCCGGCGCTGCTTGCCGTCCCAAGCGGCCCTGCCGTCTCCTTGTCCAGCGGGCTGGAGCCTGGCGCTGCTCAGATCCGGCCCGCCCGAGCTCGGGGACTGTTGGTGAAATTGACTCGCTGAAGTAGAGTGGCCAGAAAATCTAGAATGCCAGCCCCTCCCCACTCTGGCGAACTCTGCAGTTCCGTTCCATTGCATGCATTAACTGTGATTAATTCAGTGGTTCGCTTGTTTACTTTGAGTTGAACTTAAAATTCTCAATGCTTGACTGGTGGTGTGGATTTTTTCTTTCACTTTTAAATACTTTACATATTAATCACGGGACGGCCGACTCCAGGATGCTTTCTCTAATTTGCCAAATTTAATTGAAATAAAATCTATGTAATATGGTTGAACCCTAACTCCTCCATTTCATCGAGTTGGCTTTGATACTTTTATCAAGGCAAGAAGGATAGAAATCGTAGTTTTAAGAGGTTTTCAGTTTACAAGGAAACACGAATAAGCTGGGCGTGGCAGCGCAGGCCTTTGAATTCCACCACTCCCAGGCCGACAGATTGTGAGTTCCAAGACCAGCCTGGGATATACAGACCCCGTTTCAAAGCAAACAAAAAACGATGTTAAAAATATATATATAAATAGACTTTTTCTAGTAAATTCATGACCATAGTCCTTGAAGGCTGAACCTCTATGTTTTCGTTGTTGTCCAAGCGTATCTTTTAGGCGTCCTGATTTTTTTTTTTTTAAATAATCCCTGTAGTTATCCCTAATAACAGAGTGGGGTTAGGGGAAACCTTATCTATGTAGTAATGTTTATCTTCATTTCATTTTCAAAGCTCCAAGTAAGCTTTTAGAGCCGTGGTTCTCTACTTTCCTAATGCTTTGACCCTTTAATACAGTTCCTCATGTTGTGATGACCTCCAACCGTAAAATTATTTCATTGCTACTTCAGTAAGTTTGCTACTGGCTCGTTATGGCTAGTTACATAAACATCTGTGTTTTTTCAATGTGGGTTATGACCCACAGGTAGAGAACCACTGTTTTAGAGGAACCTGATGTAGCCCATTAACTTCATCTGATTGGGGAATCAGATATTCTGGCCCATGCAGAGTTTTAATATTACTACGGACCACTTTTCTCCTTTGAACATTATCTTAGCTCCCATCCTAAACAGGTTTTCATTAATGCTGGTTGAAATTTTATCAATTAAGTATATTTTTACTGTAAGTCGGTTTTGCTTTATGCAAATAACTTTGTTCATACCATCAACCTTCTGCTTCTATGCACAATATTTTGTTTACAATAGAAGATGAGTCACTACTGAGTAGAAGAAAGAAAGTGGTCACATTAGAAGTTGCTGTTGAGCTGAATGTGGTGGCACCCACCTTTATTGATTGGGAGGCAAAGACAGGCAAATCTGAGTTTGAGGCCAGCCTGGACCTCATAGTGAGACCCTGCCTCAAAAAAAATTTTAAAAAGTGCTCTTGTACCATAAATTGTGAGATGCAACAGTGTCAACAATTAGACTAAAATTGTACTTCTGAGCCGGGCGATGGTGGCGCACGCCTTTAATCCAAGCACTCGGGAGGCAGAGGCAGGCAGATCTCTGTGAGTTCGAGACCAGCCTGGTCTACAGAGCTAGGTCCAGGACAGGCTCCAAAGCCACAGAGAAACCCTGTCTCGAAAAAAAAAAAAATTATACTTCTGAACTTAATCACACAGAAACCAACACTATCAAAGTCATAGTGGTAGTGTAGGAAAGTTGACATCAGCCTTTGAGGAGAGAAAGTAGAGTAGGAAGAAATAGCCCATGGGGGGCTGGAGAGATGGCTCAGAGGTTAAGAGCATTGCCTGCTCTTCCAAAGGTCCTGAGTTCAATTCCCAGCAATCACATGGTGGCTCACAACCATCTGTAATGGGGTCTAGTGCCCTCCTCTGGCCTGCAGGCATACACACAGACAGAATATTGTATACATAATAAATAAATAAATATTTAAAAAAAAAAAAAAAGAAATAGCCCATGATGGCAAGGATGCAGTTTTCTGTCAGGTAGCGAAGGGAGCCGTGCCATCTCAGCAGAACCCTGACAGTAAAAGGAAATGAGCTTGGGAGTAATCTGGGCTGAGAACATTCTAGGAAAAGGAGAAGCAAGTGCAGAGGCTTGAAGCAGAGGTTTGTCAGCTAAAGGGTAGTGGTGTGGCTAGCTGAAGAGCGGGGCAGGACATCAAGTATCGGTAATGTGGGAGATTCGGAGGACCTTGCAGGCCAGTGTGAGGACTTTGGCATTAGATTGGATTATGATAGGAAACAATTGGAGCCAGATGTAGTGGCCCATGCCTTTAATAGCAGGTCTCTGTGACTTCAAGATCAGACAAAGCTACACAGTATAACTCTGTTCCCCTCACCCCCCCCCCAAAAGCATATGTATGGGTGTGTGCACATGAATGCAGGTGCACACAGAGACCGAAGGTATTGAATCCCTCTGAAGCTAGAGTTACAGGCATTTGTGAAGCACCTAAGCATGAGTACTGGAGACTGAGCTCTGGTCCTCTTCAAGAGCAGTGCATTCCTCTAACCATGAATGTCTCTAGCTTCCTCCTCCCCCATTTTGAGGATCTCATTATGTAGACCAGGCTGACCTCTCGCGGAGATCCCCCTGCCTCTGAGATCCACTGAGACTAAAGGCATAAGCCACAACACCCAGCCAAGTTGATGGAAATGGTACCAGGACTGCTCGGGTGTTCCTCGGGTGTAAGAGTGGGAGGGAGACAACACCTGCCTTTGCTACCGCTGCCGCAGACCATGGTTGTAGCTGTGAAGGTAGAAGTCAGATTCTGGAGATAGATGTATCGTTAAGGTTTGTTAAAGGATTTATTTTTAAGTATACATCTGTATGTATATGTACATATGGGTGCCCACAGAAGCCAGAAGAGGACATTGGAGCCCCCGGAGCTAGAGTTATAGGCAGTTTTGAATCTCCCAATGTGAGTCTTGGGAACTGAATTTGGTTCCTTTGTAAGAGGAGCAGTTGCCCTTAGTCACTAAGCCATCTCTTCAGCCCAAGATTCTGGATACATTTTAAAGGTAATGCTGAGGTGGATTTGCTGTGGGTTGAGAAAGAGAGGCTCAAGGATAATTTCCAAGGTTTGGTACAGCTGCAAGAGTGAGGATGTGGGAAGAATAAAATTGGGAAGATGGTAAGGAATTTTGTTCCTAATCGGTTTAACATTCATTGGATATGCATCTGTTAAAATAGCAACTGGATATACACAGTACTCCCTCTTCCCCTACCCACGGGCAGAACTTTCCAAGACAAAGCAGATATATTGAACCCATATATATATAGTACTTTTTGCTGTGTATTCCTATAAGAAAATTTAACTTAGCTGGATGGTGATGGCTCACACCTTTAATCCCAGCACTTGGGAGGCAGAGGCAGGTGGATCTCTGTGAGTCAGCTTGGTCTACAAGAGCTAGTTCCAGGACAGTCTCCAAAGCTACAGAGAAACCTTATCTCGGACACCCCCCCCCCCAATTTAACTTACAAGTTAGTTACAGTAAGGTTAATAATAATAAATGTAGCAGGGTAGAATAATTAGAAAATATATTCTAATACAATTTCTGGCATTGCTGCTCTTGAACTTCAGGCCCATTGAGTAAATTAGATCTTTAAGCACAGCACTGGGACAGTTGACCTTAGGCCTGTCAGTCACCAACAGGTGGGGTAGCTATATAGTGTGGATATGCTGGATAAAGAGATGACTCACTGCCTGGGCAGGGCAGTGGAACTGGAGTTTTCATCAAGATGCCATGCTACTTAGAAATGCAATTTAGCTAGATGGTGGTGCTGCGCACCTGTAATCCCAGCACTCAGGAGGCAGAGGCGGGTGGATCTCTGTGAGTTCCAGGACAGCAAGAGCTACAGAGAAACCCTGTCTTAAAAAACAACCTCCCCCCCAAAAAAGAAGAGAAACAACAAAGGGTGAGAAAGAAGCTTTGATACTTTAAAAAAACAAATGAACTTTGTTTTTGTTTTTTTAACTTTTTCATTACATTTATGTGTGTGTGTGTGTGTTTACACACGCAACAGTGAGCATATGGAGATGAGAATGTAACTTGTAGAAGTCCATTCCTTCTTTCTGCCATGGAGTCTTGGGAGATTGGATTCAGATTTTCATGCCTTTACCTGCTGAGCCTTCTTACCAACCCATGAACACGTTTTAAGAGGAAGAAATCAGCTTGATCAAATACCACTTATAAATAAAACGAAGACAGAATTGGATACAGCAGACCATATAGCAGGCATTGATGACTTTAATAAGCACTTTTGATGAAGGCTGATTTTGCTGAGGCAAAGATCATGGATGCTTCCCTTACGACCTCTTTTCCCACCACAGAAAATCCTACACACTTTGTGTTCCAACATAGCCAGGTCTGCTCACATCTCACTGTTCCATGGTGGAATGTCCACAGCTGTAGTAGGTTTAAAGAGAGACATTACACAGTGATTGCTGACACCACAGGAATACCCAGACACTTGTTTCTTCCCAGTGAAGAAGAATGGCCAACCATCTCTTAAGTCAGGTGGACAGGTTTGCAACAAAGAAGTTCCAAGAGGTTAAAACTAGTGGTGAGGCTCTCACTGTCAGCTGAATACTAGGTTAAATGTGGGCTCTCTGTATGATTAATATAATTTAGCAATAAAGAGCCATTACACTGATGCTTTGCCTTGTGCTTGTATTAGTCTCTCTTGGAATAACTGATGGTTTATTTATGGTTTTGTTTTGTTTTCTGTACTGAGAGAATTGAACCCAGGCCCATAGGCATGCTGGGTGAGCTTTCCCTCTGGGTGACATCCCCAGCAGCTAAGTGTGTTTCTGCTTTTTAAGACAAGCCCATTAAGAGCTTTGCATGAATGGAGCTTGCCAACCTATGAGTGTCAGTGTTATGATCGTTAGCTCCTGCCAGATATGCCTAAAGCAGTGTGCTCGTTCTAGAGTGGAGAAGACCAGTGGGTGAGAACAGTGCGGTGAGTGATCTTGACAGTGAATGCTACACTGAGAAAGATTTTGTTAAAAGAGAAAAACACAGAGTAGTCTCTGAGTAACTGTAGTCCCCAGCGCCTTAGGACTTGAGGCAGATCATTATTTTGCAGCTAGATTAGTCAACAGAAGGAAACCCCATGAAATTTTTTTTTTTTTTTTTGGGATAGGAACTTTTTTTTTTCAAGACAGGGTTTCTCTGTAACTTTGGAGTGTGTCTTAGAACTAGCTCTTGTAGACCAGGCTGGTTTCAAACTCAGAGATTCTCCTGCCTCTGCCTCCCGAGTGTTGGGATTAAAGGGGTGCGCCACCACCGCCCTGCGATAACTTTTTTTTAATGCCTGCATGGATGTCCATGCACCTTGTGGCTCCCTTGGTTCTGGAGTTACACAGTGTTGTGAACTGCCATGTGGATGCTGGGAATCCGTCCTGGGTCCTCTGGAAGAATAGCTAGTGCTCTTTGGATGGGGCCTTTGAGCCTGATTAAGTGCTACAGTAGTAGTGAGCAGCTCCGGTAAGAGTTCACGCAGGTGGCAGTAAAGAGAAGAGAGCCTGGGCCCTCGGACTTTAGTGTTAATGATGACTCGGAGATCCAAGAAGACTGCAACAAGGGAAAGAACATTTTCAGGAAACCCAGCCTGGCGGTGGTGGCACACGCACCGCCCAGCACTTGGGGGCAGAGGCAGGCGGATCTCTGTGAGTTCCAGAACAGCCAGAGCTACACAGAACTCTCTTTCAAAAAAGAAAGCAAATCGGTCAATAAAGTGATGTACATTGGTTTTGAGTAAACTTTGTACTTTTTTCTTTTCAGTACAAATACAGAGATCTAACTGTCCGTCAGACTGTCAATGTCATCGCTATGTACAAAGATCTCAAACCTGTATTGGATTCGTATGGTAAGTTAATGGGTCGAGAATATCCATCACTGTGTTTGAGTTTGTTCCTTGTGTTCTTAGCTACAATTTTCTTGTTTTCCTTTTCAGTTTGTTGGGTTTCCAGCTGAAGGGTTGAACTTACGCCTAATAAAGGTGTCAGGACACAGGAGAGTATATGTCTGGAAAAAAAAGCGAGTGCTTCTAAGTCTTAAAAATACTACACAAGTTTAGGCTTGGGAGATACTTGTTTTTCTGTGCTGGAGATCACACCCAAAGTCTCATATGAGCATGCATCCTCCAGCCCATAGGAGGAAAATTTAAACATTTTCTAAAGTTTTTTTCCCAAAATATTTAAAGAAGCATGCTACAGCAAACGTGTAGGTCATACAACAACATAGAAGAGTCTGTTCTCCTTTCACCGTGTCAGTTACGGGGATTGTACTTGGGTCATCAGGCTCTGCAACTGTGCTCTGCCCAGGGAGTCATCTTGCCAGGCCTTTTACCAGAGTTGTGAAGATGGTTGCTAAGAACAGAATTCTGTGGTTAAGTTTTAACAGTTACAGATTAAACAACATTACATGTATCCAGGAAGCATGAGCCTATGATCTCAAGCTACTCAAGAAGCTGGAATCTGAGGATGACTTGAGCCTAGGAATCTAGGCCAGCCTGGGCATTAAATGAAGTCAGTCAGTCAGTCTGCCTGTCTCTGTGTCTGTCTCCCCTCTCCTCTCAGTTTTTAAAATTCGATTTCACTGTAGCAAGATGTCTTAGGCTCATCAGTGTGCCAAAGTGCAGCCTGTGGTGAAGCTGAGAGGTGGTGTACCATGCAGGGATTGCCGGGATCTTAGTTCCTCATGCTCAGCACTCCCTTCGCCACAGCACCTCTCTTCTCAGGAGCGCAGCTCAAGACAACTTGGGACTAACTGTCCCTTATGTTTTATAAACTTGCAAACTTTTGGTTTTGATTTTGTTTTCCGAGACAGGGTTTCTCTGTAGTTTTTGAGCCTGTCCTAGAACTAGCTCTTGTAGACCAGACAGTTTTGAACTCAAAGAGATCCACCTGCTTCTGCCTCCTGAATGCTGGGATTAAAGGTGTGAGCCACTATTGCCTGGCTGCAAAGTATTTTTAAATAACGGTCTTCAGTTTTAGGTGCCAGTTTGTCTTTATCCTGAGACAAGATAAATTTGTAGCTGAAGTAACACCTGGAGTATTTATTTATTTGTTTATTTTTAAGTGCAGCAGGCTTTTCTGTCCTCACGGAATGCTTCTACTCCCATTAGTCCCACTTTGAACACACAAGGGTGCCACAGGGCTGAGAGGAGACCATGTTGCCTCCTGTCCACTATGAGGTCCTTGACTCTGGAGGCAGAAAACTGGGTTTTATCGCTGAAACTTTGTAAACTGCATTCACTGCAGGGCTTGAAAACAGTGGGTCTGTGAGAGGTGGGGGGTAACAGAGGGTCTGCCTTACTTCTGCCCATATAATGCATTGACTATGAAACTCCTCATGGGACCAAAATTAATGCCAAAGGCTCCAGTAGGCCAGGACCCCAACTCAAGAGATCAGCCTGCCTCTGCCTCCTTAAGAGCTGGGATTAAAGGTGTGTGGCTTTTACTGCATGCTGAAACTAACTGTTAATCAAAACTGATAGAGTCTAACACCATCATACAGATTTTATATGGCTAAACCCAGCCTAAGCTATTATCAAAATACTTTTAGAGTAAACAACACTGTAAATTTAAATGTAGTGTTTCAACATAGGAATATTTTTGTTTTGTTTAATTTTTAAGATAAGGTCTAATTCTAGCCTAAGATGTCCTGGAACTTACTGCATGGCTCAGGCTGTCATTGAACTCATAGTGATCCTCCTGCCTCAGTGTCCCAGGTGCTTTCAAGAACGTATTGTAACTCTAAGATGCACAAAGTTAGACAGTTGTCAGCAGAAGAGCTGGTGTCGCCAGTGTAGCTGTGTGTGCTTGCCTTGTTTGTTATATAGCACGTGTCAGCTTTTCTCACTGAGAGGTTATCTGGGAAAATCCACCAACTTGCTGGAGAGGCTGTGGTTCAGTCTCGGACTGCAGTCAGTGATCTCTTGACTCCATTGTTGTGGGCCTGAGGTGGGGAAAGCATCGTGGCAGAAGGATATGGTGGAGGAAAGCTGAAAGAAGAGAGAGGTCCGGGATGAGAGATGCTCCAGCTTGGTCTACCCACTTTAGTAATGCCATCACTATGAACACTTTGGTGATTGATTCACCACTGAGGCTATGCTTCCCATGGTCTGGTCACTTCTCTGGAGCCCATCAGTAGGCAACTGAGACCTCAACACAAGAATCTTTGAAGGGTGTTTCATATTGAATCCATGTCGGGGTCCCTACAAGCTTCACAACTGGCAGCAAAATGGTCTGTGGAGAGGCAAAAATGAAATTTGGCTCAGTACAGCTTAGCCAGGCTGGTTCACACTTCTGGAGTCTGATGCCAGGCAGTTTAATTTTTACATACTTAAATACAGTAAAACTTTGTTTTTTTTTAAAATATTTATTCATTTATTATGTATACAATATTCTGTCTCTCTGTGTGTGTGTGTGTCTGCAGACCAGAAGAGGGCACCAGACCTAATTACAGATGGTTGTGAGCCACCATGTGGTTGCTGGGTATTGAACTCAGGACCTTTGGAAGAGCAGGCGATGCTCTTAACCACTGAGCCATCTCTCCAGCCCCTACAGTGAAACTTTGAGAAAAAGTTTCTTCGTGATAATTATCCCAACAAAGCTTCAGGCATGACTACATCTAAACTCCCTTGCAAAGTATTTGTCTTTTGCAGAGTACCTGGGACCTCTTCAGCAAGAATGGGTCTATTTACTGAGAAATAATGCTCAGGACAAGGGCCTGGGGAGAAAGGGTTTGTAATAAGCATAATAGCAAACTCGCGTAAAGTGCATGGGACCTCTCATGTGGTTGGGTTCTAGTGACTGAGAAACTATCTCAGAATTCTGGGGGAATTTGGGTGAGATCTGGCTCCACAGACTAACAAAAGATCATCAGGGTATCAAACAGTATCTCTTCCGGCTTTCCATGTAAACATTGCTACTTTCTTCTGTTAAAGAAAAGCCTGTATGTTTAACAATGTGGACCTTGTGTCCTACAAATCCGTAGTACAGCCTTTGCCCTGTGTTACAGTGTTTGTTCCAAACAATCATTAAAAATGAAGCAGTTCGTGCAGCACAAATCATGCAAAAGATAGAAAAGGCATTGAGGTTCATTTTCATTGTCGGCACCAACTCGGCAGCTTACAGCTGTCTATAACTCCAGTTCCAAGGGATCTACCACTCTTTTCTGGCCTTTATGGACTCCAAGCATGTACATAGTACAGACATATGTGTCAGCAAAATACTCAGTCACCTAAAATATGGGTTTGTTTACTTACTTGTTTGTTTGTCTTAAGAAAAAAGAGCCAGGCCGTGGTGGCCCACACCCTTAATCCCAGCACTAGTGAGGCAGGCAGATCTCTAAATTCAAGTCTAGCCTGGTCTACAGAGTGAGTTCCAGGCCAGCCAGGACTACATAGTGAAACCCTGTCTCAAAAATAAATGAAAGAGAGAGACAGGCGGGCAGGCAGACGGGCAGACAGGCAGACATGGTAAGTAAGTTGGAGAGATGGCTCAGCAGTTAGGAGCACATATTACTTTTCCAGAGGACCCATGTCTAATTCCCAGCATTTGCATGGCAGTCACAACAGTTTGTAACTCCAGTTCCAGGGGATGTGGTGCCCTCTTCTGTCCTCCATGTACACATGGTCCACTTATATACATGCAAGCAAAACACACATAATGTAAACATAAATACATGTTCAAACATAATGTAAACATAAATACATGTACTTAACTGTGGAAGTGTCTCTGTTTTCAGTACTGTAGTTTGATTCCCCCGTGAGATTGAGAATGACAGGATTTCTGTGTAAGTGAGGGTGGTCTTGAACTTCTGATTCTCTTGTCTTCACCTTTCAAGCTCTAGGATTATAGGCATGTACCACCATGCCCAGTTTATGCAATGCTGGCGATGAACCCAAGGCTTAAAGCACATAAGCACTCTTCCAACTTGGCCACAGCGAGTGGGGGCTTCTAAAATGAAATGATGGTTAGCTTTTCGTATGGCATCACTTGGCAGTGACTTCTTCCTCATTTTTAGCATCACTAGGGATCAAGACCAGGGTCTTGATTCTAGACAAGTGCTTCATTTAAACTATACCCAGTCTTGATGATTTCTATTATTTATTGATATATTTATTCTTAAAATTGTTTTAAAAAACAACTTATTGGGAATATAATTTTGGCATAATCATAGGCATCCATCTCAGGCCTATAGTTCAGTAATTTCAGAATGTTATGGGTTTTTTGTTTGTTTTGGGTTTTTCAAGACAGGGTTAGTCTGTGCAGCCCTGGCTGTCCTGGAACTCCCTCTGTACAACAGACTGGCTTCAAACTAACAGAGATCTACCTGCCTCTGCCTCCCAAGTGCTGGGATTAAAAGGCATGTCCCATTACTGCCTGACTCTTAGAGTGCTTTTTTAAATTGGCTTGGAATTGTCTTAGTTGGAGACCCAAAGCTTGTATTT
Source organism: Microtus obscurus (assembly GCA_963919715.1). Lineage (NCBI taxonomy): Eukaryota > Metazoa > Chordata > Mammalia > Rodentia > Cricetidae > Microtus > Microtus obscurus. Next base: position 4,842,626 of record CAWTZC010000707.1, read on the forward strand.
GGGAATGCCCAACTCAGATCCATTTTCTCAGGAGACCCAAAGCTTTTTAAGCCAAGTCAACAAAGGAGTCTTATTACTGAACACTGACAAGTTGTCCTCATTTCCTAGTTAACTGGTGTTTCTGAAAGAGTAACTTACATGGTGATCTCTACAAAAATGCTCATGATTAAATTTTGTTTTTTCCTTTCAGTTTTTAATGATGGTAGCTCCAGGGAGCTGGTGAACCTCACTGGAACGATCCCTGTGCGTTATAGAGGTAAATGATATTTATGTATCTGCTGACAAGAACATGCTGCCAAGGAGTTACAGCCTTCTTGACAAAAGAGCCTTTTAACTCCAGTTCTGGCTCCCCTTTATTTAGCAGCAGCAGCTCACAGTTTTGCTTTGTCTTAACTTTTCTGTCAGGTAGCAGCAAAGAGGTGCCTCACAGTGGGTGGGATTTGCTGTTTCGTGGGATCAGCACTGTAGAGGGGTCTTAGGTGTCTGCTGTTTCAGCCTCTCACCATTCACACCTTTCTGACTGTGGGAAGCTGGACTGTGGTGAAGTGGTGCTTTAATTTAAAATAGGGACACAGTTAGATTTGTCTTCCTGCTGTGCAGTCTGAATTTTGTGACCTTGGGCACCCACAGCGTTCGGGAATAGTACCTAACTCAGGCACTGACAGTTCATGGAAGTGATACATGTAAGGCTTGGCACATAGCCTGGTGTGTACTAAGCAGACAGTAAAAGGCACCTGTTACTACGGCCATGCTATCGGTAATGATGGCTTTGGATCACTTGTCTCTCTCAACCAGTCAGTTCTCTGCTGAATATAAGTGACAAGTGAGCATTTAGTTTCTTAAGAGCCCATTCTGCTTCGGGACAGTTGTGTTTGATAATTATTCCTTATGGCTAGCTAGGACATAAATGTCCCCAGAGAGAGGGGCTGGGGCCAGGGCCAGGACCACCTTCAGAGGCCCTGCCCTAGTGACCTAGTTCTGTAACCTAGGCACCAGAATATTGCCATCATCTGGGGAACAAGCATTGACCTTGGGGGATATTACACAGCAGTCTGTGATTGCAGTGCAGTGAGGTTCAAAGGGAGAAGAAGGGCACATAGGAAGATCACTGTCAGTCATTTGTGCCTGACATAGTCCCAGGTTAACTGAGAGCATCTGTGACAAATGTAAGCCTAATTACTACCTTCACCATTACACGGGGGAATGAGCTCTGGTGGGAATGCAGGTTGTGGAAGTGTATGAATATTGATTTTATCTAAGGGAAGCCTGCTTTTTTCCTCAGCCATTCTTCATGAGCCAGCATACACGTCCAAGTTACTGTAGGGATTCTTTCCCCCCACCCCCTTCTCCAAAAAGGGAATTCTAACTGATGGTAATAAACCTAAGGCTTTGTGTATTACAGTTACACATCGTAGATGTGTTTGGGGGCTGAGAAAAAACTTGGAAGCTCCACTAGCGTCTGATCTCTTTAGGTGAAACATGCTTACGTATTTCTTCCTGCTGGGTTTGTAAAGGTGAAAGTGAGACCCGTGTACTTCAGTGTTGAAATGGTTGCTTGGGACATTTGAGAGCACTAAAGACTGGTTTATGTTTAATGTGGTAGCTGTTGCATCTTTTGAGATCCACTATTGAACTACGGTAGTCAGGTTTCTATTTCATAAAAAGAGGAGAGGGTAACAGCACTGATTCTGAGTAATTACCACCAAAGCTGCCACAAGCATGGGTCTGGTGGAAGACTCAGCAAGGCACCTGCTACCGTTGGAGGGTAGAAGCTGGCTTTGGAAGGGAGTGGATGTGTCACTGTCCTCCCTTCCCCTTTCCCAGCCAGGCCTTTAGCTGGAATGACAAGAGTCAAGCAGCAAATGCTAGGTTGAGTCAGAAGAATTTCTCCAGTAGCAAGCAGTCAGCACTTTTACCCCTCAGGTGTGGCTTACAAACCAAAACTCCAAGAAACAGCTTAAATTTTAAAATATAAATAATGCTTTTGCGGGCAGTAGTGGTGATGTTTGTTGCTCTCAACTTCATATATTATACTCCTGGAAACTAGTAAAAGTAGAGTAATTGAGATTTCTTCTTTTCTCTCAGGTAATACGTATAATATTCCAATATGCCTGTGGCTGCTGGACACATACCCATATAATCCCCCTATCTGTTTTGTGAAGCCTACTAGTTCAATGACTATTAAAACAGGAAAGCATGTGGATGCAAACGGGAAAATCTACCTACCGTATCTGCATGACTGGAAACACGTACGTATCCTGTGGTTCCTTGAGTGATTGCATGTGTGTTCTGCTCACTGGCATCTGTCTGCAGTTTACACTTTGGGAAGATTCCAAGGGCAGTAAGTAAATTAAGACAGTGGACCAGTCACTGAACTGAGGCAGTTAGTTTATTCCTTTGTTTAGTTTTTGGTGTTGGTGGCTTTTGTTGGTTGGCTGGTTGGTTTATTAGAGTGTCATCCAGGCTGACCTCAAATATGTAAAGATCCATGCTGCCTCAGTTACCTAAGTACTAAGATGCAGACGTAAGCTACAATACTAACCAGGTGGAAAAGTTCCGTAACAGAATCTATAATGCTTATTCGTCATTTTATTTACTTGAATTAAACTTACAAAAACAGACAAGGTTCAGAGGTAGAATATTTTTTATAAAAATAGGTACACTGATGGGATCTGTTTGAGGAACTCAATCTTATTCTTAAAAATATCGCTGTCCAGGATAGTATCTTGTGTTTCTGCTGATAGTGTAACTGGCAGGGCAGCATTTGCACTACAGATAACCTAGGCCTGTATTGTATTGGTGTTCTCTAGAGGAACAGAACCAGTACAGTGAATATGTTACAAAGGAAGCTTTTGTTTTATATTATTTTTAATATTTTTTATTTATTATGTATACAGTATTCTGTCTGTGTGTATGCCTGCAGGCCAGAAGAGGGCACCAGACCCCATTACAGATGGTTGTGAGTCACCGTGTGGTTGCTGGGAATTGAACTCAGGACCTTTGGAAAAGCAGGCAATGCTTTTAACCGCTGAGCCATCTCTCCAGCCCATTTTTTTTTTTTTTTTGCTTTTTTATTTTTTAAGATTTATTTATTTTTATTTTTTGTGTATGAATGTTTTGTTTGTATGTGTATATGAACCACATGTATGCCTGGTCCCTGTGGAAACCAGAAGACGGTATCAGATCCCCTGGATCTGGTGTTAGCAGGCAGTTGTGAGCTAACATGTGGGTGCTGGGAACTGAACCCAGGTTCTCTGTGCCAGTGTTCTTCACTTCTGAGCCACCTCTCCAGCCCTACAAAGAAGACTTACGAGGTTGGTTTATGTGATAGTGTTGGGTAAACCAACAGTGGCAGTCTATACATTAGAGAGGCTGAGAGCCCAATAGCTCCTCAGTCCCTGAGGATGAATACCTCAGCAGTCCCAGTCTGTGCTGATGGCCTGGAGAGTACATGGAGATCCAGTGGTTTTCAGTCTGCGTTAGAAAGCCAAACCTCAAGGGGCTGGAGAGATGGAGAGATTGCCTGCTCTTCCAAAGGTCCTGAGTTCAATTCCCAGCAACCACATGGTGGCTCACAACCATCTGTAGTGAGGTCTGGTGGCCTCTTCTGGCCTTCAGGCCAGATAGACTATTGTATACATGATAGATAAATTAATTAATTAATTAATTAATTAATTAATTAATTAATAATTAAAAAAAAAGAAAGCCAAACCTCAGACACTGGGTTCCAAGTGGTGGTGGCAGTGGGGTGGATACATAGGTGCACTCACAAGCTAGAAGTGGAAGATGGGCGGGAAAAAGCAATGATCCTTTGCCCTCCAACTTCTTGAGAGGGAGAACTTAGAGATAGAGTGAGCTTGTGAGAGCCTGGCCTTGAGCTGGCCCAGTCCCTTCTGTTGAAGTGATCCTCACTGGTTGCTATTTCTGGAAGGCTTGTGCCTGCTCTGTACTTTTTCCACAAGTGATTACTACACCAAAAGGAGAACTGTGGGTAAAAAAGATACATCCGTGTTTCCATGCCCATGTAACCCACTGTCTGCTGTGAACATGGATATGTTCAGGAAAATAGCTGGGCCAGCCACATGACTTCATGAGTACGGGTACAGGCCACACAGCCTGGTGACTTGAGTGTGACCACTAACTCAAGTCAAGGTGGAAGGAGAGAATTAACTACGAGTTGTCTTCCAACCTCCGTGCACACTGGTTGGTGTATGTGCTTGTGCACACACGTCGAATAATAAAAAGCCAAGAGTGAAGAGTGTCAGACTGAGTTCAGACTTTAGTAATAACAACAACAAAAAAATGCCAAACTCTTCTATTTTACTGAGAAATAATTATGGCTGACTTGATTTCCTGTTCCACCTCTTTTTAGCCACGGTCAGAGTTGCTGGAGCTTATTCAGATCATGATTGTGATATTTGGAGAGGAGCCCCCAGTGTTCTCCCGACCCACTGTTTCTGCATCCTACCCGCCATACACCGCAACAGGGCCACCAAATAGTAAGTGTGATTGTGATCCGATATTAAAGTTTGCAGAAACGAAGAGAAGCCTTGTAAAACTCTTAAAAATGTTACTTTGCTTTTTAGCTTGTCTTGTTAGTGGAGTTTGGGGAGATGTCCTGAGGCCCCATGTCCACATATACAGGTTCCTACCAAAGACTGGTATTGGGGCTTCCATCTGTGGGTAGAAGTCGAGTGTGAATGTTCTGGATTCCAGAGTGGAAGAGAAGATGCCAAATGGAGCTAGAAGTTTTCAATTTTGCATGCCATGGAAAAGCCGTACTTGACCACCTGGAAAGCAGGTGTAATTTGAAAGTTAGCCTGAGGTCTCTCTGAGACTCCAGGGTCAGTGTGGTAGAGAATTAATTGCAGTCAACTAGCTCATCCCTTGAGCTGTTCTGGGTATACACAATTGGACATCTAGCTCTGTGGTGCTTCTCTACGGTACAGCCAATTTGTGACTACCTTGTTGGAGGGATGAGGGCATGGGCACAGTACTGGTCCACTCCTGGGACAGCTCTGCTCTGTCCCTGTTCTGTTTATGTAAACGATTCTTGCTGCTACTTCACAATCATCCTGGGTAATTAAGAGTTGGTTGTACTTAACTTGTTTTGACATTTTTGTTTTGTACTGTTTTTATTGTGTTTTAAGTTGTGATTCTGACAAACTTCTCTTTGATGACCAATTATGTGAACTTTATTTCTTTCTACCTAAAGTCATTCATTCTCTTGTTTTTAATCTGTTTTTCCTGGAATATCTTGATCCATGGGCAGAATGGGAATGTGAAAGAAATGACTCCTCTCCTCTCCCTCCCCTTCCTCCCAGAGTAAACTTGGCTTTAGGACTAGTGCTTCCTGTATTAAGGATGTTAGTGATTTGTCTTAATGAAGTCCTGTTGACTGAGGGTTTTAAGTTTAAAGCACTAAATATTTCCTAGTCTGATGCCCTCATTTATTTGCTCAGATCACTTTGTTACCGCTTAGACAAAGGGAACATTTCTTTATTTCTTTCAGTTTCACATTGGCTTTGGAAATAGAGTGTTCCGGAAAGAAACCGCACTGGTCAATGTTGCAGTCCAGTTTTGCACTCACTGTCTCCTCAGGCACTGAAAAGCTAGTTTAAGTCGATCACTAAGAGACCACTGTACTGTCATCTCTTCCAGTTTTAATAGCATTTTAGATATTTAGGTAGTAGCCATCTTATCATCAGGATGGCTGTGAGCAAAGGTCTGGATTGCTCCCATATGTATCCTAAGTAATAGCCAAGAGGCTTTGATACATATTTGAATAAATAGTTAATAGTTGAGAAATCACTGCTCAGAAAATTTTTTATCTCTTCAGGGTAATTTTTGAATGATGAGCCATGCTACAAGACATTATTAAAAACAAGTACAATAGTGTGTGCCTGTAGTCCAAAGATTTTGGAAGTTTTGCCAAGAGATTGTGTGAGCCTAGGGGTTCAGGGCCTGTCTGGGCAGCATAGTGAGACACTGAGTCTGTAAAATGTCGGCATCATGGGACTGGAGAGACAGCCCAGCAGTTAAGAACACCTGTTGCTCTTGCAGATGACCCATATGGAAGTTTACAACTATCAGTAATTCTACTTGTAGGGAACCCTTTCCCTCTTCTGAACCCTCGGGCACCAGACACGCATATGGAGCGTCTGAGTAATTGCAGGCAAGACACTCAGACACATAAAATTAAAGCCAGCATTATATCCAAATCTCAGTTTTTAAAAAAGATTTATTTTAATTGCATGTGAGTGTGTTTATGTGGGTATGTGCATATGAGGGCAGGTGCCTCAGAAGGCCAGAGGCAGCAGATTCCCTGTACCTGGAGTTGCAGTCATTTGTAAGCTGTCTGGTGTGGGTACTAAGACTAGGACTCCGGTCCTCTGCAAGAGCAGTACTTGCTTTTAACCTCTGAGCATTCCTCTAGCCCCTCAAACTGTGTGTGTGTGTGTGTGTGTGTGTGTGTGTGTGTGTGTGTGTGTGTGTGTGTTGCTTCTTAACCATGGAACCATCTCTCCAGGCCCTTCAGTAACTAGTTTTTAAGATAAGAAAAGAAATATTACTACTCTGAGATACTGGTTTGTACATTGGAGAAAGTAGCATGGAGGTGAATGATACTGACCATGTGTGTTGCTGATACTTAACAGTGGACTCGCCTTTTCTCCGGGATCCTACTTGAAAAGTGGCTGTGTGTGGAATAGAATTGTGACATTTTGGGGACTTTTTTTGTTTTTTAATGAAATACTGAATCTCATCCTTCATTATACTTAGGCAAAGTATTACCGCATCTACTGAAACATTCTAACAAGAAGGCTGTGAACCCTGATTTGTTGGGCTGGTAAAGGCTTCCAAGCCTGTTGTTGATAGCAGCCCAGCGTACTTCTCCCACTTGCTTATATTCTGTCCTCTAGGTCATTCTTTGAAGGCTCCGTGTCTCTTTTTCTTCGAGCTTCATCTGTCATTCCTCTACTGGATCACTTTTGTTTCCTCTACCTCTTAGGTTTAGATTAGCTCCTTCCCTGGATGATCCCATAGATAGCACTCTGTGCTTTCCCTGTCAGCACAATTAACAGAACACAACCACTTGTGACTCTCTGTGGCCCCAACTAGATTCCAAGCAACATGTGGCCAAGGATTCCTTCTCGTCTCGTGCCTTCCCTTCTTATCATCCTCTTCTCTTCTCTTCTTTCTCTTCTCCTTCCTCCATCTCCCCTTCGTCAGACCCTGGTTCCTATCACATAGAAGGCAATAAAACACTTGTTTGTTGACTTAAGTGCTGACTCACCATTGGATCTAATAAGGAAAGTTTGAGTGCAATTGCCTCTGAAGGCAAGTCCTTTTCCATCGAGGCCAAAGCTAGCCTTTGGTACCACTCACCGTAAGTGGGTCTGTATGAATGAAAGCTCTTGAAGACTAATGACTTTTAACTTTTTTCCCATAGTATTTCCAAGCTTTTTTTAACCGGTCTAGATGGGTGTGGATGTAAGTTTTTTATAGGATTTCTTAGAGTGATTTGGAGTCTTGGGTTCTCAAACAAGCCAACAAAACCAACTGTGCAAATCTGTCAATATGGTCTTCAGTGTGCCAGGATTTCTTAGATGTAGAGGCAGGTTACCGCCTAAGGAGCAGGTCTTAGAGCAAATGGGGCCAGCGGGACCTTCTAAACTACAGATGAATATGAGGTAGAGCTGACCAGATTGACCTATCTGCCAGTCACTTCTTGTTGGGCTTTGCATGAGTGTTGTCACACAGTTTAATGACTTGAGACTTAATTGACTTCAAAATATTTATTCCTTAAAGAACTGTTAGTTCCTTAAAGAAATACAGGTGTTGATTTTGTTTTGAGCCTGAGATTGGATTCTTGGTGTGGAATTTTGCTGTGGTTTGACAGTGATGTGTAATACTCTACAGCCTTTATATTCAGGTCTGTGCATATGACTTTCAAATGTTAAAAATTATTTTTAGCCTCCTACATGCCAGGCATGCCGAGTGGAATCTCCGCATTTCCATCTGGATACCCTCCCAATCCCAGGTAATGAAAATTCTATTATGTTGGGAATCAAAATAATGCTAACTGGGAAATTAAATAAGGTTAGTTGAAATTCAGGGAAAGGTTTATTGCTATTTTTGAGATAAGTCTGGCTCTGTAGATTCATAATCCTGGTTCAGCCTTGGAGTTATAGGTTCAGGCTGCCGTTTATGGCTTGTTGGTCGTATTTTATTGCAGATATTATGCATATAATTCCAAAAGAGTTTTAGGTTATCTAGAGAAATGCAAATTTGTTTTATTTTTAAAATAAATAAAGATGGGGTTAGGGTTGGCAATGACAGTGATTTTGATTGGTTTGGGGCTTTGAAATACTTATTCTTTCCTTTTTGAGAAGGGGTTAGAGAAATGGCTTATTGGTTATGAGCATTCCTGCTTTTCCAGAGTGACCTGAGTTTGGTTCACGATACCCAAACTGGGAGCGCCAGCTGCAAGGGACCTAGCACTCTTTTTTGTCTCCTGGCACCCACACATGTACACCCATAACGAAAAAATAGCTGGGCATCAGCACTCCGGAGGCAGAGGCAAGGTGATATTTATGAATTCCAGGCCAACCAAGGATACATAACAAAACCCTGACTCATTAAGTAAGATAAATAAAAATAAATCATTAGAAAGAAACTTTGGATTTTCCAGAATCTAAATTTAGGACTATTTATTAGAATACATGAATGACACAGAACTACCAAGAAACAGAAGTTTGTTTGTTTGTTTGTTTGTTTTTGGTGGGGGGGGACAAGGTTTCTCTGTAGCTTTGGGGCCTGTCCTGAAACTCGTTCTTTTTTTTTTTTTTTTTTTTTTTTATTTATTTCGTATACAATATTTCTGCAGGCCAGAAGAGGGCACCAGACCCCATTACAGATGGTTGTGAGCCACCATGTGGTTGCTGGGAATTGAACTCAGGACCTTTGGAAGAGCAGGCAATGCTCTTAACCTCTGAGCCATCTCTCCAGCCCCATGAAACTTGTTCTTATAGACCAGGCTGGCCTTGACTCACAGAGATCCACCTTCCTCTGCCTCCCAAGTGCTAGGATCAAAGGCGTGCGCCACCACTTAAAAGTTTTTTAAATTTTGTAAAGACTTGCTTTCAGATTGAATATTTGAAGGCTTTGAAGGTTACCAATAAGCCTCAGACAAAATTTTAATACTGTTATTCTCTGTATACTAGAAATCAGAATGGAAAATTGCTCTTCTGTTACTAATGGGGTCTTTTCCTTAGGAATGCCTCTGTGAAGATAACCTTATATAGTCTGAGCCAAGCAAGAACACTTGACTATTGCTTGGGTTTATATATATATAGGAGCTCACGTTTTTTAAGATGTATTTATTTTATGTGTATGAGTGTTTTTCTCATGTGTATGTCTGTGTGTCACTTGCATACCTGGTGCCCTAAGAGGTGAGAAGAGGGTTTTGGATCCCCTGAAACTGGAGTTACGAACAGTTGCAAGCAACCCTGTGGGTGCTGGAAATTGAACCTGGCTCTTCTACAAGAACAACTGAGCCATTTCTCCAGCAGGTCTGGAACCCATCACAAAGGCTGGGATTATAGGTGTGCCATACCTTCAGGCTGCTGTGTATGATAACTTCTTTGTTTTTCAGTTTCTGAGGTAGAGTCTCACTACATAGCCCACACTGACCTCTCTTTGGTTTTGAGACAGTCCTCCTGGCTGTCCTGGAATTCCCTGTGTAGACCAGGCTGGTCTCAGACTCACAAAGATCCACCTGCCTCTACCTCCTCAGTGATGGGATTAAAGGCATGAGCCACTAACACCACACCTGACTTTTTTTTTTTCTTTAAATGTGTATGAGCAATTTGCTTGCATGAATCTCTGTGTACCATATGAATGTGTGGTACCCACAAAGGTCAGAAGAGGGTATTGAATCCCCTGGAGCTAGAGTTGTGGGTAACTATGAGCCAGCATGTGGGTGCTGGGAACCAAGCCTGGGTCCTCAGCAAGAGCAGCAAGCACTCTTAACCACTGAGCCAACTCTCTAGCCCCGGCCTCATATTCTTCCCAGATTGTAGGTGCACACTGCCATGCTGTCCTAACAGTTTACTTTAAACCCAGTGTCATTAGTGGAATTTGCACATACTGTTCTTTGAATAAACATCTTCATCTCTAAAACTATAATTTCATTAATTAGCGATGTCAACTTCACCTTCTCGGTGGGGTTCTCATAGCACTCGGTGTTGGGTCATCTTCACGTTTGGTATTCTTTCCTGTAGTGCTTATCCTGGCTGTCCTTACCCACCTGCTGGCCCATACCCTGCCACAACAAGCTCCCAGTACCCTTCCCAGCCTCCGGTGACCACCGTTGGTAAGTATTGTGAGCATTTTGTTGTTTACATAAGTCAAGGTCTCCTGTGAAAAGTGTGTTTCATTTTTACGTATAAAATTTTAGGATATTCTTCCATATAGGAAAGTCTGTAGTGCTCAGTGTCCTGTAATGTGATTTAACATCATATAAATGAGCCTTCTGCCATTTAGAAGCCTAAACGAATAGCTGATGGCTCACTAACTTTCCTGTTTGCCACATTTCATACTGGTAAATCTCACATGTGTTGAGTCTGGTCTGAAGGTCACCTTCACTATTCCAGCAGGTAACAGCTGGAATAGTCCTAAAGAAAAGCCCCCAAAGCAAGGTTAGGAACCATTAGCAGATCGTAGGGCTTTGTGTCCTGGCTGTGTGGAAACAGGTAAGAGCACCTATAGCAGAAAGCACCCGAGTGAGTCATGCATGAAAGGGTTGCACACCGGTGCTGTCTGTCCCACTCAGTGTGCCTCCCTGTTGTCACGCAGTCGCCTTCTGTTACTCGGCTACCTCTGCTTGGCCTGAGGACTTCTCTGCTGGAGCTTATGTCTTCTAACTCGTGCTGGGTTACTGTTCCAGTATTTCCTTTCTTACCTCGTGGTCTGCTGCTGTTTGGCACATAAAAAATACCCTAAAACAACTTGAAGCTTCAGCTGCACTTCCTGATTTGCACCACCCATTTCCTCCGTGTAGCAAGCGTCCTTGAAACTGCAGTCTGTCCTTGCTATCTTCAGCCCTTCTTGCCTTCCCTCTACCAGTCTTTTAAAACCACTCTGTCAGAGTCATAGTGAGCTTTCTGGGTTTAAATCCAATGGCTGGTGCCTGCCGTCTCCTCCTTGGTCTGTATTCGATCTGACACAGTGGGCTGCTGCCAGCTTGATGCTCTTCCAGCGGACACACTTTGCTCTTTTCCTCCTGTATCACAGGTACTTGTGCTCAGTCTGCGGGGTCCTCCACTTAATGTTGGAATCCCTAGTTACTTCTTGGTACTTTGACTCCTCACTCTGGTGGTAGAGCTTTAAATGCCCTGTCTGTACCTCTCTCTTGACCTCTGCAGTCTTATATGCAGCTGCCTTCTTGCCGTCTCCACTTGATATGAACACACATCTTAATTTACACTCAACATGACTCAAGTTGAACACAGTTTACCCATCTCCATTGATACCTATTCCGTAGTCTAACTCAAGTCGTCCTTGATTCCTCTAGAATCATCTTACCTTCAAAATATCTAGAGTCAGTACAAGTCACCATTATCTCATCTAAATTACTGTATGAAAACCGGCAGCCCTTGCATTTGATACTGACAGAAGCAGCCTGAAGGATCTTACTCAAACATGAGTCGGTGATGTCTCTCCTGCTAAAAGCCTCATTTCATGAGTCACTATAAATGTTTTGGGCTTAAAAGGCTTTGTGGGATCCTGCCCCTCATCATTTCTGTTACCTTATCGCTTACTGTTCTCAGAGAATTTGTTCGTTGCTTATTTCTTTGTATTATTGTCAAACTCACTCTTCCCAATCTGTGCTGCTACCTCCTCAAACAGCTGGTGTGTGGCAGCTCACACGAGTGTATTTTGCTAAGTGCTTGAATGAATACAGGATGGCGTGAGGCTGGTATTATGTTTTTTTGATGTCATGAGCTCTGATATCAGGAGCTCATATCTGTGCCTTTGCTACCCAGACAGCGTCTGCTTCTATTGTCATCGCCTAGTAGCATAGCTTGGTAAAGTAAGATATGCTTGTCTTTCCTGTAATGACTTCCCTTTATACAGTAAACTTTTGTTTTTGTTAATTTTGAGACAGGATCTCCCTGTATAATTCACTGGCCCAGAACTCAGTTTGTAGACAGGCTGGACTTGAATTCATAGAGCTCTGCCTTCCTATGCTTCCCAAAAGTGCTGGCATTAAAGGCGTGTGTTCTTATGTCTGGCCCTAAACAATATAATTTAAATTACTTGAGTAAGAAATTAAAATGCTGGGAGATCTTTAATTCACTCTATAAGTTTAAAAGAACAAAATCAAAAAGAACAAAACTTCTAAATTTGGGACGGAAGAGATGGCTCAGTGGTTAAGAATACTGGCTGCTTTTCCAAGGGATCCAATGCCCTGGCCTCAAGTACCAGTCACACAAGATGTGCGCAGAAATGCATGCAGGCAAACACTCATACATTCAAAATGAAAATATTTTTTTAAATCTACTCTTTGGGTTCAAGCAGCAACAGAGGAATGGGAGTGGAACAGTTAGTGTGCCTTGTTTCTTAGATAATATAATTTCTTTGATCTCGGTTATAAATATTTTTGTTTGTGTATGTCTGTCCTCAGCACTAGTTTGGTGGTCAGAGGACGTGTTGGGGAATCTGTACTGACTCCAGGGATTAAACTCAGGTTGTTGGGTTATTGGACTTAGTAGATTACCTTTTGCCCATCAAAGACTTTTGTCATTTCATAACATCAACCTTGAAGAATTTTATGGCTTAGAAATTTTCCATTTATCCTCAAAATGGGCTGTTATGGAAAATGATACATTTAAAGGTAGATTTGATCTGGGATTCAAAAACAGTAAGTACTTGGAAAAGTACCGTAGCCTATGACATGCCGTTTCCGCCATGAGCACACAGCAGCCACACTGTGTCGCCTGCACAAAGCTGGAGCAGTGTTGAGCTATGTTGAAGCTCTCTCTGCCTATAAAAGCTGTCATAAGCTCTGTGCCGAGTTCCAGGTTGGCACTCAGTACTATAAATGAAAATTCTGTGCACGTATTTGTTTGGAAGGTTTTCTCCTACTTCAGAAACCAACTTTTTGTATTATTATAAGAAGAAATAATCCTCATGATCCACTTTCTGAGCAGATAATTTGTGATAACTCAGGCTCCATAGTTACCATACAGTAAGTAGTATTATCCCATATCTTTGGTTTTGTTTCCAGCAGTTTCTATCCACTGTTAGTTTCAGTCCCTAAGTATAATTTGTCCTTTTTTTCTTATATTTATGTATATATATGTACCTATGTGGTGTATGTTTGCAGATATGTGTACACAAGTGTGAAGGGAGGCTGGAGGTCAACCTCAGGTGTCTTACACTCCATTTTTGAAACAGGGCTGAGAAACAATTTTGTGGGCTTGGGTTAAGGGTGAAAAATCAGAAAAGCTGTGGCACAGAGATATTCAGTGGTTAAGAGCACACAGTGCTTTTCTAAAGGACCCAGATTTGATTCTTAGCACACACGTGGTGGTTGACAGCTGTCTGCAACACTAGGTCCAGGAAATCTGACACCCTCTTCTGGCCTCTGCAGGCACTGCATGCATGTGCTATGCAGACATATTAAAAACTACCGTTTATCTTGTTTTCTAATGGGTTAACATAGAGTCACTAGTCTAACAGTGATCAGTAGTACTGTTAGAGAACTGAGTGGCCTTAAATTGGGCATTGTGTCCTACAGCACTTTAAAGATATTAACCTAATTATCTGAGGAATTATCTTCTCAGGGAGGAAAATTGTGTCTTATTTCCTAAGGGTTAAATTTGGTGATGAATATCATCTGACATAAAGTTTTAAGAATTTATTGTTGTTATTATTATTATTATAAAAGTCCTGTATTTAACCTGTTTGTTTTTCGAGACAAGGTTTCTTGTGTAACAGCTCTGACTGTCCTGGAACTCACTTTGTAGACCAGGCTGGCTTCAAACTCACAGAGATCCACTTGCCTCTGCCTCCAAGTGCTGGGATTAAAGACATGTGCCAACACTACCCAGACCTTTTCTTTTGCTAATCTGGAATTGCAGAAGTCTACAGTCCTGAAAACTGAAGCAGAACATATGATTTCTCTTGAAGCACTTTAAAAAACAGTTTAAAAATAATGCTTCAAACAGTTCTTTTTTCTTCTTTCAGTGGTAAGGAGGTCACTAAATTTTGAACTAAAGTTTTGGGTTTGGGTTTTTTTTTTTAAGATTATTTTTATTTTTGTATATGAGGGTACGGATGACCTCACACTGGAAGTCCAGGTGGCTGTGAGCTCCATATCAATCCTGAGACGTGAACCCAGGTCTCTCGTAAGTGCAGTAACTTCTCTCAGCCCCTGAACTCTCCTTCCCCATTTTACTACTTCAGAAACCCATGAATTTTCTATTTTGCCTTTCAGTTTTCAGGTTATTTATTCTGTTTTTCTTTTGTTTGTTGTTGTTTTTTGAGGCAGGGTCTCACTGTACCTCTGACTGTTCTGAAACTCACCATGTAGACCATGCTGGCCTCTAACTCATCGAGATCCAGCTGCCTTCTCTCACATTTTAATTAGAATTCTTGTCCTGTATGAAAGCATGCTGGATTTCAAGAGAGCTTGGATGTGTTTTATAGTAAAGTCTGTGTGACAAGAAGTTAGGATTGGTCTCATACCAGCGTCTGCAGCCTAACAGGGACTGTGACCTTTACAGGCAGGACATTGCTACCTCAGCCTGTGTCCACTCTTAAGAAGAGTCTTGGACTTGCTGCTGCTATATAGTCTTTTTTACCTTACATTCTTAACAGCGTTTGCTGCTTGTGTTGTGACGATGACTAATCGGACTCAGGAGAGATAGTCTTAGTGTGCTTTTGATTTGCATTTCCCTGTTGGGGAAACATGTTGAACAGCTTTCATGTACTTATTGACCATTTGTATTATTTTTGAGAACTGTTTGAACTTGAGACCCTCCTATGGGTTGCGGCATGCCTGTTTGTAAGACAACAGGGATCGTGCCAGGGTTTGTACATGCCGAGCAAGCGCCCTCCCATCTGAGCCCTCACGTTAGTTACTTTTCTAGTGACTACAGAATGAACTGAAGGGTTATTTAACTCAGGGTTTGAGGCTACAGGCCTTCTTGCCAAGGAAGCGAGGGTAGCAGGAATGTAGGACAGCTGGTCACACTGCATCTGCAGCCGGGCAGTGAGGCTCTCTTCCTACTCTTTAGTCACCCTGGGCCCCCTGCCCATGGAGAGGTGTCACCCACATTTATGTCTTCCCGCCATGTCTCCCTGAGTTTTGTTTCCATGGTAAGTCTTAAACCCTGTCAAACTGAGAGGCAAGATTGACATCACAGGTGCAGGAGTAATGAATGGCTCAGCAGTTAAGAGCACTTGCTACTCTTGGAGAGATCCTGAATTCAGATCACAGCAGCCACGTCAGATGTCTCACAACCCCTGTAGTTCTA
Source organism: Microtus obscurus (assembly GCA_963919715.1). NCBI lineage: Eukaryota > Metazoa > Chordata > Mammalia > Rodentia > Cricetidae > Microtus > Microtus obscurus. The sequence continues at coordinate 4,858,171 of CAWTZC010000707.1, forward strand.
GCTAAATCCCTAGAGGATGCCCTCTTCTGGACCCCTCAAGCACTTGCACACAAGGTGGATATTAACACCCCCAGCACAGAAATACATTTAGATTAGCCATCATAGCTACATCTACAGCCCCCTTGATGTCTAATTTTTGTAGGTCATATGGATGCTAGAGTTGACAGAGACGTTCTCCTGTTCCGTGGGTGTCCACTGTGCTGTGTAGGACCTTTTAATTTGATGCGGTCCCATTTGTCACTTGCTATTTCCTGAGCTGTTGAAGACAGATTCAGAAAGTCATATTCTTTGCCTTTAAGTGTTTCCACTGTTTGCCATTGGAATTTTTAGTTTAGCTCCTGTTTAGTTGATTTTTACAGGTGAGAGACAGATACCTAATTTCGGTCTTCTATACGGTAATGTTGGGTTTTCATGTTTCTCGCTTCTTTCGTAAAATCACATGGTAGTGGATGCTTGGGGTTATTTCTGACTGTTCTGTTCTGTTTCACAGGTCTGTATGCCCACTTTATGCCAGCTTTATGCTGTGTTTGTAACACCAGCACTGTTCTTTCTGCTCAGGTTGAATTGGGCTGCTTGTGACCTTTTGTATTTCTGTATGGATTTTTTTTATTTATTATGCATACAACGTGCTGTTGGCATGTATGTCTACATGTCAGAAGAGGGTACCAGATCTCATTATAGATGGTTGTGAGTCACCATGTGGTTGCTGGGAACTGAACTCAGGACCTCTGGAAGAGTAGCCAGTGCTCTTAATCTCTGAGCCACCTCTCCAGCCCCCTCTGTATGGATTTTTGTGGAGAATTCCTTGACCTAGTTTATAAGAACAATATAGATTCCAAAATTAAATGTATGTTCTTTAACATAGAAGTTGGAAATTTAAAATCAGTGTGACATGATCCATTAGACCAGATATGGTAACTTGAACCAAATTTGTTGGTATGTTTGTGTACAAAAAGACGCTTAAATTTTGTTAGTTCAGATAACACAGTTCCTACAACACAGATAGATGGAATTGGGCACCTGACCACGGGGACAAGGGCATTGTGTCTGACAAGCATAATAAAGTTTCATATGGGTTATTAAGATTTGGGACTTTTGAGACAGAATTTCTCTGTGTAACCACCCTCCTGGAACTCTCTGTAGACCAGGCTGACTTTAACCCTCAGTGATCCGCCTGCCTCTGCCTCCCAAGTACTAGGATTAAAAGGCCACCATTAACTTGTAAAGAACCAGGGTCTTTTAAAGACTTTAAACTCCTATTCCTAATGTAGCTTTGTCAAAATGGGCACATAATAAGATAACCATCTTCAGTGGTCTTCTCATCCCTAGGGTAGATTCTAAACTTTTGTAGGAAGTATCTCTTTTTATGTCATGCATGTTTGCTCTTGAGTGAGTTTTTGTGTACCAGGGGCATGCAGGAGCTCAGAGGGTATTGCACCTGAAACTGGAGTGCAGGCAGTTGCAAGTGTTCATGTGTGTTCAGGGAACTGAAAGTGTAGCCTTTCCAAGAGTTAGTAAGTGCTCTTAACCACTGAGCCATCTCTTCAGCCCCTCATCCTTGTTTAAAAAAAATACTTTACAAATTAGTACAGTGTAAGGAACCAGAGATTTTGATTTGGCTTTTAACCTGTCCTGATGACTGAATAGTTAAGTCCTTTTTTAAAATTAGTATTTTGGGTGTGTGTGTGTGTGTGTGTGTGTGTGTGTGTGTGTGTGTGTTTTGGTTCCCATAGTGTCCAGAAGAGGGCGTCACATCCCATGTAACTGCAGTTAACAGGCTTTTCTCAGTTGCTCCTAACCACTGAACTGCTTCTCAACTCCTTTAAGTAAAAATGAGTCTGTGGATGGCACTTAAGAAATACAGCTCTTTCATGCGTTTAGCAGAAGAAATGTGTCCCATGTATATTGAATGATAGTGTATGCACACGTGTGTGTTTCTCACCTTCTGCATGTTGAAGCAGGGTCTCTGCTGGTTCTGCTGCTGGCCTATGACCTTCCATCCAGCTCTCCTGTTGCTGCCTTCTGTCTCCAGAGAGGAGTGCTGGAGTAACAGATGAGGGCTACTCATCCAGCTTTTTACGTGGGTCCCAGAAATTGAACGAGGGTTGTCAGGCTTGAGTAGCAAGAGCTCAGTAGTTCTAGCGTTCTGTTGAAGGACTCTCACAACTCTCTGGAAACTGTCATATTGCTGGTTGCAGCTGTTTCTAGCAAAAGGATACGATTACAATTGACTTCTGAATGCTGAAGGCCTACGTGAGCCTTGGGGTCCAGAGTCTGTGCCTTGTCTCCGCAGGTCCCAGCAGAGACGGCACAATCAGTGAGGACACCATTCGAGCGTCTCTCATCTCAGCAGTCAGTGACAAACTGAGATGGCGGATGAAAGAGGAGATGGACGGTGCCCAGGCAGAGCTCAATGCCTTGAAACGGACAGAGGAAGATCTGAAAAAGGGCCACCAGAAACTGGAAGAGATGGTCACCCGCTTAGATCAAGAAGTAGTAAGTAATACATCGGAGATTTCCATTTGGGGTTAATTATAGCCCAGGCAAAGGAGGATGTGTGCACCGTGGGTGTAAAGTAGAAGTTGAGTGAACAGCGGGGTCTCCAGACACACACGTAGCTCTCTCAGCAGAGTGGTGGCATGCTCCTATAGTCTTGGTTCTCAGGGACTGGGGCAGGAGGTCATCGGCTGAGGACACCAAGGAAAGGAGAGACTACAGCACCTCAGGTCTCGAGTGCAGCCACATCTGCTCTCCTGGAAAGTGGGTGCTAGCGGAAAATTGCCCTTTTTCCAGGAGAAATGGTAAAGATCTGCAGGCCTCACACTACCTAAGAGAATAGTATTTCTAAATGTTGTTGGAGTCACTATTAAAAGTATCTTTGAGGGGCCTGGAGTGATGGTTCCGTGGTTAAGAGAACATACTGCTTTCCCTGCACCCACATCAAGCTGCTCACAAGTACTTGTTAACTCCAGCTCCAAAGAGTCTGGCATCTATTCCTGGCCTTCTTAATACCTGCACGCTTAGACGTGTGTATGCACACACATATCTCTGCAGCTTCTCTGGTGTCATCATCCAGAGACATCTGGGGTCTCGAGAGCTTCACATCAGTGCAGCCTGTGACCCTTCACTCTCCAGCCTTTCTCTTGTGTTTGTATAAAGTGAGCATAGCAGTAGCCAGCCATTTCAGTTCAGGAATGGGACGCCAACGTAAGGTAGAGTCCGCAACCACCACACACGTCTCGATATTGCAGAAAGTGTTGTAGTCCTGTGAGTTGAATCTTGTCTGCAGACGGGGAAGTCCTCCTGTGGGAAAGTCTTGTTTGATGGTTGTCTGTGGGAGGGACTTCCTTTTGGAAAACACCGTGTGTCCCTTTCAGAGCTGGGCTCATGTCAGGATGGCAGAACCCTCACACATGTTACCAGTGAGCTCTTGGAAGCACTCGCTCGGCTGCTTAAAGCCCTGTTGGAGGTTGGGTGCAGGTGTGTACGACAGGTGATCCTGCACAGATCAGTGTGAGTTACCTGTGGACTGTTCTGTTTTCAGGCTGAAGTTGATAAAAACATAGAACTTTTGAAAAAGAAGGATGAAGAACTAAGTTCTGCTCTGGAGAAAATGGAAAACCAATCAGAAAATAATGACATTGACGAAGTTATCATCCCCACAGCCCCACTGTATAAACAGATTCTAAATCTGTATGCAGAGGAAAATGCTATTGAAGACACTATATTCTACCTGGGAGAGGCCTTGAGGCGGGGCGTGATAGACCTGGATGTGTTCCTGAAGGTAGGCTTTCTTCCTCCTCGCGGGTTTGCTGCAGGCTCATGGCAGGGCAGCTTGGGATAAGCATCCCTCCAGACTTCCTTCTTCTGCCTCCCTAGTCACCACCTAAATGTGAGATTATCACCCACCCCTGTTTTGTTTTGGTTTTAATCCAGTAATGTCTTAGAATTGGATAATTTTAGATGAGTTTTTCCAGATCAAATAGTCCTAAAAGGGAGTGGGCTATCCTTTTAAATGCAGGTTACCTCTGGCTTGCTAATACTGAACAGACCTGAAGATGTAGTAAGCTTTGTTTGTTGCTCTCTGTTGGGTCATGGAGAATATGGGCTTAGTAACCAGCCACTCTGTATTTTTGACCTGGCTCCTGCTGACAGCTCAGTGTTCATGCAAGCTGGGCAGGGCACTTTGGTAAGTGGCTGTGTGTAAGCTAGAAATCACAAAGAAGGCTCTTTACCACTGTCTTCTGGCAGGGCCTATGCCATAATAAAAGGTGTGAATAGAGAGCAAGAGAAGTAAGCTGTTTTCTGGACACTGACGAGAGTTAACCCCATTTCTCCTCATCTCTTCCTTTTCTCTTAGTCAAGAGACAGTTTGGTGACGTGTATTAAGCTTAAGCTTGTTGTATGTTTTCCTATTATCTTGGTGTCTTAAGGTGTAGTGGGGGCTGGGAATATATCTCAGGGTGGGGCACTTACCTATTGTGTGCCGAGGATTCAATCCCAGTACTGCAAAGCCAAACAAAGCCCCCTGAGCTAGATCCTGCAGTGAGTTTTTAAAGCCATGTATACATGTAATATGATAAGGGTTCCAAAGGTTGCTAAATATATTTAGGATTGATAGATGCTCTCTGACCTCATGCCTGGGTCAAAGCTATTCTAAACCATTAACATTTTCCTCCCTCCTAGCATGTCCGCCTCCTGTCCCGTAAACAATTCCAACTGAGGGCACTTATGCAAAAAGCAAGAAAGACTGCCGGACTTAGTGACCTCTACTGACTTCTGAGCTCAACTGGAGACGGACCTCTTCGTAAAGCCTTCTTCTTTTCTTTTCCTTTCTCTCATCAGTAGGACCCAGAATAAGTTATTGCAGTTTATCATTCGAGTGTTAAATATTTTGAATCAATAATATATTTTCTGTTTTCTTTGGGTAAAGACTGGCTTTTATTAATGCACTTTCTACCCTCTGTAAGCTTTCTGTGCTGTGTTGGGACTGACTGGGCTAAATAAAATTTGTTGCATAATTTCTTTCTGGATTGAGGAAAGATGCACAAGATCTAGTTCTCACTGGCCAACAGGGCACAGTGTCCATCTTCAGTCGCAGTTGGTGTTCTGTAGGGTGGAGATAGTTCTCCTTAGTGTGGGGCATAACACGGAAAGCTGTATATTGGAGGATATGTATTTCTTTCAAGAGTCAATAGCTGACTCTTTTTAAAATGAAGAACTGTCATGTTAACTAGGCGAAACAGTCTGACCACCATCAGGAATTATATGTTACCTTTTAGCTCATGTGTGGTATGGGGGTGTCATAACAGAAATTTTCAAATATTTTAAATGAATTTTTTTTTTTTAAAATAGAATATCCAGGGTAGTACTGGCACATGCCTTTAATCCCAGCACTCAAAAGACAGAACCAGCTAAATCTCTGAGCTCAAGGACAGCCTGATCTACAATTGAGTTTCAGGACAGCCAGAGCTACAGAAACCCTGTCTTGAATACCAAAACTAATTAATTAATTAATTAATTAAAATGGGATGCTGTAATTTGGAGCATATAGTTTATATAGTTTTTAAAGGGAAATCAATATAGGTTGGGCATCCCTAGCCCAAAATCTGATGTGTTCTCAAGTCCAGAGCATTTGGAGGGAGGGGTTGGGAAATAGATTTCTAATCCATTTCAGTTGAGGGCTTGAGTGGTTAAAACCTACATCAAATATTCCAAAATCTGAAAAATTCTGAATCCTGAGACAATCAGGCACCAAACGTCTCAAATAAGGAATACTAAACCTACGTAGTAAATGCCTATTGCAAAACCAGAAAGAGCTCAAGTTATAGCCCAGGCTTCTACCTTAAGAAGCAACAATACATGGTGGTGGCGCATGCCTTTAATCCCAGCACTTGGGAGGCAGAGGTAGGCAAAGCTCTGTGAGTTTGAGGCCAACCTGGTCTACAAAGCAAGTTTCAGGACAGCCAAAGCTACAGAGAAACCCTTCTCAAAAAAAGGCAACAATACAAGATTAGTACATCCAAGCAAAAAGAAATCAAGAAGTGTATAAATCCTGGTGGAAATAAAAATTAAATAGCCGTAGAGAACATTGTTTGAAACATGAGCAGAGCTAAGAAGCCCAAACTAGGAGGAGTCTTTAAAAGATCTTGCAGTATTTGGGTGGACGCCCATAGTCCCAGCATCATCTAAAGTGAGGGAAGACAAATGGTCAAGGTCAGGAATGAGGGGGATGCAGAGATGACTCAGTGCTTAAGAGCATGGCCACTTTGGCCAGTCTTCTAAAGGACCTGGGTTTAATTCCCAGTACACATGGCAGTTCACAACTATCTGTAACCCCAACTCCAGGGGTTACATCTACATGTATGGCATCTATACAGACATACATGCAGCCATAACCCCTATGTACATTTAAAAAAAAAAAAGATCAGGGATGAAAGAGACAACCATCATTCTTGACCTTCAAGAAAGTAGGGCCCTGAGGGATACAATAAACTATAAGCCAACAAATTAGATCATCTCTGTAAGAATACATCGGCTCCCAGGAAGACACTGTTAAGACTGACTCAAATGCAAGGTCGGAATGGACCTACAACAAAGAGAGCAGTTGGTAATCTGAAACCCTCTCTACAGCTAGTCAGGAGCCTGGCTGCATTCACGAGAGCAGTGCTCCAAACACTGCAAACAACGGCTCAGTGGAGTAGAGGAGCTTATTGTTAAACCCAGTGGCCCAAGTTCAATCCCCGGGCTTTGCATTGTCAGAAACAGCTTCTGCAGGCTGTTCTCTAACCTCTGTGCAAACATGAACATCTTACACAAACACACACAATTTTTTTTTAAAGGCCCTCACATCGCTGAGAAAACGGAACAACTTTCCTACTTCTATGAAGCCACTGTTACTGTTGATACTGCAGACAGACAAAAGTGTGGTGACTTTGTGGGTCAGGGGGCTGGAGAGATGCGGGTGGATCTTCTCTCTGATACTCCAGAACTGCAGCAAGCATCTTCCTAGTACACCTTGGATTTCCCAGTGTGTGTGCTCAGAGGAGCTCTGAGCAGCCGTGGAGAGTCGCACAGTCCCATGGTGCTTCCCTTTCCACAAACCTCAGCACAGCCTTCGGGATGCAGACGGCACACACCAGTTTACAGTTGAGCCCTACAGTCCCATGGTGCTCTACTCCCCGCAAACCTCAGCCCAGCCTTCGGGATGCAGACGGCACACACCAGTTTACAGACCTCACTGACTGCTCACAGCTGCACTGGTCACGCGCAGCACTGACAAAGATCCCAGGTGTTGCTAGGGATCTAGAATTTAATTCACAAATTCTTTCTTTGTAAAATTAACAAAATCGCCAGGAAAATTCTTCTCTAGTTAGAGTTGACCTGGCTTGGTAGCAGTGTCTGTCTGCAGGAGGGACTGCGTTAGGTAATCATGAGTGCCTTAGTTGGGAGACGGAAACTCCATTCCTCTCTGCAGCACAAGACACTGGTACGCACCTGCCGTGCTCGGCCCTGGGCTGGAGCCGGCAGTGACAGTGTAATCTGAGAAAAGCTTTGAAGGAAGTGATTAGAAGTCATCTGACATTTTAACAGGTTATTTATTTATTTATTTTAACCTCAACAACCAGTGTTTGCCAAAGAGCACCTCCTTTAAATCACCCACTATGCTCAGGGTTTTGCTTGGAACAGTCTTGCTACATTTTCCCAAGGTTTTTTTTTTTTTTAAAGACACGTTTCTGTGTTTATATTCATGTGTGTGTGTGAATGTAGTGGCCACAGAGGCCAGAAGACAGCATTGAATCCCCTGAAGCTGGAAATACAGGCAGCTGTGAGCTGCCCAATGCGAGTACTCAACTCAAGAACTGAAGTCAAGGCCTCTCGAAGAGCAGCAAGAATTCTTAACCAGCAGGCCATCACTACAAGCCGCAACATTATACAGTAATTGCCCAGCAATCTTCCCACGAGCGCCTTATCAGAACCAAGGGGTCTGGTAAAGGCTGAACCAAAAAGCAAGGCTTTTTGGCGTTGTGCTTTCTGAGTAAATTGGCTGTCCTTTGCTGTAGCTAACTCTCTGTTAGATACTTGGGGATTGATTCCCTAGTCCAGAACAGTTTTGTGAGAACAGTTTCCCACTGCCAGGCCTTGTTCCTCTCCCCTAGGTAAACACAGAAACCTGCCTTCCTGCGATTGTCTTTACCTGCAGGCATAGAGCACCCCATTTAAGAGATTCACAGATCTCCAAGGACATAGAATTACTACCTTCCGGAGCTGCAGCTCTGGTTTTACCCCAAGACTAGAACTGATAATTTAGAGGCCTGGGTCCCTACTTTGTTTCTACTGCCTAGAGCTTTTAAAACTCCAGACCTAGGCTGGTAGAAACTGCGGCGTCTGGTGTATGTGCGATCTGATCGGGAGCCATGACTTCTCTCTGACTGTTTACCTAGGTTGCCTGGTTACCCGATTCTGTGCATGCTGGGGGAGAAGTGGCACACTGATTTAAACAGTCCATGCCCTATTCATAATCTCACTGAAAATAAACCTTTTAGTCCTTTCTAACCACCTAAAAATGTGGCATAGTGCACTAACCTTCCCATCTAGAATCCCCCATGATCTAATTCCTTTTGTAACTTTCTTCATCAAGGAGTTCACTGGACATGCACTAGCCACTCCCATGGATCTGCGTGTGTGTGTGTGTGTGTGTGTGTGTGTGTGTGTGTGAAAACCTTATCTAGCCACTGTGTGTGTGTGTGTGTGTGTGTGTGTGAGAGAGAGAGAGAGAGAGAGAGAGAGAGAGAGAGAGAAACCCTTATCTAGCCACTACCATGGATCTGTGTGTGTGTGAGAGAAAAAAAAAAAAAAACCCTTATCTATCCACTCTCTGTTTTGTGTGTGTGTGTGTGAGATAGAGAGAGAAAACCCTTATCTAGCCACTCCCATGGATCTGTGTGTGTGTGAGAGAGAGAGAGAGAGAGAGAGAACCCTTATCTATCCACTCCCTGTTTTGTGTGTGTGTGTGTGAGAGAGAGGGAGAGAGAGAACCCTATCTTGCCTCTCTCTCTCTCTCTCTCTGTGTGTGTGTGTGTGTGTGTGTGTGTGTGTGTGAGAGAGAGAGAGAGAGAGAGAGAGAACCCTTATCTAGCCACTCTTTCCTCTGTGTGTGTGTGTGTATGTGTGTGTGTGTGAAAACCCTTTTCTGAATTTTTTTAATGGGGCAAAAGAATTCTGGTCCTGGAACCTGCTAGGGCTGGGGAATTACTGGTCATACGGTATATATGACTGGGAACGTTTGTAATGGGTAGAACAAGGACATTAATGTAATGACATGTAATGGGGGAACAATGAGAAATGATGGATTTGAAGAGAGAAGAAAGAAGAAACATGGACAGACGATTCCTGTTGAGAGCAGATTTCTTACCCCTCAGCTCATCCTGATGTCTCTAATTGAACACCGAACAGAAGCTTTAAAGGCCAGAACTTTAGGGCTCCCATAAGGCCATCTCTCCAGTCCCAAGTTGTCTGAACTTCCAGTCTTGCCCTGGCGTCATAAGCAGCTGGGCTTGCAGGCCGATACCACTGCCCAGCTCCTAGGACACATTTCTGGAAATGAGTACTGTTTAAAGAACCATTAAAATGTAGATTGTCTACGAAAGAATACTCACCTGGACATACATGTGGTATAAACAGACGCTTGAGCTTGATGTCAAGCAAGAGCTTAGCTTTGGAGTTAGACAGTCTGGGTTCCTTACTCCATCCTTCTTAACGCCAGTTCGCAAATACGCCATCTGTAAAACAGCAGCGCTCAGAGTGTAACGCTGTCTGAAGTGTCTAGGTCAGTGCTGGCACAGGGTGACTAAGGACTCCACAGCTACCAGCACTGCGTACAAGGAGCTGGCTCTGGTGATGTAGGATGCGTGGACACAAAGCACAGCCTAAAGACATCTGCACAATGAAAGCTCTGAGCCGGAAGCACCCAGCCCTATTATAAAAACGGAGGAAGTCTTCAGAAAGTTGGATAAAGAGGACCTTCTTACTTTACTCGCATAAGAATGCTTATAGTATTAGTCTGCATTAACCTGTGCAGGAGACAATATTTGCCATTTTCGTAGAAGGACTGCCATGCTATGCATCCATCGTCTTCTTGCCGTTCAGGTCCAACAGCTACAAAGGGGTCGGGGGTTTGTGGGATCTCTCCATGGGTAGTGTGTGCTGTGCAGGCACGCAGAGCCACGTTCAGATTCCCAGCATTCACATAAAAGGCAGCCCTGGTGGCATCTAATCCTAGCACTGGGTGTGAGGATGGAAGGCAGGACGATCCTGGGGGCTCACTGAGCAGCCAAACTAGCCAAAATGACAAGCTCCAGATCTAGTGAAAAACCCACCTCCAAACAGAGGCAGAGTTTGGGAGAGGAAGAGACTTGATGTTCAGCTCGGGTCTCTGTGGGATCACACAGGGGCAAGCGAGGGTATCACAGATCATCAGCCGTACCCTAAAAGATGTCAGAGCTGAGAAAAAAAACCTAACAGGTCCTTCACTCTGTTAATTGTTGACCCTTTAGACCCTTACGTCTCTAACCCCTGGGCTACCATCCCTATTATCCCTGACAATCTTCTATCTTAAAGACACTGACTTCTCCATACTCTTGGATGTTCACTCCCAAGACCTTTTTGTCTTCACACAGATGGATCCTGATACTCAACAATTCCAACAATTGACCTGGACTGTCTTTCCCCAGATTTAGAGACCGTCCCCACCCTTTGGCCAGGTACTCCCAAGGATCTGGCCTGCCTCCTGCTTCTTCCTACCACCTGCTTCAGTATGTAGATGGCCTCCTCCTTTGCAGTCCTTCTGTCTCTGATGGCCGACCTGACACCACCCCACGCCTCAGTTTCTTCAGCTCCAGGGTTACCAGCTCTCACCTTCCGATGCTCAACTCTTCTCTCCCCAAGTCACCTAAGATTCTCTCTCATGCCAACCCATAAACACCTCACTTTAGACCACCCTGTTCAGATCCATTCCTGACCTCTACCGACATGGCCAGTTTCCTCCGCTTGTAGATCCGTAAATACTCTGATACATTTCCTATACCAAGCAACTGGAACTTCTCCTTCCTCCTATCCACAAACTGTTCCTTAAACCGAAATGTCCTCCTTCCCACTCTGACTCCTAGATATATACAAGCCTTTGCATCCTTACACTTCCCAGGACGGACCTTTGTCCCTGACACTTGCCTCCCAGAACCTTGAGACACCACCACAGCTGAACTCCTTTTCTACACTCCTGTCACAGCCTCTCTGCCCATCTCTAAATCTAACAAATTAACTCTGGGATCCCCTCTCACAATCTCTTCCCACCAATATCTCCCTCAGCTTCTAAATCCCTTCCACTCTCTCAGGTTCTATCCCTCCAAACTCTTCTTTTTTTTTTTCTTTTTTTTTCTTTTCTTTCTTTCTTTTTTTTTTTTTGGTGTATGTGCGTTTTGTTTGTTTTGTTTTTTTGTTTTTCAAGACAGGGTTTCTCTGTAGCTTTGGAGCCTGTCCTGGAACTACCTATTGTAGTCCAGGCTGGCCTCAAACTCACAGAGACTCACCTGCCTCTGCCTCTCGAGTGCTGGGATTAAAGGCGTGCACCACCACCACCTGGCTTCCAAATTTCTCTTATCAAAAATTTGTCACCCACACTCCTACCTGTTTTCCCTCAATCCCTCCATATTTATGCCTTTGCTTCAGTGTTCCCCAGATCCTCTGCATTCCCGTCCAGAACTCTCAAAGACCTCCTCCTCCATCCCTCTCAAACCCAAGAGGGTCCGTTAGCTCCTTCTGCCTACACTTGTCTGCCTGTTGCCTATTCCTGAGGGTGGGATCTCTCCACCTTCCTCTGGGCTTGGGACTCCTTTTCCCAACTACCAAGGCATGAACCCAAAGTTTCAAATGTACACCCCTAAACTCCTTAACTTTACCTCTGTTTCTAGTCTGTCCTGCCAGATTCCAAACCAACCAGACTGTTCCAGCAACGGCAGCTCCACCTCAGCTGTTTCCCTGGAATCTACAGCCTGGTCCAGCCTCACAGACTGCACTTCCCTATGGTACGACAAGTAAAACAGTCTTGACCAACAACCCAGCTTCCTTGGGTCCCCTAACGGAAGCAGCCAGAGAACAACACCCACTTACCCAATACCTAGTGACCTAATAATAGAACAAAAACGTAGGAATGAAGGAGCTCTAGCTGGCTTGAGCATGGCCAACATGGCTCCCCCATTCCCTCTGCCTTGCTAAAAACCATTAAATTACGTTCCTAAAGCTAGCCACCAAGGTCTGTCCCCATATTAGGTCACCTCCTCCTCCTGAGACTGACTGCCAAGGTCCAGCTATGAAAGTGTTGAAGTCCCGCAATCAAAAGCCCCCTTAAAATGAAGCACCTCATCATAACAGAGGCTTTCCCCTTTACCTTAATATAACCACCATCTTCTTATGTGTCACGGCTATCTCCTCTTTACCCAGAGGCGGTCCTTTGTCCCCCTGAGACAAATATTCCTTTCCCCACTCCTCGCCCCTGTTCTCTCCTCTTCAATTACTTCTTGCCTTTGTCCCTTATGCCCTCTGTCCTTCTGAACCAAATAAATCTCCTTTGTGCTGAGAACTTTGTCTTGGGGTGTCAAACCAACTTTTGGTTCCCTACAGTGTATACCTCAGAGAATTGAAAGAGTAAACTGTGTGTGTGCACGTGTGCACGTGTATGCTCCATGTGCATGCAGTACCCATGGAGGCCAGAAGAGGGCATCATCCCATGGGACTAGAGTTACAGACAGTTCTAAGGGGCCATGTAGGAAACTGAACTTGGTCCTCTTCCAGAGCCATTGTTCTATCCCATTAAGTGCATGGTTTGTCTTTATTATTATATTGTTGCCGGGCGATGGTGGCACACGCCTTTAATCCCAGCACTCGGGAGGCAGAGGCAGGCGGATCTCTGTGAGTTCGAGACCAGCCTGGTCTACAGAGCTAGTTCCAGGACAGGCTCCAAAGCCACAGAGAAACCCTGTCTCGAAAAAACCAAAAAAAAAAAAAAAAAGTATTATTATATTGTTTATATGGTTTTCCCTGCAAGAATAATGCCTTTGTGTTCTAAATCAAGCACAATCCCAATTTAGATTATTTGATCAGTTTGTTTTCCTTTACCCCACTTAGCACAAGTACAGAGCTGAACTCTTCACTTTCAGTTTTTGTTTGTTTGTTTGAGACAGAATTTCTCTGTGTAACTTTGACTGTCCCAGAGATCCTCCTGCCTCTACCTCCAGAGTGCTGGGACTAAAGGCGTGCACCACCACCTGGCTATACACTTCTCATTTTAAACTAGATCACGCTAGATTATTTTACAAACCTAAGCTGTATCTCAAGAAACAGGCGTTGCTTTGAGGGGCTCAGAGAGAGAACTGTAGCATGAATAATAAAAACCCAGAGACAGATATTGGGGTTCAAGATGAAGATTAGAAAAGCAAAGCAGCCAGCCACTAGAGAAGGCTTACCTCTACCAAAGCTCAGACAAAAAGGTGGTCCTTTCCTCAGCGTGACTGCTGTAGACTGCAATTCTCTCCACCCAGCCTCAGACTGTAATGAGCTCCTGTCTCCTCCTGCCTTACGTACCTCTCTCTGTCCAGCCATATCACTTCTGTCTCCACCTCCTACTGCTGGGATTAAAGGCTTGTGACTCCTGAGTGCTGGGACCACCTTTGTGTGAGCTCTATTTCTCTTTTTAGACAGATTCAATCTCCTGTAGCCCAGGATGGCCTTGAGTCCTGGAATTAAAGGTATGTGCCACCACTCCCTGGCCTCTAGTGGCTTAGCTCTGCACTCTGATCTTCAGGAAAGCTTTATTTATTAAACACAAATAAAATATCACTATATTTCCCCTTTTTGTCTAAAAAAAAGAATATAACTAATAGAAGAACTATATACAATAAGTACAATAACTATATGTAATATATACAGGCAATAAGTACATCAACAATGTCTAGTCCATTTTTTTATTTATTTATTATGTATGCAGTGCTCTGTCAACATGTATCTCTGCAGGCCAGAATTGGGCACCAGATATCATTACAGATGGTTGTGAGCCCCCATGTGGTTGCTGGGAATTGAACTCAGGACCTCTGGAAGAGCAGCCAGTGCTCTTAACCTCTGAGCCATCTCTCCAACCCCCTGCCTAGTCCATTTGCATTTGACAAATTCGGAGAAAATACTCTATTAACTATCCTTTCTTGGTGAATTCAAAGTCTTGTACCTAGTTTACTTTCTATCATAACTTGCATTACCATCTAAAACTAACTTTTAATATCTCTCAACCTTATGTACTTTGCACTTCTTTAGTGACTCTCTTTTCTGAGTCTCCTAAACAAGAAAAACTATAACTATCTGGTTATAGAGACCCAAGAAGGAAATAATATTAACTGAGTAGGAAGGAAGTGCAAGCAAGTGACATCCAAAAAATTGTGAGAAATGACAGAAACAGCTGGCTGCCTGGAGACTCACCAAAGTTCCTCTGCAATGTTGGGGCATCCATCCTCAGCCTAAAGGCCTAGCATATTCGACAGACTTTTCTATGATACAGAATTTTGGAAGGACTCGCCTCGCTTGTCTTGACAAGGTTTGGCAGTCACTCTTTTTTGTGTCCTGCTTGTCCAGTTAGGACAGCATACTGTCAGCAGTTTAGGCAAGGTCATTTTCTTGCCCAGTGGATTACTTGTGCCACAAAGAAAGTAAACTCCATGTGGAGTCTCAGTCTTCAGTTTGCAGTTTGAGGTTTGGTGGAACGCATTGCAGTCTATAGTCATGCTGAGGACAAGATCACCCCTTTGTTTGTCTGAGCCTTGGTAGAAGTAAGAACTCTCTGGGGGTTTGGTGCTTGAACCTCAATATCTGTCTCTAGGTGTTTATTATTCATGCTACAGATAACTCTCAGTTTGGGGGGACATATGTTAGCATTTTAGATGAGTAGTTAGGGCCTATTAATTTGTTTCTGGGAGTTTGAGATAGGAGGATTACAAATTCAGGTTTGCCTGTACAAAAAAAAAAAAGTAAGACCAGCCTGAACAGTTTAGCAGGACCCTGTCTCAAATTTATGTAAACTAAAGCTATAGGCCAGTGGTAGAGCACTTGCCTAACATGTATAAGGCTTTTGATTCACTCCCCTCTAACAAACACACACAGTTAATGGTTATAACCTAAAAGTAAAATAAGAGCCACGAGGCCATATGATATAAATGATAAATAGGTGAACAGAGCCAAATACTTCATGCAAAAGAAAATACTTTGGAGAATATTCCATCCTCAAGGAAGAAGAGCAAAAGTCTCTTTAGTGTGAACAACAGAGACTTCCAAGGAATGCAATAGAAATCAGGGAAACAGAACCTGCTCTAGAGATGCAGTACCTGGACCAGGTGGCTGAGCATCCGTGGGGGTAAGGATGGAAGTGGCTCCTGTCTGTCTAGTCTGACTACAGGAAAACGCCATTCCAAGAGGGGGGGGTGCTACCAGAGACCTCTCAGTGACAACAGTCAGTCATGAAGGCAAGACTCTGAACCCATCACAGCCTAGAGCTACCCAAGAAGATGGGAGTCCTGGAGGTTAGCATGGCTCATAAAAAGGACATTAGATCATTAGATTATGTGCACGTGAGCACAGGTGGCCTGCAGAGGCTGGCTGACCCCAGAGTTGGAGTTATAGTCAGCCATGAACTACCCAGCGTGGGTTCTGGGAAACCAAGCCAGACTTTCTTCAACAGCAACAAGCACTCTTTGAAAAACATCAAAATACATTTTATGAGTGTTTTTTTCTTTGTCTGCATGCATGTATGTGTGCCGTGTGTGAGTGGTGCCCACGGAGGTCAGAAGAGGGTATCAGATCTCTTGGAACTGTGAATTACCGATAGTTGTGAGCCACTATGTGGGTGCTGAGCGCAGAACCCAGATCCTCTGCAAGAGCAACGTTGTTAGTGCACAACTCTTAATAGCTTGAGCCGTCTCCAGCCCCGGTCTTCTAGCAATTCTTTCACGCAAACACATGCCTGTTACAATAGCCACTGTTGCACATTCAGAGCTCACTGCTAAGTGGAACAAAGTGGATCTCAAAGTAATGAAAGTTCATGAGTTACAGTACAATTCAATTATTTTTAGAAACGTTGCTATTTCCCTTCAGGGTTTTACCATAAATTCCGGCCACCCACCCCTCCCCCCCCCAAAAAAAGCTGCTAAAGAATTTCTATTGGACCCCTTTATCAGGAAGCTTTTAGGACATCGCCACTTCCTTGGAAGAATGAAGAGTCTTGAGTAGGGAGGAAGAGAAGTGAGAGGGACTGCAGGTTAGGCATCTCGGGCATCTCTGGAGCATCTGAAGGATCTCTGGGATATCACTGGAGCAACTGAAGTATCTCTGGGGCATCCCTGGAGCATCTCTAGGGCATCTCTGGGGCATCTCTGGAGCATCTCTGGGGCATCTCTAGGGCATCTCTGGAGCATCTCTACGGCATCTCTGGGGCATCTCTGGAGTATCTCTAGGGCATCTCTGGAGCATCTCTAGGGCATCTCTGGGGCATCTCTAGGGTATCTCTGGAGCATCCCTGGAGCATCTCTAGGGCATCTCTGGAGCATCTCTAGGGCATCTCTGGAGCATCTCTGGAGCATCTCTAAGGCATCTCTGGAGCATCTCTAGGGCATCTCTGGTGCATCTCTGGGGCATCCCTGGAGCATCTCTGGGGCATCTCTGGAGTATCTCTAGGGCATCTCTGGAGCATCTCTAGGGCATCTCTGGAGCATCTCTACGGCATCTCTGGGGCATCTCTAGGGCATCTCTGGAGCATCTCTGGGGCATCTCTGGGGCATCCCTGGAGCATCTCTGGAGCACAGCTCCAGTCCCCACAGCTGCTACTCTTAGCGCCACATGAGTATTTATGACAAAGGAGAGCAGGGCCTGAGAATGACTCAACAGTTAAGAGCACTGGCTGCTCTTCCAGAGGACCCACATCTAATGCCCAGCACCCACATGGCGGCTCACAACCATCTGTAACAGTAGTCCCAGGGGATCTGGCACTCCCTTCTGGCCTCCACGAGCACTACATGTGGTGCACATGCAGACAAACACCCATAAACATAAAGTTAAGATAAATAGATCTTTATGAACGCTTATGACATCGAGCTCTGAAAGCCAAGGCCTGTCCTTTAGTAACCACGCCAATGTCAGTCTACAAAAAGACAGTGTAAAGGCGCGCTGCATTCTATGACTAAAAGCTGAAGAGAGAGCAGAGCAGTTAAGAGGGTGCCTTAGTTTAATATTGTTGTGCTGAAACACCATAACCAAAAGCAACTTGGAGAGAAAAGGGTTTACTTGCTTTACACTTCCACATCACTGTTCATAAGTGAAGGAGTCAGGATAGGAACTCAAGCAGGGCAGGAACCCGGAGACAGGAGCTGGTGCAGAGGCCATGGAGGAGTGTTGCTTAGTGGCTTAACCTGTTTTCGTACATAACCCAGGACCATCTTCCCAGGGGTGGCGCCACCCACAATTGGCTAATTAATCTCCCATCAAACACTAATTAAGAAAATGCCCTGGGAGATGGCTCAGTCTTTAAGAGCACTGTCTTTTCTTCCAGAGGACCCACGTTCAATTCCCAGCACCCATATGACAACTCACAAGTGTCTATAACTCCAGGATCCAACACCCTCACACTGACATACATGCAGGAAGAACACCAAAGCACATGAAATAAAAAAATAAGTTAATTATTAAGAAAATAAAGAAAATGCCCTATAGGCTTGCCCGCAGCCCAGTCTTACAGAGGCAGTTTCTCAGCTGAGGTTTCCTCCTCTCAGCTGACTCTAGTTAGTGAAAAGTTGACATGAAACCAACCAGCAGCTCGACACACAAACACATCACTGTTAATCTATAACCTTTTCTTTCTTGTTCATCCCCAAGATCGTATATTTAAATGTCAAACTATAAAACATTACAAACCTAAAAGGTCCACAGTCTTTACAAATTCGGACATTTTAAAACTCAGTCTCTCCAGGTGGTGGTGCTCACCTTTAATCCCAGCACTCAGGAGGCAGAGGCCAGCCTGAGCAAGTTCCAGGACTGTCAAGTCTGTTACACAGAGAAACTCTGTGTCAAGAAAAATAAATAAATAAAACTCAGTTTCTTTAAAACTTCAAAATTTTTAGCCCAGGTGGTGGGGCAAACTTTTAATCACAGTATTCAAGAGGTAGAAGTAGTCAGATTTCCATGAGTTTGAGGCCAGCATTGTCTACAGAGCTAGTTCCAGGACAGCCAAGGCGCAAAAACAAACAAAACAAAACACACACCCCACACACACACACAAACAAAGTTCAAAGTCACTCAACTACTGTCTCCAGTAAAATCAAATTACATTACTTTCTTGGGTTGGAGAGATGGCTCAGAGGTTAAGAGCACTGGCTGTTCTTCCAGAGGTCCTGAATTCAATTCCCAGCAATCACATGGTGGCTCACAACCATCTATAATGAGATTTGGTGCCCTCTTCTGGTATGTAGGTATACATGCAGGCAGAACACAGTACACATTATAAATCTTTTTTTAAGCCTGGGCTAAAACCAGTCTCTCTGAACATAGCGGACAATGAGGACTACTGAGACCTCAAGAACAATGGCAATGGGTTTTTGATCCTACTGCACCTATTGGCTTTGTGGGAGCCTAGGCAGTTTGGATGCTCACCTTACTAGACCTGGATAGAGGTGGGTGGTCCTTGGATTTCCCACAGGGCAGGGAATCCTGATTGCTCTTTGGGCGGACGAGGAAGGGGGATTTGATTGGGGGAGGGAAGGGGAGGCGGTGGTGGGGAAGAGACAGAAATCTTTAATAAATAAAAAAATAAAAAAAAATAAAAAAATAAATCTTTTTTAAAAAGTAAGTTACTTTTTTATTTCAAGGAGGAAGGAATAGTTGTAAGCATTGCAGTTCAAGCAGAAAGGGATCCTGGAAGCTGGGAGCCAAGGAGTGCTGCAAAGTCACTGTGAGTGTAACAGCTTATGGCCCCACTCCAGGGAAAGGTTTGCCCTATGAGCAAGAACTCTGCTCAGGCAGGGGAGGGTTTCCTCGGTCTGCCGGGGGTAGGGGTGTTTCTCTGGTGGAAGGGTTACAGGTCTGCCCCACACTGCTCAGCTCTAGCAAACATGGTTATAGCTGGGCTCCATTCAGGCCAAAGTGTCACACTGTCACAGACCTCACTCAAGAGATTCATTGGGAAGGAGGCGTCCAGGAGGGTGGCTGTGAGAAACAAGTGAACTGAACAGGGTACAGACCTTAAATAGGGTTGGGGAGCTTTCCAGGGTGGCTTGGCATTGGTGGGGGTTTGCGGTCTGATTCTGGGGTAAGCTCAGCGATTGGTGGGATTTTGTGCTCAGGGACCTCGGATGTGGTGACATCTTGTTTGTACAAATAAAGTTTGCCTGAAGATCAGAGGGCAGAACGAGCCACTAGCTAACCATAGAGGTCTGGAGGTCTGTACAGACAGACAGGAAGTGAATAGCTGGGCAGAGAGAGGAAGTGATAAGGTGGGGAGAAACAGGAACTCAGTCTCTTTTTGGTTGGGAAGCTGAGTAGGTAAGGTGGCCATGGTTTGGCTCCTTCGTCTCTAATTTTTCAGTTTTTTCCCTATATCTGACTCTGAGCTTTCATTAAGACCTATTAGGGGGCTAAAGAGAGGGCTCAGAGGGTAAGAGCACTGACTGTTTTACCAGAGGTCCTGAGTTCAATTCCCAGCAACCACATGGTTGCTCACAACCATCTGTAATAGGATCTGATGCCCTCTTCAGGCATGCAGGTCTCCATGCTGAGCACTCATACACAATATATAACATTCTTTAAAACGACTATTAGAACTCATGCTACACTCAGGAATTGATGGGATTCTGCAGCCTGACTCTAGAACAAGTTAAGGGATCGGTGGGATTTCAAACCTTGGTCCTGGGGTCAAGTCAAGGTCAGGGGGTTTCTCCTTGGTCCAGGTGTCAGATCTAGTTAGGGGCAGGGTGTGTTTTCCTTTCACCTTACTGTAGTGCACAGTCAGGATCTAAACAAAACAAAATTAGACTCCAATAGTGTCAATCACTCAATGCCCCATGTCTGGGACTCACTTATAATCTTCTGGGCTCCTCCGTAGGGTCTGGGTCTAGCTCTGCTCTCTGCAGCCCACACAGCTTTCTCCTGGGCTCCCACACACTCCACTTCTCCAGTGTGTGCTGTTCTTGATCAATCCACGGTACTTAAACCCCACATCTCGACTGTTGGGGTCTGCTATAGCACTTGGGCTGCACTTTTACCAAAGCCTGTCCTGGGCTTTCTCTGGGACTCCAGCCCTGTCATACAGTGCCAAACCTTGGCTGTTCTCCATGATCCTTTCATGACTTGAAAACTAGTAGCCCCCGAGTGACTCTTAGACCACCAAGTTCCTCTGCCAACACGAAGTAGAACCTCAACCACCTCTGGAACACAGCTTCTGTGCACTGACCCCAAGGAAACACTTCCCAGAAGCCTTCACTTCAGCGATGCTGGTGTCTTCTTAAGAGAGCACAGCTGGGCTGGAGAGATAGCTCAGTGGTTAAGAGCATTGCCTGCTCTTCCAAAGGTCCTGAGTTCAATTCCCGGCAACCACATGGTGGCTCACAACCATCTGTAATGAGGTCTGATGCCCTCTTCTGACCTGCAGGCATACATGCAGACAGAATACTGTATACGTAATAAATAAATATCTTAAAAAGAAAAAAAGAGCTCACAGCTGAGGCCAGGAGTGGCTGTGCATGCCTTCAATCTCAGTGCTTGAGAGGCAGTGGCAGGAGGATCTCTGCAGATTCAAGGCCAGCCTGGCCAACCGAGTGAGTTCCAGGACAGCCAAGACTACACAGAGAAACCCTCTTTCGAAAAACAAAACAAAATCAAAAAAAGAAAAAGAAAAAAGAAATCACCACTGATTTCTAGCCCCAGCTGACCATTGTCTCAGCAAAGGGTCTCCGTTAGTGGTTCTGGTGTCCTGTTTATCAAAGTTGATTCTTCAGGTTCAGCTGACCGGATACCACAGGTTCTTCGCACAAATGGCCCAGTAGAGTCTTTGCTTCCCTCTAAACCAGCGGTTCTCAGTGAATCTGTTGGGGGTCACATATCAGCTCTCCTGCATATCAGATGTTTACAGTACAATTCAGAACAGTAGCCAATCGACAGTTATGAAGTAGCCATGAAAACAGTCTTATGGCTGGGGGTCACCGCAGCGTGAGGAACTGTACTGAAGGGTGGCAGCGTTAGAAAGGTTGAGAACCACTGTTCTAAAACATTACAAGCCAGGCCTCCATTATCCATACTGCTCTTAACATTCTTATCTTCTAAGCTCCTACAGAACAGTTGACTGAGCTCTCAACACTTGGCGGCTTTTCTAGCTCTGAAGTTTCCTAGTCAAGCAGGGCAGGAACCTGGAGACAGGCGCTGATGCAGAGGCCATGAAGGATCGCCGCCTACTGGCTTGCTCAGCCTGCTCCTTATAGAACCGGGGACCACCAGCCCAGCAATGGCCCCACTCACATCAATCACGAAGAAAACGCACCCAGGCTTGCCTACCTATAGCCCAATCTTACGGAGACATTTTTCTCAACTGAGGCTCCCTCCTCTCCGATGACTCCAGCTTGTGTGGAGTTGACAGGAAACCAGCCAGCACAGAGTGCACCGCTCTTGCAGAGGAGCAGAGCTCAGTTCCCAGCATCCGTGTGAGCCATTCACAACCACCCGTTGCTCAAGTCCATGAAAACTGAACATTAAGCGATATTTTCTCAGGTAGAGAGCCAAGTCCTTATCACAGCTTTTTGTGTTTAGTTAAAATGGAGTAAAATTCGGTCCCACCATTTCCCCTCCCTCTCCTCCCTTTTACATTCCCTACTGGCCCCCTCCCAAAGTCATGGCCTCTTTTTAAAAACACAAAGATTTCTTTAATGTGGGCGGATGTTTGCTTGCGCGAGCACCACGTTCATGATACAGGGCCTCCAGACGGCATCCGGGTCCCCGGAACTGGAGTTACAGCCAGTCGTGAACCATAATGTGTATGGCCACAGGAAGCCATGACTGAGCCATCTCTGCAGCCCAGGCCTCCTCTCTTTAACCATTGTTACCACACATAGGTACAAATAAAATATAAATACAACCCAATGAGTTGCTTGTATTTTCCTTCTAGGGCTGGCTGACCATTTGGGATTGGATAGTCAATCAGGGTTCATCCTAAAGTGGAGTTCTAATTTGGTGGACAAAAGGACCTTTTAAGTGGCTGGAGAAATGGTTTGGCAGTTAAGAACACTCACTGCTCTTACGGAGGACCTGGGCTCTGGTACCGGCACCCACATTCAGGTGGCTCATGGCTTCCTCTAACTTTACCTCCAGGAGATTCCCTGCTCTCTTCCGGCCTCTTCACTTACCTGCATGCAGGTGGTGCCTGGACAGACAAGCAAGCACAAGTGCACACACACACACAGTGTAAAAACAAGTCATTGAAAAGATGAAGCTGGGCTGGAGAGATGGCTCAGTGCTTAAGAGCACTGGCTGCTCTTCCAAAGGTCCTGAGTTCAATTCCCAGCAACCACATGGTGGCTCACAATCATCTATAATGAGATCTGGTGCCCTCTTCAGGCATATGTGCAGGCAGAATACTGTATACATAATAAATCTTTTTTTATATAATTTTTTAAATTTTTTTTTAGATTTTTATTTATTATGTATACAACATTCTGTCTCCATGTATGTCCACATGCCAGAAGAGAGTGCCAGATCTCATTACAGATGGCTGTGAGCCACCATGTGGTTGCTGGGAATTGAACTCAGGACCTCTGGAAGAGCAGCCAGTGCTCTTAACCATTGAGCCATCTCTCCAGCCCTACATAATAAATCTTTAAAAAAATTAAAAAAAAAAGATGAAGCCCAGCCAGATGGTGGTGGCGCACACCTTTAATCCCAGCACTAAGGAGGCAGAGGCAGGCAGAGCTCTGTGAGTTCGAGGTCAGCCTGGGCTACAGAGAGAGTTCCAGGGCGGCTGGGGCAGTTACCCAGAGAAACCCTGTTCTCCTTGGATGTCAGTAGAAAGTGAATGACAGTTCTCCAGCACTAGGCAACCATCCTTAGTTGAAGCACCCCGAACACTGTGGCTCACTGGGACACAGTCCCGTCACAGCACAGCAATGCCTCCTGGGTGCTGGCGCCACCATTCCCAGCCTTACCCCACCTCAGAAGTTGTATGTTTCCTTCTGACATATATGGTCTTTTAAAAATGTTTTATCATTTTTAATGTGTGTGTGTGTGTGTGTGTGTGCGCGCGCGTGCGAGTGTGTGTGCCTGGTGATCATGGAGTGCAGAAGAGAGAGTCAGATGATCTGAAACTGGAGTTACAGGTGGCTGTGGGTGCTGGGGACCGAACCAGAGTCCTCTGGAAAGGCAGCAATACCTTAACCACGGAGCCAAATCTCCAGCCCCTTGATAAGCATGATCTTATATTTTTTAGTAAAGAGTGTGCCTAGACATGGGCACTGATGAAGCCACGTGAACAGAAGAGAGCACACTGTGAAACTTCAGGGCTAGAAGAAGGATTTCCTGCGGTGTGGGAGCTTCAGCGGTGCTGCAATGAGTTGGCACATGTGCTCAGGTGGAGTTGAGAGTGGCTCACTCATTGGTTCCGTGAAAATGTAGTTCCGCCTTGCACAGACTTCATTGCTAGGCAGACACAGAGGATTTACAAAAGGCAGGAATTTCAGCTGGGCCTCGTGGTGCAGGCCTTTAACCCCAGCACTTCGAGGCTAGAGCTCCCTGAGGCCAGCCAGGGCTCTGGAGTTTTGAGACAGGGGAGGGGAGAAACATCTTTAGCATTTATCTTTCTAATCTCAAGAGAGACTGGTGTCAGGTCATAGGTCTCCAGTATTTTGTTTAACCTTTTATTATATGGAAACACTTGCAATGTGAACTATGTAATCATGTATCTGTGAAACTGTCGAATGCTGAGGCTATAACTCCAGGTCCTTCTGGACATTCCAGAGCGTTTCTGCACTCTTCCTGAGCAGGGACTCCTCCTCGGGGTTCAGGTTCACTTTCACAATGTCTGTGATGCCATTTCTTCCCAGGATACAAGGAACACTGAGAAAGATTTCCTCCTTGATCCCGTACAAGCCCTGAAACACAAGCTCACGTCACTGTCTGGTTTCCCTTGCCACCATGCAAGAAAGCTTCAGACTAAAAACGTGCAGGAGCCCGACAGCATCAAGCAGAGCTACGCAGAAGGCAGAGTGATCCTTGGCAGGACTCAGAGCCGTCTTTGTCCCGGACCACACGGACAGCCAGTGACAAGAAGAATTGTGCCAGAGGTCTTAAGCCAGGTCCCAGAAAGATGAAATCACCCTCCCTGAACAGGTGACCTTGATGTCTAACGGGAAGTGTGTGGTGCTGTCTTTCTGTGACCTTTCTATCTGGGTACCACTGAGGAAACAGTGAGGGCTAAAGCAGGTGGTGACCAGGAAGTCTCTACTTTGCACCTTTTAATAGAGGGCACCACTGAGTTTGGACACCAGTTGCTACAGATGGCTTCTCAAGCCTTCACACGTGAAATCCCAAAGGACAAGCCCAAGGCTACCCAAACAGGCCCAGCGTAATATGTGGGGACATGTCCTTGAGATGTAACCCTGCCCCTCTGTACCCCTTAACTGCCACCTTTTCTAGAGATACACCCTAGGACTCTCAGGCTGGACAGGGACCTGGAGACGTGTACATAGGTTACTCAGCTGTGGAATTCTGGCCAGTGGCCCAGCGTTCTCTCCACTCCCATAGCCAAGGCTACGGAAACAGCTGTGAGACTCCGTTATAGTCTGGGCAACCCATACATCTGCCTGCATGAGCCAGAATCTACTGTCCCCTACTACCTGCTCTATGGCCACCCCTGGAAGACAAAATGCCCAGTGAACTCTTCCCATCTTCCTGCCACCCATCCCTCTGGGGCTGCCTTTGCGGGTGGCTGTAAACATGTCAGGTCCGAGCACTGAGGGTCAGGGTCTATAAACTCACAGTGCCCCAACCTCCGATCCAGGCCCAGAATCTCACGCTCACTACAACTTTACTGGGAGCACAGGGTGGGCCCCTTGCTCCTGTGTTCTTCCGATACTCCTTCCTGCAGGGAACTCTCCGTCACCTGCCTCATTCTGAAGTTACTTTACACTCAGCCTCACCGGTGACCCGGAATGATGAAATTTCTTCCAGGCATACCTTAGCCAATGTGGAAACTGGATGCACCTTCCTAAGATTCTTCAGTATTGATCCTGTCAGATCTGTCACAGAGAGCCCGATAGCCCAGGAGGTATAGCCCTTCAGCCGAAGGACCTCATAGCCGCTGCGGTTGCACAAGGAGGGAAATCAAAATCATGAGAAGTCAACAAAAAGACAACCGTGCTGCTTCTGAAGGGTCTGTGTGTCTGTGCCTGCAATTCACATTTTCTCAGAGTTCTTCCACAAGTGTTTATGGCTTATAGTCTTTAAAGATAGATCTCAGCCAGGCACAGTGGGGGCACAGGGGAATCTCTGTGAGTTCCACTCCAGCCTGGTCTACATAGTGAGTTCTGGGCCGGCTAGAAGTACACAAGAAGACACTGTCTCAAAAAAATAAGTGACATAAAATGTCATTTTACTTCAAGTAAGAATCAATTTGGCCGGGCGGTGGTGGCTCGCACCTTTAATCCCAGCACTAGGGAGGCAAAGGCAGGCAGATCTCTGTGTGCCTTTAACCCAAGCACTCAGGAGACAGAGGCAGGCATGGCTTTAGAGTTCTAGGTCAACCTAGTTGACATAAAAACCCTGCCTCAAAGCAAAACAGCACAACGACAACAAAAGAATCGGTTCATCTTTACCATGAAATCAACATACATATGCACCACAAGACAGAATTAACTTTTACTTATTGTTTTGATTTTTCCAAGACAGGGTTTCTCTGTGTAGCCTTGGCTGTCTTGGACCAGGCTTGGCCTCAAACCCACAGAGACCCGCGTGCTTCTTTCTCCTGAGTGCTGAGATTAAAGGCATAAACCACCACCACCTGGTGAACTTTTAATATCTTATTGCTGCTTAAATATCTAAACAGAAATTCCAATTACCTTAAAAGTGACTATATACAACTTTCCGACCACTTTAAGTGAGTGGTACAGGCCTCAAGTGATGGTGCACATCTTTAATCCCAGCACTTAGGTGGATGAAGGCAGAAAATCTCTGTGGATCAGGGCCAGCCTGGATGACAGGATAATACTCTGTCTCAAATATATATACCCGTATATATAATCAGACATGTCCATCAAAGAAACTCCGAGGAAATTAACAGGCTGTTGCTGCCAGAGCAGTACTTATAAATCAACCTAACGTTAAAAAAAAAAAAAAAGAAAGAAACTCCGAGGAATAGATTAAACAAGTAACTCAAGTTGTAGAGTGGTAGCACAGATAAAGAGCCAGAGGCAGGTATGGACCACGAAGGCCTCCTGTGGGAATGTCAGAAGCCTGGGGCTGCTCCTCTCACAAAACCAAAGATACAAAGCTACAACACAAAACTACAGGCATTCTCTATGTGAAATTTACTCCCTTAAAAAAATTATTTACTTGTGTGTATATACGGGCATTTTGCCCGCATGCATGTATGTATGTATGCATGCATGCATTATATATTGTGCATGTACATATGTATGTATGCATGTATGTGTGTATGCATGCATGTATGTGCTTATGTATGTTTGCAGGTATGTACATATGTATGTGCATCATCTATGTGCTTGATTCCCACAGAAGCCAGAAGAGGGCAGCAGATTGCTGGAGCTAGAGTTACAGATGGTTGTGAGCCACCATGTGGTGCTGGGAATTGAACTCAGGACCTTTGGAAGAGCAGCCAGTGTGCTTAACCACTCTCCAGACACCTGCAAAATTTATTCCATTTTTTCCAAGACAGGGTTTCTTTCTCTGGGTAACTGTCCCAGCTGCCCTGGAACTCACTCTGTAGCCAGGCTGGCCTTGAACTCAGAGATCCATTTTCCTCTGTCTCCCAAGTGCTGGGATTAAAGGTGTGCACAACCAGAGCTCAGCTCAAAATTTTATTTTAATTTTTAAGAGTTATTTGTTTATTATGTATGCAGTGTTCTGCCTGAATGCCATAAGAGGGCACCAGACCTCATTTTAGACTGTTGTGAGACATCATGTGGTTGTTGGGAATTGTAGTCAGGACCACTGGAAGAAGAGCTAGTGCTCTTAACGTCTGAGCCATCTCTCCTACCCTCAAAATTTATTCTTATTATTCCTTTTGTTTTGTTTCTTGACAAAAAGTTTCTTTGTAACTTTTGAGCCTACTCAACCTAGTACTTGCTCTGTAGACCATACTGGCCTTGAACTCACAGAGATCCTCCTGCCTTTGCCTTCCAAGTGTTGGGATTAAAGCGGTGCACCACCGCTGCCCAGCCAAAATTTATTCATAATAATGATTATTGGGGCATTAACAATAACATAACCGCTGTCACCTTTCCACCACCTGATTGTGGATCTTTTTCCACTGTTCCTGGTCTGAGTCAGTTCCTAATGCTGGGTTCAGTGACTTCAGAGGTACGCCAGCAACGTTCACACCACTCCACAAGGGCACTAAGAAAACAAAACAAAAAAAAAAAAAAAAAAACAGCTCTCCTCTTTGCTCCTCTTGCCAAAAGCTGAGTCAGTTGCTTGAGTTTAGTGCTGGGGTGTTTTGTTAGGGGCAGGGGATTCTGGTTTTGGTTTGGTTCTTTTGAGAAAGGACCCAGCTACCTTCCAGTTCCTATCTTCCTGCCTTTGCCCTGAGCGCTGGATGGCAAGCATCTGCCACCACACTTGGCTAGAGTTGACTGACAGGTTTCCTTCTTTTTATTTTAAGATTTATTTTATTATGTATACAGTGTTCTGCCTGAGTGTGTGCCTGCATGCCAGAAGAAGACACTAGTTGTCATTATAGATGGTTGTGAGCCAGCATGTGGTTGCTAGGAATTGAACACAGGACCTCTGGAAGAACTAACCTAGGTGCTCCTAACCTCTGAGCCATTGCTCCAACCACTTGTTCTTTGTTTTTAAGAAAGGCTGGCCTCAAATCCCGTGTACAGCCTAAGATGGCCTCAAACTTCTGACTTGCCTGCCTCCACCCCACCTACCCCAAATTATTAGATTTTAGGCATACATCACCACTTTTGGCTTTTGGCTTTTGGTGGTAGAGAGTGTTGAAATTTGTACCTGAGGATATCTGCAAACCCCTGATCATCAGGTCCCAGCCTTTTAAGTGCTGATATTACAAGTGTTCACCACTGCACCTAGATGTATTTTCTTTTTTAATAAAATATTTATTTATTTATTTATTTATTATGTATACACTATTCTGTCTGTGTGTATGCCTGCAGGCCAGAAGAGGGCACCAGACCTCATTACAGATGATTGTGATCCAGCATGTGGTTGCCGGAAATTGAACTCAGGACCTTTGGAAGAGCAGGCAATGCTCTTAACCACGGAGCCATCTCTCCAGGCCTCCAGATGTATTTTCTATATGGGTTTTAATGTTAGGGTGCTAGCTCACATCATATATAAAAACAAGAAGTTAGGGTTTTTCTTGTTAAGATTTACTTTATCATTTTTGTTTATATTACTATGAGTTTTTTACTTAAGGGTACATGTGTGTTTTTTTGTGGGTTTGTGCACATAAGTGGATCCCCTGCAACTGGAGTGATGTCATCTAAATATGAAATCTAAAAAGGCGGACTGAGACAGGGGAGACGGGAGGTTATGAGATACTGGGGAAGGTAGGAGAAAGGGACGCAAGGGGCGGCACACACTTCTGAGTAGAGGGGAGGAGAGCGCCAGTGCTCGATTGCAGAGTCAGCGGACTGTAGTCAGTGATTATGTGGTCCTGGGCTGGGAGAGTGGGAAACAGAGGCAGGAGAGCAAGCTTCAAGGTCATTCTCAGCTAATGGACAGGTTCAGGGCAGCCTGATACTCAGGAGACCTGGTCTTTAAAAAAGGCAAGTATGGTCTCAGGCTGGAGACAAAGCTCAGCAGTGAAGAACAGATTGCACACATCAGACAGCTCACAACCCTCCTCCACCCCAGTTCCAGGGAGATGCAATACCTGGCCTGTGCAGGCACCTCCACTTAGGTGGACATACCCACATACAGATAAGAATACGTACATGTAATTTAAAATAATAAAAATAATTTTGAAATGTTGTCTATCTCAAACTAGCTAGGTTTTTTAGTGTTCTCAGCCCAGAGAAATGATAGATTTATAAGGTGACCACAAAGCTGAAGATACTGACTTGATCACTGTGTCACATACATATGGATCAAGACACCTCAATGTACTCTCCACATATGCACAAGTATGCATCAATAAATGTTTTTCATTGTTTCAGACAGGGTATTGCTTTGTAGCCTAGACTGGCCTAGAACTAGCTATTCTCCTGCTTCTACCTCTCAAGTTCTGGGATTCCAGGTAGACACTACCATGCCTAACTCGATTAAAACAGTCTGGAAAGCATACAAATAGAAAAAGCATACACCAAAGAAAATAAGAAAATAAAAATTATTCATCTATCCTGGCTAGAACGGGCTCTGAAGAGAAGCGTTACTGAACCCCGGAAGGGCACTTACACCATCACTGGCTACACTCACCGCTGGAGTCGCCGTGCTCACCAAGAACGTAGCCATGGCAACTTACAGGGTGGACACCCAACTTCTCTCCAATCAGGTAACGGAAACGGGCAGAGTCTAGGTTACAGCCACTCCCAATTATGCGAGTCGCAGGGAGGCCACTTATCTTCCATACCACGTAAGTCAAAATATCCACTAGGAAGAACAGTTTCAAACAGCGTTAGAGAAAGATCCATAGCCATTTCTATTTACAGGCACTTTTATAAAAAGATACATTGTCTGGAGTCAAATGCAGATTCATCGGAGTTTAAAGTACAGTGGATCTAAAGAGTAGAGACGCCCGGGGCTTTCATGTAAATTGCTCGCCCATACAGTCTTACAGCATCTTCTGAGATACTTTAAGGGCTTTCAGCAAATCTAATAATGGGTCAGTTTCTGCCTCTTTAGCCTCCTGGATTTCCTGTTTCTATTGCCACCTGCACTATCAACGTTACCTAGAACAGTGCGTGGGCACAGCAGGCGCAGGCTGCAGGTGTGTGGGCAATGCAGAAAGATCACAGCAACTTGTGCAAGCAGAAACGGAAACGTGATGGCTAAGGCACAGTCAAAAACTGCTGACCTGGGTCCCGAAGACACACCCAAGAAAGGAGGGCAGGAAGGTTTGGGAAATTGCTTAAGGTCTTAGGCATTTAAAGAAAATTCTGTCCAGTCATTAACTGATCACTGAACAAACGCAGTGGGAACTCCTATGCCTTGTAACCGAAATCTACACTGCAAACTCATGAAACCCAACCTCAAGAAGCCACAAGAGACTTGGAGGTGAGGAGGATTTGACTTGCAAATGTTTTCGTGGAGGGCTGGTGAGGTGGCTCAGTGATTAAGAACACTCACTGGCTGCTCTTCCAGAGGACCCAGGTTTGATTCCCAGCACCCAAATGAAACTTACAACCATCTGTAATTCCAGTTCCAAGGAATCCAGCACCCCTCTCTGACAGAGGTACCAGGCATGCATGTGGTGTATGGAAATACATGCACACAAACTCCCATGTAAATCAAAAAATAAAATAAAATAAAGAAAAGTTAACAGAGCTGGGAAACACATGTGATAGTAGCAAGGGTGTCAACATACAGTATCTGGCCAGACTAATCCTCAAAAATAAGATGTCTGGGCTACGCTTTGGAAAGGCTGACAAGTGGCTGGGCGGTGTGGGGCACGCCTTTAATCCTAGCACTCGGGATACAGAAGCAGGCAGATCTCTGTGAGTTCGATGCCAGCCTGGTCTATAAGAGCTAGTTCCAGGACAGGCTCCATAGCTACACAGAAACCCTGCCTTGAAAAACCAAAATATATATATATATTTATATATTCCTGACACATCCCAGACAGAGATGAACCTAAAATAACTGTGCTACAAAAGGGGCTGGGTAGAAAAGCTTGAATCTCTGCTTGGTTTTGTTTTGTTTTGTTTAGGAAGTTCCAGGAAATGTGTCAAACGACCCTGCAGCGGTGTCAGGGATGCTCCAGATCTCCTGGGATGGCACCATGATGGCGTCTATCGAAACTTGTGGCATGGCAGACTTTGAGTGGACGAAGATTAATAACCCACAAAGGCAACCTTAGCGCAGTTTAGAATGGAATGGTGCAGGCCAATCATCACCCCAGAGGGGACGGGTCCTTACCTGGGTTTGAGACAATCAGGATTTTACAGTCGGGGCTGTTTTGGACTATGCCGGGAACGATGGATTTCATGATAACAACATTGCGCTGGACCAGGTCAAGGCGTGTCTCTCCCACCTTCTGCCTGGCGCCAGCTGTGATGATAACTAATTTGGAGTTGGCAGAGACACTGTAATCTACAAAGGAAGCAGAGGACGGTGTTTGGATCAGGACTGACACCATTGCGCCGGACTCGTTAAGCATCTGTACCTCCACATCCTGGATTTGGAAAAAGACAAGACTCCCCACACTGTAGCACCAGGCATATAAGACTTGTTGCCAGCTCATTCCCAGTTGTCAGAAAGGCCTGGGGCAAGGACTTCAGCAGATCTCGGACTTCAGTTTTTGCTTTCTTGTGTTGCTGGGAATTAACTAACAGCCATGCCACCAATGAACTAAATCGACAGTGCCCTGACTTTTTAGCAATACCCAATTTAGAACTCGCCAGGTGGCAGTGGCTCAGATTTTTAATCCTAGCACGTGGGAGGAAGAGGCAGGTGGATCTCTGTGAGTTCGAGGCCAGCCTGGTCTACAGAGTGAGTTCCAGACAGTCAGATCTGTTACATGGAGGAACCCTGTCTCAAAAGAAATCAAAGAAAAGACATTTAAAACTCTTGAAAATTCCTATATCTGTTTTAGGGTTCTAAAGGAAAAAACAGTAATTATTTCTAATTATTATAAGAAACCATATTTGAGATTATGAATAAGTCAGATCTCTAATTCACACAAGTAATAAACCACCAATATTAATAAATGTAATTACCAGCCTGGAAATTATTTCACTTACTATATCCAAACCCAATAAGACAAGTTTTGCTTATCATTATTAAACATTATTTGATGTTTTTTCAATTAGCAATGCCTTTAAGTATCTAAGACATTCATATTCTCATTTATTTGTGTGTGTATGTGTGTGAGTGTGCCATGCCATGGAATTCATGTGGAGGTCAAAGAGCAACTCGCGGGAGTCAGGGTCTCATTCTATCATATGGGTCCCTCAAATTGAACTCAGGTCATCAGCCTTGGTAAGAAGGGGCTTTATCACACTTTTAAAACCACCACAATGAAAACAAGGTCTCAGGGCTGCAGAGGTGGTTCAGTGGTAAAAACACTTCATGATTTTCTAGAGGACCCAAGTTCAGTGCCTAGTACCCATATCTCGTGGCTCCCAACTTCCTCTAACTTCAGATCTGGTTATCCAATGCCTTTGGCCTCCACAAGTCTCTACAATCATGTGCACATAACTACATGCATCTACATGTGTGTGTATACACAGACACATCATTTAAAAAATACTAAAAATAGGGGCTGGAGATATGGCTCAGTGGTTAAGAGCACTGCCTGTTTTCCAAAGGTCCTGAATTCAATTTCCAGCAACCACATAGTGGCTCACAACCATCGGTAGTGAAATCTGGTGCCCTCTTCTGGCCTGTAGGCATATATGCAGACAGAATACTGAGAATACTGTATACATAATAAATAAATCAATCTTTTTAAGAAATACTAAAAATAGGCAGGTTGTGGTGGTGCACACCTTTAGTCCTAGCGTTTGGAAGGCAGGGGCTGGGAGTTCTCTGTGAGTGTGAAGCCAGCCTGGTCTACATAGTGAGTTCCAGAACTGCCAGAACTATGTAGAAAGACCCTCAAAAAAGCAAATAATAGTAATAATAGACATATAGATGATAGACAGACAGACAGATAGATAAACTGAAAAATCAGCAAATTAACTAATAATTATGGTTACATATTTTGGGTCAATATGAAGTGTTTACGGGGCTTCTCCAGAATACTTTTTAATTAAATAACTACCGTCAGTGGTGGTCATTTTATGACTTACTCATTTAATATTTTATGGGCTTGAGTATTTTGCCTATATGTATGTCGGTACACTACATGAGTGCAATGCTTCAGAATCTGGTAGCAGACATCAAATCTCTTGGTCCTGGGGTTACAGATGGTTGTGAGACACCCCATGGGTGCTGGGAATCAAACCCAGGTCTTTTACAAGAGCAGTGAGCGTCAATAACCACTGAGCCATCTCTCCAGCCCCAAACGGGTTTTGTATTGTTCTGCCTTCCAAATTTCCCCCATTGTAATTTAATATTCTTTTTAAAAATAATAACAATCAGGCTTGCAAATGTGGTGGCTTACGCCTTTAATTCCAGGAGTCAAGAGGCAGAGGCAGCTGGATTTCTGTGAGTTTTTGGTCAGCCTGGTCGACATAGCGAGTTCTACAACAACCAGAGCTACATAGAATCTGTCTGAAAACAAAAACAACAAAAAACAATAAATGAATTAATTAAATCTTTACTCTGGGCTTGGTGGAACACACCTTTAATCCCAGCACTCCGGAGGCAGAAGCAGGCAGATCTATGTGAGTTTCAAGTCAACCATGGACATATGCTAAGATTCTATCTCAAAATAAATAAGTAAATCAAGCAGAAATTAGCCTTCAAATTGTATGTCCTAATGTATGTATGCTGGTATTTTTTGATTTTTTTTATTTGATATTTCAAGACAGAGTTTCCCTGTGTAACAGTGATGGAGGAAGGTCATTGGTTAAAAAATAAAGAAACTGCCTTGGCCCATTTTATTGGTTAGAACATAGGTGGGTGGAGTAAACCGAACAGAATGCTGGGAGGAAGAGGAAATGAGCTCAGAGAGGCCATGCTCCCCTCTCCCGGGTAGACGCGCAATGAAGCCCTGACCCAGGATGGACATAGGCTAGAATATTCCCGGTAAGCGCACCTTGGGGTGCTACACACATTATTAGAAATGGGCTAGTCCAGGTGCGAGAGTTAGCCAAGAAGAGGCTAGATATACTGGGCCAAGCAGTGTTTAAAAGAATACAGTTTGTGTGTTGTTATTTCGGGTAAAGCTAGCCAGTGGCGGGAGCTGGGTGGTGGAACACAGCCCGCAGCTCGCACAACATAACAGCCTTAGCTGTCCTGGAACTAGCTCTGTAAACCAGGCTGGCCACGAATTCAGAGATTTGCCTGCCTCTGCCTCCTAAGTGCTGGGATTAAAGACATGTGCCACCACTGCTCAGATCAGTGATATTTTTAATTATATACTTAGTGCAGTCAGTTTGGTAAAGTTAATTAATTACCTTTTTGATTTTTTTATTATGTATATAGTGTTCTGCCTGCATGTATCCCTGCAGGCCAGAAGAGGGCACCAAATCTTGTTACAGATGGTTTTGAGCCACCTTGTGGTTGCTGGGAACTGAACTTAGGACCTTTGGAAGAGCAGGAAAAGTCCTCAACCACTGAAGCAATCTCTTCAGCCCACCTTTTTGATTTTTTTGAAATGCGTTTCATGTAGTCCAGGCTGATCTCAAACTCAGTATGAGGCTGGCCTCAACTCCTGATCATCCTTCTACCTCCACCTCACAAATGTTGGATTATAAGGTATCCAAGCCGTTACATATGACAAAATTGAGTACATCTTATGAATCTTTGAAAGTTGAAATTATCACATTAAATCAACCTTTCCCAGAGATGATTTTTGGAGTGTTTAAGAAAAGGCTGCCATGCAGAAGATCCAGGGTCTCTCCCTTCAGTTTGTCTGCATCAGCATCAATAAGAGCGAGTTCATCAGCCAGACCCTGAAACACAGAAACATCACAGATAAAGCAAGTTCATCAGCAAGATCCTGAAACACAGAAACATCACAGATAGAGCAAGTTCATCAGCCAGATCCTGAAACACAGGAACATCACAGGTAGCGCAAGTTCATCAGCCAGATCCTGAAACACAGAAACATCACAGATAGAGCGAGTTCATCAGCCAGATCCTGAAACACAGAAACATCACAGATAGAGTGAGTTCATCAGCCAGATCCTGAAACACAGAAACATAACAGATAGAGCGAGTTCATCAGCCAGATACTGAAACACAGAAACATCACAGATACCATGGCCCAGACTTATAGGAGACCAAGAAGGGTTCCAGGGCAGAGGGCAGAGCTTCACTGGTAAATTTCCTGCCCATGTGTGAAGCCACGCCAGATCTCCAGCACTGAAATAATAATGACTTTATAACCAATGAAATCTTGTGGGCTTTTGTTTTGTTTGTTTTTGTTTTCGTGGGATTGTTTTGTTTTGATTTTCTTTTTTTTAGACAGGCTGTGTGTGTGTGTGTGTGTGTGTGTGTGTGTGTGTAGCTCTGATTGAACTAGAATTTTCTCTGTAAACCAGGCTGGCCTCAAACTCACAGAGATCTGCCTGCCTCTGTCTCCTGAGTGCTGAGATTAAAGACATGTGCTACCACCTCCTGGTAAAAATGATACAACTGCTGAATATGCAGGGAGTGACCAGAGGTCCAAGTGAACAGGCGAATGCAGGAGAAGTATCAATTGCTTTACCTTTACAAAACCGTAAGAATTTTATAGAATTGCATCTTTACATTTTTTAAAGATTATATTTTATTATTTACATTTATTTGTATGTGAGTATCTGCATGGTGTGTTTGTGTAACATGTGTGTAGTAAGTACTCAGAGACCAGAAGAGGGTGCCAATCCTCCAGAGCTGGAATTCCAGGTAGTGAATCCACTTGATGCAGGGGCTGTAAGAATAGCAAGGGCTCAGGCCGGGCTGTGGTGGTGCACACCTTTAATCCCAGCACTCGGGAGGCAGAGGCTGGCAGATCTCTCTGAGTTTGAGGCTAGCCTGCTCTACAGAGTGAGTTCTAGGACAGGCTCCAAAGCTACAGAGAAACCCTGTCTCAAAAAACAAAAACAAAACAAACAAAAAACAAATTCAATGCAATGCCCAGCAAAACTCCAGCAAAATTCTTCAAAGACCTCAAATGAATGGCACTCAACTTCATATGGAAAAGCAAAATACCCAGGATAGCCAAAACAGTCCTAGGCAATAAAAGAACTTCTGGAGGCATCACAATCCCTGACTTCAAACTCTACTATACAGCTACAGTACTGAAAACAGCCGGTATTGGCATAAGAACAGACAGGAGGACCAATGGAACCAAATAGAAGACCCAGATATCAATCCACACATCTTCAAACACCTGATCTTTGATAAAGAAGCAAAAACTATCAAATGGGGCTGGGCGGTGGTGGCGCACGCCTTTAATCCCAGCACTTGGGAGGCAGAGGCAGGCGGATCTCTGGGAGTTCGAGACCAGCCTGGTCTACAAGAGTTCCAGGACAGGCTCCAAAACCATAGAGAAACCCTGTCTCGAAAAACCAAAAAAAAAAAAAAAAAAAAAAAAAAACTATCAAATGGAAAAAAGAAAGCATATTTAACAAATGGTGCTTGCATAACAGGATATAACATGTAGAAGAATGTAAATAGACCCATATCTATCACCATGCACAAAATTCAAGTCCAGATGGATCAAAGACCTCAACATAAAGCCAGCCACACTGAACCTTATAGAAGAGAAAGTGGGAAGTACACTTGAATGCATTGGCATAGAAAACCACTTCCTAAATATATCCCCAGCAGCACAGACACTGAGAGAAACAATTAATAAATGGGACCTCCTGAAACTCAATAGCTTCTGTAAAGCAAAGGACATGGTCAACAAGATAAAATGACAATCTACAGAATGGGAATAGATCTTCACTAACCCCACATCAGAGGTCTGATCTCCAAAATATACAAAGAACTCAAGAAATTGGACACCAAAAGATCACATCATCCAATAAAAAAAAAATGTAGTACAGACCTAAACAGAGAACTCTCGACAGAGAATCTAAAATGGCTGAAAGACACTTAAGAAAATGTTCAACATCCTTAGTCATAAGAGAAATGCAAATCAAAACAACTCTGAGATTCCATCTTACACCTGTAAGAATGACCAAGATCAAAAACACTGATGACAACTTATGCTGGAGAGGTTGTTGGGTAGAGGGAACACTTCTGCATTGCTGGTGGGAATGCAAGCTGGTGCAACCCCTTTAGATGTTAGTGTGGTAATTTCTCAGAAAATTAGGAAACAACCTTCCTCAAGACCCGGTAATACCACTTTTGGGTATATATCCAAAGGATGCTCAATCGTACCACAAGGACATGTGCTCAACTAACTATGTTCATAGCAGCATTGTTTGTCATAGCCAGAACCTGGAAACAACCTAAATGCCCTTCGAACGAAGAATGGATAAGGAAAATGTGGTACATTTACACAATGGAGTACTACACAGTAGAAAAAAATGATGACAGCTTGAATTTTGCAGGAAAATGGATGGAGATAGATCACATTATTTTGAGTGAGGTAACCCAAACACAGAAAGACAATTATCACATGTAGTCACTCACTCATAGCTGGTTTTAAATATAAAGCAAAGAAAGCCAGCCTACAAACCACAATCCCAGAAATCTTAGACAACATTGCAGACACTAAGATAGACTTACATAGATCTAATCTACATGGGAAGTAGAAAGTAGAAAAAGACAAGATCTCCTGAGTAAATTGGGAGCATGGGAACCTTGTGGGAGGATTGAAGGGTAGGGGAGAGGCAGGGAAGGGAGCAGAGAAAAATGTAGAGCTCAATAAATATCAATAAAAAATAAAAGAAAGAAATTTATTCTCAGCCAGGCAGTGGTAACAAAAACCATGCCTTTAATCCCAGCACTCGGGAGGCAGAGGCAGGTGGATCTCTGTGAGTCTGAGGCCAACCTGGTCTACAGAGTGAGTTCCAGCCAGTCACAGCTATCTATGTAGTGAGACTGTATTAAAAACAAAACAAACAAAAATGCATTCTCAGGGCTGAAGAGATGACTCGGGAGTAAGAGCTGACTTCGCTTCTTATCTCCCTTGACAAGTTTCCAGCATTGATCAAAGTGACATGGGGCTGGAGAGAAGGCTCTGTGGTTAAGGGCCCTGATTGCTCTTCCAGAGGACCCAGGTTCAATTCCCAGCACCCACATGGCAGTCCGTACCTGTCAGTAACTCCAGTTTCAGGGCTTCAGATGTGCACACAGGCAAAAACAAATTGACATTAATTAAAAATCAATTATATTTCAAAAGGGATCAAAGTGACCATGAAGCCCACAGGACCGTGGCATCTGCGTCAGACAACCGGGGCCCAGTACCGTAGCGTGAGCTACCATACCGAATCTCCTCCTCTGCCCAAGGATTTCACACAGTCCAGCCTGCCCTCAAACTTGATCTGTAGCAATGGATGATCTTGACCTGACCTTCGAGGCCTCCACCTACCAAGTACTAGGATGACAGACCTGCACCAACAGTCATACCTAGCAAATGTTTAAATTGCCAACATGACAGAGTTTCCATATTTCCATAAAAGGATCAACCCTGCAACCCTGACCTAAGAGTGTCTTTGGTTTCCTGCACAGACGGCTTTCCTACTTACCTTCAGTAAGATACTAATAGCACACGCCATGCCAACATTTCCAACTCCAACCACGGTGATCTTAGACCGGGAGGTTTTATCTTCTTGAGTTAGGTTCTGAATTAGCTGCTCCTTGACAGTGGACATGCTGACCCTAAAGAGTAGAGGAAAATTTCAGTGGACACAGACCCTACAGCCAAGACATTGAACAATCTCTCTCTCTCTCTCTCTCTCTCTCTCTCTCTCTCTCTCTCTTTTTTTTTTTTTTTTTTTTTTTTTTTTTTCTGATGAGGAAGTGGAGTTGAGGCAAGGTTTTGTATTGTATCTAGGGCTGGCCAGAAAGTCTAGGTTGGCTTTGAACTCATGGCAATCCTCCTGCCTTAGCCACTCAGAGTGCTGGGATTACAGGCCCGTGCCACCATACCTGGTTTAGGAGCTACCTCTTGAGTCTGCAGATCGCAGGAGCCAGGAGTGGAGGGAAGCAAGAGAATTCCCTAGCTGGAGTGTGGAAACAAAGTGAAGCCTGGTGAAGCAGAGGAGACAGGTTCCTCCCTGCTTGCTGGCTCCTCCTTCCCAGCAGGCTCCTCCCTTCCCCAGAACCCACAAAGGCTTTCTTTCCCAGGTGGATGAAGGCACTGCCCACCGCCTCTGAGGATGTAGAAGTACACCCTTCTGCTGACAGCGCAGCACAGGTGTGACACCCAGGACTACCGTTAGGCTCTGGAGCCAACGCTGTAACGAACGAGGAACTCGCCAGACTCTACGCCAGACTCTACGTCACATGCAAGTTCCGCCCTCTGCCGGCCAGGTACTTAGGTGCAAGCAACCACGCCCACTGGGCATCCTCAGAGTCTGAAAAAGGACCCTTAGGTGGTTTCCTAAGCTGCTAGGGGAAGGTCTGCATGCATTGAGACCACATAGAAGATGGCAGTCAGCTTAGAAAGGGCCTCCTTGAAGGCCCTGCATGAATTGCGCTATCTTTCTGGTGCAAGGAATGCAGAACTTGGAGACTGAGGGGCATACTCCATGCTTTTGCCCTTACATCTGCTTGTAGGCATTTAAATAACCACTGGTCTTGGGAGATGGCCCAGTCCGCATAGGGCTTGCAACGCAAGTAAGACCAGTGGATTTCACGATCGTGGGCCCACTGTTGCTTCTCTCTGACTGCCGAGTGAGTTCCTTGGTCAGAAGCAATACTGTGTGGAACACTATGACTGTAGCTAAGGAAGGCATTCTGTACGTCTACAGATGCTGGTTTGGGCAGAAGCATTACTGTAAGGAAAGGCAAATCCAAAACCAGTATAATCTCCTCCAGTAAAGACAAACTGTCTTTCCCATGAAGAAAGCAGTCCAGCCGGGCGATGGTGGCACACGCCTTTAATCCCAACACTCGGGAGGCAGAGGCAGGCGGATGTCTGTGAGTTCGAGACCAGCCTGGTCTACAGAACTGGTTCCAGGACAGGCTCCAAAGCCACAGAGAAACCCTGTCTCGAAAAACCAAACCAAAAAAAAAAAAAAAAGTCCAATGTTGTCAATGTTAGGACTCAGGCACTATGCTGGCCCCCGTCACCCGGCAGGATACACTCCTCTGGCAGTAACCTGGCCAGCCCAGGGTCCTACGGCTGCTACATACACTACAGAGTCTGTATGCAGGTGCAAAAGGTCCTTTTAAGTGCCAAGCTCTGCCTACTCCCGCTCTCTTTGCCCATCATGAGATCTCTGGCTCTCACCCGTCAAGGTCCACCTCGCGCCTCGGCATCTGCTAGATGGTCACCCTGGAGAATGGTATTATTATATTAGGGTCTCGGTGTTAGTCTCTGTGGTTCTCAGATCTGGCACTTAGCAGTAGTTGCAGTCACACCGCCCTTGGTGAGGGGAAGTCTATGTCGTCATCCAACACATAACCCCAGTGGACAATGACAGGGATGGATGGGGAAAGAGGCTGACTGTCCACAGACCAGGTCATTCCCTCTACTGGCTTACTGAACTCCTCCTCTGCGGATGTCATCTTTGGATGGGCATTTACAAGGCACAGCCGTATCTTCACATCCTTTGCCCATTTGTAGAGAGCTGTGCGCGTTCTTCTCCAGATATCTCTCTCACAATTTCCTAATCTGCTATTTCCAGGTCTCTGATCCTCCCGCCAATCTACAGGCTAAGGCTCATGAGTCAGTGAACAATCGCTCAACTGGCCACTTCTCATTTCATGCAAAATGTATGACTATGTGTACTCCCACAGTTCTGCCCAATTTGAAAATTTCTAACTAGCTCTTATAGCTTAAATTAACCCATTTCTATTCATCTATATGCTGCCACATAGCTTGTGATTTGACCTCCCCTCCCACGTGTCCTGCTTTCTCTACCTCAGGCTGGTGACTCTGTAGCAGAATGTCCTACAGGCCTGGTGCCAGAGATATAGCAAGCAACCCCCTCTCCCAGCTAGTCATAACCCCCCTGGGCCATCCCTGGCTTAGCTCCGGAGTTGTCACCCAGCCCCAACCCATCCTTTGTTTTACAGATGCCTTCTGCTGCCCTATGTGAATCTTGTCTGAGAGTTTCTTTCCCATGGATACAAAGCCTATGCAAAACTTGGTTCAGAGCAACCTGGATAACCGTGGTACCTCCTGTCAGGTGTTTGCACTTGGCACTGAAGTTTTGGGAGTAAAATGATGGGCTGGTATCTTAAAGGCTATTGGCTAAAGGAGCAGAAGGAGCTTCCACAGCAGAGCAGCCTGCACAGCCATCCTGCTGCAGAGCCTTCTCCTGTTCCAGGACCCTACACTCAAACCTAGCATCTTTCAAAATCTTTTGGTCTATGAGCCAGCGTAACATACCAGGTGAGGAATGAGCTATCTTCAGAATCCAAATAGGACAACTAAATGCTGTGCTTCTTTCTTGGTGGTGGGCAGGGCCAGGCTCAACACTTTATCCTTCATCTTAGAAGACATATCGCTGTATGCCTCATACCACTGAGGTAGAAGGTTCACAAATTTTGCTTGGATTTTTTTCCCCACCCTCTGATGTACATATATTTTACCAACAAGTCCAAAGTGGTTGCTACCTCTGGTCACTTGATCTAATCAGCATAATTTCATATAATATAGTGCACCAACATGACTTTTTATGGAAGAGACAGTGACCAACATCCCTTTGGGGGCTGAAGAGTTGACTCAACGGTTAGGAACACTTGCTGCTTTTGCACAGAATCTGTTTGTTGTGTGTGTGAGGCCTAAAGAGAATGTTGGATCCCCTAGAACTGAAGTCACAGATGGATGTGAGCAGCCATACCACCATGAAGGGCAGGAATCAAACCTAGGCCCTCTGGAAGAGCAGCCCCCACTCTCAGAGCTAGAACTCAACATGTATACATGTCTGGTCCACATAGCAAAGTTACAGACCACTGTTGAATACAAGGGCAATTAAGAAGTCTTTTCTTAGCTGGGCAGTGGTGGCACACGCCTTTAATACCAGCACTCAG
This sequence comes from Microtus obscurus, assembly GCA_963919715.1. Classification (NCBI taxonomy): domain Eukaryota; kingdom Metazoa; phylum Chordata; class Mammalia; order Rodentia; family Cricetidae; genus Microtus; species Microtus obscurus. Next base: position 4,900,396 of record CAWTZC010000707.1, read on the forward strand.
GAGGCAGAGGCAGGCAGGTCTCTTTCAGTTCCAGGACAGTCAGCCCTACACGGAGAAACTCTGTCTCAGTAAACAAAAGAAAGAAAAAGAAAAAAGAGGGGCTGGAGAGATGGCTTAATGGTTAAGACAGTACTGACCCAGGTTCAGTTCCCAGCACTCACGTGGCAGCTCACAATTGTCTGTAACTCCATGATCTGACACCCTCACATAGACATACATGCAGGCAAAACACCAATGCACATAAAATAAAAGTAAACAAATTTAAAAAAAAGAATAAATAGAGAAAAAAGAGTTCTTTTTTAAATTAAAGCCAGCAACTGAGAGCAGGTTCCTGCCACAAGGAACTCTCAACCCAGAAGTTGAGCAGTGTAGGATTTATAAAGCTAAAACCACAATTCTATCATACCAGGTACAGGCTGAGGGGTTTCTTTTTTCTTTATTCTTTTAATTTATTTTTATTTTTGTTGGACTACCTTATTTTGAGACAGATTTTTTTTCATGTAGCCCTAGAACTCACTACATAGACCAGGCTAGCCTTGAACTCAGAGATCTGCTTACCTCTGCCCTTGGGTTTCCAAGCAAGGAAGGAGGAACCCTTTGATTGTTAAACATCTTACAAGCATTGTTTCTCAGAAGGGAGAAACCAGTTCCTGCAACAGGATGTGGTAGCAGACAGGAGGAGGTGTGGAGTCAGGGTAACCCTTCAGACCAACTAACCTAGTCACAGAAATCTTTCCCTGGTCTCTGTGCTGGTAACAAGGGCATGCACCGCCACGCTGGCTTAATGTGTTTCGGTGAGGCCCACATCCCTGTTGTTAGGTGTGGTAACTTGTCTTTCCTTCTGAGAAAATGTCTCTAACCCACTTCCTAATCCTATATTAAATACAAGAAGCTTTCAAAGACTTTAAAAGTAAAGTGAAGCTGGGCGGTAATGGTACATGCCTTTAATCCCAGGACTCGGGAGGCAGAGGCAGGCAGATCTCTGTGAGTTCGAGGCCAGCCTAGTCTACAAGAGCTAGTTCCAGGACAGGCTCCAAAGCTACAAAGAAACCCTGTCTCGAAAAACCCACAACAAAACAACAAAGTAGAGTGAAGCAAGCCAAGTGTGATGGTGCACACTTGTAATCACAACACTAGGGAGGTACAGGCAGTAGAATAAGGAATTCAAGGCCATCTTCAGCTGCACACAAAGTTCCAGGTCAACCTGGGCTACAAGAAGGGATCCTGTATTAAGCAAAAAGTAACAAATAAAATTAAACTTTATAGAATATAAATCATATCCTAACCGAGATGTTTCTTTATAAGTGTATAATAGAGCAAATCTAATTATAATAGGGTAAATTGTTACCTTCCTTCCCCTTAACAATCTCTCAAGAAACAAACCCTAACGGAAACGCGCAGGCGGCAGAAATGACAACAGTTATTGCACAAACTTCTTTCCGGTACAATTTTCAGGGCTGGCATCTTAGCTTTCTACTGTGATGAACACCATGACCAAAAACAACCTGGGGAGAAACAGCCTTCTTTGGCTTCCACATCACAGCCCAACATCCTGCAAACTACACAGAAGCTCAAGCAGAAACCTGGAGGCGAAAACTGAAGCAAAGGCCATGCAGAAACGGCTCCCGGACTTGCTCCCCATGGCTCGCTCAACCTTATTTCTTATTCCATGCCAGACAACTCGCCCAGTGATGACACCACCCAGTGACTCAGACCCTCCCATATTAACTACTAATTAAGAAAAGGAACTGGGCGGTTATGGTGGTGCACACCTTTGACCCCAGCACTTAGGAGGCAGAGGCAGGGAGATACTCTGAGTTTGAGGCCAGCCTGGTCTACAACATGAGTTTCAATGATAGGCACCATGTGGTTGCAGGGAATTGAACTCGGGACCTCTGGAAGAGCAGTCAGTGCTCTTAACCTCTGAGCCATCTCTCCAGCCCCCTTAACCTATGATTTCTCCAGCCCACTTATCAATTCTTATCTATGTGGGTTTTGGGGGTTCAGGGCCTCGGGTGGCAATCACCTTCACCTGCTGAGTCATCTCTCCAGACCTAGATTGGGATTTTTCAGCACCATGTGTCTGTCTTCTTCCTTAGTGATGGGCTACTCCTTCTTTTGGTCAGTTGCCAAGGTTCTACCCAATGTTCAGAATGTCTGTGAACATGGTTACCTACATACAGGCAAAACACCCATCCACATTAAAAAAAAAAAAAAAACAACAACAACAACAAAACCTTGATCAAGATCTTACTTCCCATTGTGACAATAAGAGCAGTTTTATGTCTGTGGATATGCCCATGACTGTGCAGGATGGAGGTTAACCCTAAGATGTCTTACTGAAGGCTGTCTACTATAACATTTTGAGACATAATCCCTCACTATGGTGCCTTGAATAATCACCTCCACAGATTCATATTTGAATGCTTAGGAAGTGGCATTAGTTGTGGACTTGTAGGAGGAAGTTTGTCACAAAGTGGTTTGGGGTTTCAAATGTCAAAGCAGGCCCAGTCTCTCTCTTCCTACTGCTTGCTGATCCTGTATGTTGCTATGCCAATAGTGGACCAAACCTCTGAACTGTAAGGCAGCCCCAATTCAATGCTTTCCTTTATAGTAGTTGATATGGTCATGTGCCTCTTCACAGCAAGAGAATCCCTAAGACAGTCACTGAACCCAGTATCTTGGAATTCACAATTCTGGCTAACCAACAAGCCCTAGGTCTCCACCTCTCCACCTCCCCAGTGCCTTTAAGCCCCAGGGATCCAACACTTTAACAACTGAGTGCCTCCTCAGCCAAGCTTTACCATTCGTTCTCTTGAATGGTCTCACTATGTATCTTTAGCTTTCCTAAACTATGTAAACCAGCCTGGATGAATTGCAGAGATCCACCTGCCTCTGCTGGATCAAAGGCATGCACCACTTTGACTGGCTGCTCAACTGTCTCTTTAAAAAAAATGAGGAGTAATCAATCACTGTTCAAGGTTTATTTGGTGTTTTCATTGGCATGACACTTGGGTAGTCAGTTGCATCATCCATATGAAGATCTTTACACAATATTTCAATGTACACTACAGATACTTAATACACAAAATAATATCCTTTAGAACAGTTATACACAAGATATGCATAACGGATTTACACACTGGAGCCAGGTTATGACTAGTTGGGAAATCATTGGCCTAGGCATGTCTGGTGAGGGTGCACAGCACAGACACAGCAGGTTCACAGGGTAACTGAAGCCTGCACACAGTTGGCAGTGTCACACCAACCAGGTTACCACTACACAAGTACCACTTAGCATCAGGGTAGAGCTGTGGGAACACAACCACCCCAACCACGGCTCAGATGAGGAGACAGTGTGCGGTCTCCATAGAAACCCTGCTGCAGCCTGGACAGTGAAGCGCTAGGACATCTGGGGACTTTTAGAACTGCAGCTCTTTCTGGATCCCCCAGAGCGTGTCTGCACTCTTCTTCAAGCGGGCCTCCTCTTCAGAAGTCAGAGTCACCTTCACAACATCTGAGATTCCATTTTGTCCCAGGACACAGGGGACACTGAGGAAGACATCATCCTTGATTCCATAGAGACCCTGGACACAAAACGACAAGAGATTGATTTGTCTACACATCCTCAGGTTTCCTGGGGTTTAGACCTTCCACAATTATAAAGTTTAAAAAAAAAAAAACAAAACCAAGAGCTGATGTATCCTCTTCCAGAGATGCCCAGCTATGATGTGATAATGAACAGTGCAATAGAAAGTCATCAAGACAGCAACAGCTAGGCTTGGCACATGCCTGTCATCCCAGTACGTGAGAGCTAGAGGTAGGAAGGAGTTCAAGGTTATCCTCAGCTACATAACCAGTTCAAGGCCAGGCCAGTAGACATTACCTAAGACCCTTGCCTCAAAAAAGCAAAGCAAACCAAAACCCAAGTCTTACTAACGTACACAATAAACCACACTTGCCAATTTCTGTAAGACTGGTAACTGAGCAGGGTCTCCACCTAACTCAGTGTAACTTAGATACTTTCAGCACTGGCGGGACATTAATTCCACAGGTCAGCTATTTCTTTCCGAAAGAAAATCATGAATGGATGAATTGACCTCAGTTCATTCAGTGACTGGGGGCTTCCATTAGTCTGCTCAAGAGTTTCAAGGCCAAGAAACAAATCTGTAAAATACACATGCCTCTGCAGATCCATTACCTTAATCATGGTGGAAATGGGATGCACCCGCCTCAGATTCTTCATCATGCTCTCTGCCAAGTCGGCCACAGAGAGGCCAATGGCCCAGGACGTATAACCTTTCAGTTTGATCACCTCATAGGCGCTGTGGAATAGGAAGGGTGGGAAGAGGGAAAGAAGGGAGAAGGGTAGGGAAGGACAAGGAAAAAAAGGCTTTACCAAACACATTTTATGATAAATAATACCACCAGGACATGTTATATAGTTATGCAGGACCTCTGACAGTAAGGGCAAAAGTAAGGCAAAACGTTTAACACCCCCACAATTGACTAAGTCTTGTATATTGATAGAAGAAATATTACATTGTCAAAACAACAACAAAACTAGTGATTCTCAGAAATGAAATATGGAGGAGCAGGTGAGAGGGTTCAGAGGGTAAGACTAGGACTGATGGCAGAAAAACAATGTGAAATAGTAATTGGACCGGAAACGTATCCTGTGACAGAATGTGTTCCTAGGATGCATGAGACTCTGGTCCCAGCACCTCAAAGAAAAAGTGTGGTGTCTTGAATGAGATGTCCTCCATAAGGATAGGGCTTTCAAACATTTGCTCCCCAGCTGATAGCTTTCTGGTGAAGGATTAGGAGGTGTGGTCTCTATGAATTCAAATCCAGCCAGGGCCACACAGAGAAACTGCCTAGAGAAACACCCCCCAAAAACAAATGGAAAGAATCTGGAGCATACTTCTACCCATACTATCCAAATAAAGACGTTGACTGTGCTTCTATTAGCATAAAGAAGATAATTTTTGTTACAAACACCCTATCTCTGGGGCCCGCAGAGGTAGCTCGCGGTTAAGAGGACTGACAACCCTTCAGGACCTAGGTTTGTCTGTAACTCCGGTTCCAAGGAATCCTGTGCCCTCTTCTGGGCTACACGCATACTGCTTTCATGCGGTACAGACACGGGCAGGCAGAACACCCATAAGTACATCTTGTAAAGAGCTCTAAAGACCTTTCTGAGTGAATTAATGTATCGTCGAGGGAGAACTAACTTGTTTGACCTCGCTTTCAAAGGCCTTTTTGTGCGTGGCAAATCCGTTTACAGCAGTAAAAGTGCTGAACTAGGTTCCACGGAGATGGAACACCTTACATTCCATCACGGGAATGGGAGGATCGCAAATGTCAAGAAACCGGTGTCAGCACCTTTCAACTGTATTTGGTGCTGCTTTTATTTTAGTTATTTTAGTCTTTTTGTTTATATGATTGACAAAGCACTCAAATGAAATGCTCTTAAAAATCGTAACCTTCCAGATAGACACACTTCCATTCTCTTACCTGTCAACCACCTGCTTGTGAACCTCCTTCCACTGCTCCTTGTCTGCATCGGAGCCCAGGTCTGGGTTCAGATTCTTCAGGGAGACACCAGCGACATTCACGCCACTCCACACAGGCACTGCAAGAAACCAGCAGCTTACACCACTGTTTCCACACCACAGCGCGGAACAGTAACTATGTACCCCCCACTCCGAGCCACCTTTCTACCCTCATCCTTTCAAAGATGGTCAAGATTACCAAAGCCTTGACTTTTAGAGCGCATAAAAGCAAGAACTGTATTCTTTTGTTTTTGAGACAAAGTTTCTCTGTAGCTTTGGTGTCTGTCCTGGAACTAGCTCTTGTGAACCAGGCTGGCCTCGAACTCAGAGAGCCACCCACCTCTGCCTCCTGAGTGCGGGATTAAAGGTGTGCGCCACCAGTGCCCAGCTAATAACTGTATATCCTAACCTGCTTTCCTAACCTACTGAAATGTGCAGGCACTTACCATCAGTAAGAAAGCATTCACACTGGAAACATAAGAATCTGAGGCTCACATAAACATAACTAGATCAACTGCAACCCAACAGGGTTTCCCCACACCAGACCTGGCTGATCTTGTCAGGGGCAGGGGATTCAAGTCAAGTTTAAACTGCTGAATGAAGTAAATAACTGAAGTTATCCGAAGAACTGTCGTTAACATGTCCAGGGGCTGAGGACCTAGCTCAGCAGAGTGTAAGTGTATGCTTAGTACATGAGTATCCTGGATTCAATCGCCAGCATAAAGATGAACCATGGTGGCTCATGCCAGAAATTCCCAGTCAACAGAAAGGCTGGACTGTTGAGTTCCAAGCTAGCCTGGGCTACAGAAGAAGACCCTGCCTCAAAATATTGAAATCTACACGTTTGCCTACACACCGGAAGAGGGCATCAGATCTCATCACAGATGGTTGGGAGCTGCCATGTGGTTTCTGGGACCTGAACTCAGGAAGAGCAGCCAGTGCTCTTAATCTCAATGGCATCTCCCCAGCCCAAGTTCAAGAGTCTTATTCAGTAAGGAAATGCTTAGATGTTTGTACTATCTTTCTGTTTTCAAAATGAGAAAATGAACTGATATTAGAGACTTACCACTGGAGTCTCCGTGCTCCCCCAGGACCCATCCATGACAGCTCAGCGGGTGAACACCCAGCCTTTCTCCCATCAGGTAACGGAACCGAGCTGAGTCCAGATTGCAACCACTCCCGATGACTCGGTTTTTGGGAAACCCACTTATCTTCCAGGCCACGTAGGTCAAGATATCCACTACAAAAAAAAAAAGAATTTAGATAACAAAAGACTACAGGACATGATTTCGACACTGCTAAAGACAGTTCAGTATTTTTGTTAGCATCTTTACTATATAACTCATGTCCAATTATTCAAAAGCATTATTTAAAACATTGCACCAATTAAGGCAGTATTACTCAGTTACTTCTCCAAGATCATGAGTGAGAAACTTTGCAGCTACATTCAGAGGCATTTAATGTTTTAGATGAACTACTTTATAAATTAATGAATGCACGCGCACATATCGCCATGAACTTGAAGACGGCCCGAGTGTCTGCTTACGCAGCTGCCTCACCTGGGTTGGAGACAATAAGCAGCTTGCAGTTTGGACTGTATTTCACCACGTTGGGAATGATGAACTTGAAGATGTTCACGTTGCGCTGGACCAGATTGAGCCGACTCTCTCCCTCTTGCTGACGGGCCCCCGCTGTGATGATGACCAGCTTGGAGTTTGCAGTCACGCTATAGTCTAGAGAAAAGACCAGAGATGGAGATCCCTTCAGGGAACTTTGACCTACCCAGCAAAAACTTGTTCTGTAAACCTTTGTACGCAGCAGAAGGAGACCTGTTGATGTTGTTCAGATCTGTTTGGAGGTGCTGTTGTTTCTAAGTGTGGCCTCTTAAAGACTGGAAAGGTAATACTGATGCCTTTCTCACACTGCACGTTTAGCCACATTTTATCATAATGGGAAGGAATTCAGGTTATCTCATCCTGTCTATATTTCTTTCTCCCCTGCTCCTCTTGAGGCATGCACTACATTCCTCTGCCTGGCCTTAAAGACATGCACATCTCTTTTCAGCCAGTCGCTATTGCGCTGAGAGTCCAGACGTCTTCTCTACCCCGCTTTCCTGTTTTCATTTGCTCCTGCAGGCCCTGTGTCACAGGGCGGCTGACCCAGAGAGTTGCCTATTAGGTAAGAGGTCAAAGACTTTCAACCCTGGGTTCCTGGCTGGTGGCAGCTAAGTGTAAAAAGGTCACGTAAAGAACTTCAGCTACACAGGCCTCTAAGGTGAAGTTCTGAGTCTGTGTTAGCCAGCACGTGATACATGCAGGCCAGAAGAACATTTAACCACTTGCAGTAAGGCAGGTGGGGCTACCACTCAGCAGCTGGAGCACTTGCCAGGGGCTCCATCCTAGCAACACACACTTGCTACAATGTAGATTCAGAACTTGCTACGCACTAATTCAGAGGATTTCCATATATGTGCAATTAGGTTTCCTTAATTGAAGCCTTGACAAGGATTGAGAGCTAGTGCACCTGCCCCCCTGCCTTGAATGAAAGATAGAATTGGAGAGGTGGGATTTCAGGTCTAAGAAAGAACTTGAAACTTAAAAGTCTAATATGGACTAAAGGAAGGAGGTCCCAACCAACCTTTGCCAGAGACAATTTTCGGTGTTCTAAGGAAAAGGCTGCCGTGCTGGAGATCCATCATCTCTCCCTTCAGTTTGTCTTCCATGACATCAACAAGGGCAAGCTCATCCGCCAAGTCCTAAAAGACAAAAGTTTTAGGTAAATGAGAAACTTATTGAGGGTTTTCAGGACATGCACTCTTCTGTATTCCAGGCATAGGAGTCAGGATACACTGGAAGTTGAGGCAAGCCATTCAACTCACTGCTTCCCAGATGGCGCCATGCAGCAGACTCTGCTCTCCTGCAGCCTCCCTACTGGAGGAGCTTTCTGTGGGGGGCAGCTAGTCACTACTGTCCAGTACCATACTGTTGCCTAGCATGGGCGGGACTATAAGACAGAGGAGGGGAGAGACCCAGAACTAATAAAACATGCAAAGCCAGGTGCAGCAATGCACACTTTAAAAAAAAGCATCACTTGGGAGCCATGTACAGTCAAACCCTGTCTTTAGGTAGAGAAAAAAACAGGGGGGCTGGAGAGATGGCTCAGAGGTTAAGAGCACTGAATGTTCTTCCAGAGGTCCTGAGTTCAAATCCCAGCAACCAAATGGTGGCTCACAACCATCTGTAATGAGATCTGGTGCCCTCTTCTGGCCTTCAGGCATACATGGAGGCTGAACACTGTGTATATAATAAATAAATCTTTAAAAAAAAAAGAGAAAAAACCACGGGTGTGTACACAGGGCTGTAAGCTGCAAAGAGAAGCCCTGTCTCAATCCCCTCCCCACCTATATACACACATACATACATGTGTGTTTTAAGTTGTCAATTTTTTTAAATATATAAACCAGGTTTTAGTTAATAATATAACATTCTTTAAAGACAGGTGTGAAGTTGCATACCTATAATCCCAACACACAGGAAGATGAGACAGGAGGATTGCTTCAAGTTTGAGGATAGCTTGAGCTACATACATGAGAACCAAGAACATTTACCTGTCTCTAAAAAGGTTTTCCAACTCAATTCTAAAGTCATCTAATTAACCTGTAGCTCGGAGGTGGTTTGCGGGGTGAAAGCACTCCGCACACAAGCTCAATGAGCTGCGCCTGACCTCCAGAACCCAGAGTAGAAGCCAGTCGCCCTCCGACCTCCACACATGTTGATTTGTGTGTGCTTACACACGTTTTCCCTCCATGGAAAACTGTTGCAAGCCAGGGAACAATCGGTTTGGATAGAAGTTCAAGGTATCCCATCCAGTAGGATTTTAATTTTTACCATATATACATATAAATTTCAATTAAAAAATTACTTTCGAAGTGGGCATATAGTTCAGTGGTTACCTAGCTAGCATGTGGGAAACTCTGGGTTTATTCAACTCCCTGCACTGGAAAGGTATAATTAAAGGGACTCTTCTTGTTCGTAGGACATACGAAAACACGGCAGGGCATTTTAAATAGGCCTGGGTCTGATACCCTCTGATACTGTTACTTTGGATAATCCTTTTTGTGTATCACTATGTTGCAAAATGTTTCACAGGCAGGCTCCATTGAATGAGTGCCTGAACCTCAAGTTTTATACCTGATGTCATAACTGAGAAGTGCTTCCCCCCACGCATGGGCTTGTGGCATGAAGAACCCCCACTTACCTTCATTAGGATACTGATGGCACAAGCCATGCCAACAGCACCAACCCCAACAACCGTAATCTTGTTCTGGGGGGCCTGTTCTTCCTTAAGGAGATTCACAATCAGCTGGTCCTTGAGGGTTGCCATCTTGTCGGACTTTGAACCTTTTGGGACCTAAGGTGGAAGCATTTCGTGTCACTGAGGCCTCTCCAAGGTATAATCACCAGGTCGCAGCCTTACTTTGCATCCTTTGGACTACTTTCTATTAAACGACAACACGTGACTAAAAAAAGTGGAAAAAGTGGCCGTGCAGCAGGTCCTCACCTTGAAATGTAAAAGTAATACCGAGGTCTCCGCGTAAGTGTAGCCTCCTGAGGACTTACTCATTTTGATTAGCCACAAAAGGGGAGGGGTAGCCTCTCCTCGAACAAGATCAGAACTGCCCTCCCACTTTTCTCTGAGCACTCAGAATCCTACAGTAAGTAGGGTGTCAAGTTGCTCCAGGAAGTACCAAAAATCAAGAGCAGAGGGCGCCAATTAACGGCCACCAGAAGCGACCCTAAGGCAAAGCAACGTGCTGAGCCCTGCGCATGCGCAGGCTCGCTTCCCCCCCCCCCAAGTTTTATGACCAGCCTGGATTCGTGGGACTGACAGGACGGACAAGCCGGTGCGCGTGCGCAATTTCGGAACAGGGTAGTAAGATAGGTTTGGTGGCTGCTGGCCATGGATGAGACTGCCAAGCAGGCAGTTCGGGATCAAACTTCGGACCTTATTAAAGCCCAAAGCACATGTAAGCATCCTGAGGAGGGCTTGCCGCCAGGGTCAGATTTCAAATGCCAATACCAGGAACCAGGTGCTTTTAACCACCCACCCGCCAAGGCGGAGCCTCGTTACCCAGGATGAGGCCGCTAGGAGAAATTTACAGTTACGGAGGATCTAAGGCCTGGAGCCCCCAGAACCACGAGGGGCACATCTTCCCCCAGCAAGCGTTCCAAAACACAAAAGGACCGGTCAAGATCTCTGGGCAGGCAGCCCAGGGCCACCAAAGCTGGAATCCGGTCTCCTTACAACCGCTGCTATTTCTAGACATTCTGAAAGGGTTTCTGCAGGCTAAGAGCAGGGAGGGGGAGCTCTTCCTGCAGAGAGCCGGCCTCACCCAAACCTCAGTTCCGGGCTTCATTTGGGTAGGGTGCGTCTACTTCCACCTGTGACCCTATGGGTGCCGCGCCTCAGCTACAGGTTTCCTCCGTCTGGGGTGCAGAGGGCTGTGACTCTTCCTGCTTACCGCGATCCCTAGACCCACCAGGAACCTCGTAATTTGGCCCCAAAGCGCCCTACAATTTGCAGAAAGCACCCACTGCGCCAAGCCCACGCAAAAGGAAATGCAGTCCTCACGACTTCTCACAAGTACCCACCACGACGCGCTGAGGCTTTTTCGGTCCCTATGGGCTAGAGCAACCGGACCTCAAGATGCGCACGGCTCCATAACCTGTTGGGTCCTTCCCACCCTTCATACCAGTCACCCCCTAGGCGTTCCCCAGCCAACCGGCTCGCCGCCCCAGGCAGGGTGCGGTCGCCTGCTCCGTTCCCTAGAGCGCAGTAGCCCACGCGTGCGGACCACTGCCTAGGCCTGTGGACCCTGTACCTCCACCCCGAGTAGGGAGCTCCCGTGCGGGCAGCGTGGGGCTCAACCATACCGCTAGTGCACGATGAGCAGCGTGGTCAGGGTTCGGCTACAGAGGCTCCAGCACGCCGAGCCGCGCGCGGGCGGGGCCTTATATGGAAGCTCGGGGTGACGTCAGGGTGGGAGCCCAGCGGACGTGCGGGAACCCACGTGTACTCTAGGCCCGGGACTGGCGTCCAGCTGGGCGGAGCCCTGCTGAGACTGGTGCAGCGCGCGCAGCCCCACGGCCCCACGTGTGCCGCGACAAGTCCAGGAACTGCCAAACTCACATGGTCCGCAGCCTCGGAACCAGGATCCCGAAAAGCATCGATCCTCGCTTCCTTTTCCGTAAAACTTGTGGGACTCGGGGAAACCCTGATCACTTTGTCCATTGCTGTTCCCAGCCCTTTCTGGCATGCAGCAGGCTCTCAGTAAACACTGAGGGAAAGCACATGCCATCCCTGCATAGGGCCTTTCTCCTACTTCCAAGTGCCAAGCCAGGAGGGACCCCAGCTTCTGAGGGCTTGCGAGTGACTCGGGTCTGTACCTTACCACCCCATCCCACAGGCATTACCAAACAGCATCTGCGCCCAATTTTCACACCCCCTCTGTCTTTAAACGTTTTTCTATAGGCCTTTACTTATTACGGGTTCCTATTCCTCGCCCAGCCACTCTTTCATCGTGTAGTCCACCACTGGGACAGGATGTAAAATACAATTTGCAAATGCCCTTAGTGATAGGAAGGACCTTGTGAATTGTGGCTTTCGGCCCAGCTCACCAACCTCCCAGGAAGGGAGGTGTTCACTGAAGATGAAGGGCTATTAAAATCTTGAGCAGTATTTGGAGGGTTTCTGGTTTCGGGGCGCTGGATCTGCAGCGGACACTAACTGAGTTAGTGTCCCAGAGAGTATGACGCTCAGAAGACCCTACTTGCCCTCTGCCTGTCTTACATCTGGTGCTGTCTGTCGTGATATCTTTTATAATAAGCCGAGCAGTCTAGGAGTGTGGCCAGGGCCAGGACACTTGCCTTGCACGCACAAAGGCCTGGGTTTGATCTTCAGCAGAGCACAATAGAAATAAACTATTAAAAGTCACAACAATTAGACGTGGAGAGGTGACTCTGCAATTAAGACCACAAAAGCTTGTAACTCCAGATCCAGGGGATCCAATATCCTTTTCTGGCCTTCACAGAGCATCCCTCCCCTATATACAGTAATTTAAATTATTTTTTAAAAAAGTCATAACAAGAGGAATGAAATTCAACTCTTAAAATAAACAATAAAGGTGTGTCTATGAGTTTAAAGAGCCAGCCAAGCCATTGGTGAGGCTGCCGGGGGCTGTGTTCCCCCAGTTTAAAGTGGCTGGGCAGAAGAAGCACAGGTCACAGTCTTGTGGTAATGGTCTCAGGAGAGGACTTCTTACAAGATTAAGCTGTTAACCTGTGCAGTACAATGCTCTAAGCGGAGCGTAAGCTGAGGATGCCCTGTCCAGGTTCATGTGCTAGGAAATTGCTTTATGTGGAAAATACATGGACACACACGTCTGTCCCCAGGGGTATTCTGGGGGAGGGATGCTTGTTTTTCTTATAGCCACCCATATACCCACAGAGTGGAGAGTCCATCTTCACCCCTGCCACACACACACACACACCTTGGCCTGTATACCCTTCAGGGACCCCATTGCAGTTAAGGGGGTAGGGTTCTGCTCCCTTTCTGAGATACAGATGGGCCTACTTCTTCTCTGCACTGTTCATTAGCATCTCAGGGCCAGCTTCTAGAAAGACCCATAGTTGTGAAAGACCCATAGTTGTGGGGTTCTGGCCTGCGAAGGGAAAATTCACCCGGCTTCCAGAAAACCAGGCCATCTGTTTAGTTGATTCTAGATGATACTGTGGGATGCCCAGAGACCACAAACACAGATGATGGGTGTGGCACAGGTTGTCCTGAGGTAACTAGGGACAGGGCAGATTTCAACAATAACTCAGATGTCTAGGCCTGTGGGACAATATCCTCATTCAGTCAAGGATGGGACCTGTCAGCTTGTTAAATATGTCCCAATTGGAAGGAGGAGACTGGCAGAAAGCCAAGAGTGGATTGGGGCTGGGAGCCTTGCAGGAAAGACCTGTGAAGGTACCTCAGGCAGGTTCCAGTCCCCTACAGCAGGACACCCAGCAACAGCCACTCCAGGCATGGCCTCCCTCCTCCAGCACATCAGCTGCTTTCTGACTCCAGGATGAACAAGAATGGCGCTTGCAGGGGCCAAAGGTAGGTGTCTCCTTGTTTGCCTTCACTGATTCTGAGGTAGACAAGATCATTCCCATGATGAGAAAACCAGGACTCAGAGAGAGTACTGACTTTTCCAAGCCTGTGCAGTTTCTAAACGATTTCAGCCAGGACTTTAACCTGGCACTCACTGACTCAAAGCCTGTCTTTCTCTCTCCAAGGTCTTATGCTCACAAAACCCTGCATAGGACAAGAAACTACCCAGGGGGCTCAAGCCAGTCTTAGGTGCAGGAGCCACATCGGTGTCCCTGGGTGTCTCTGCCTATCTACCTGCTTCAGCAGTGACTCCCCCTGGGCTGATGCTATCTTGGTTCTGATTTTCGGATTGGACGGGCCCTTCCGTCACCAGCTTTCCCGAGTCTCCAGCTTGGAGGTGGCAGATGGTGGAGCCTCTCAGCCCCCACAATCAAGTGACCAAGCCCTCACAATGAATCTGTGCGCTCTGCTGTCGCTTCTGCTTGCCTGGAGAAATGTGACCGATATACGGTCTATACTGTAGACCTTCTACACCCACACTGAACTCATAAAATGGTTTGGGAAACCTATCACAGAGCAGAGCACCTGCCTGGGCCCCGCCAGCTCTTCTTTGGGTACAGTCTCTTTAAAGGGAAAATCTACAAAGAAATCCTTCGACTCAGGTACTGTCTGGGCTCCAAGAATGGCTGGTACCCAGCATGTACTGTGAGGTTTTTCCTAAGATAGGCTTAGCCAAAGGATGGTGCCCACCCGAAACGGTACCGTGTCTCTCTTCCACTGGAGTTCCAATGGCCTCCAGTAAGTCCTTGAGATCAAAGTCTAATTCTTGGACCGCACAGCACATCAGATCCTGCATAATGCAGTATCTATAGCCCTCTCTGACCTCATCTCCTACTTTCCTTTGTACTTTCTGTGTACCAGGTTCAGGGCCACTCCCCCATCCCTCAAGTGTATCACACACCGCTGCACTCCCTCACACATGTATCGTGCATCGCCCCACTCCTCATACACGTCACGCGTGTATCGCGCACGGCACCACTCCTCATACACGTCACGCGTGTATCGTGCACGGCACCACTCCTCAAACGTGTTACACATGTATCGCGCACCGTCCCACTCCCCACACAAGTCACGCGTGTATCGCGCACGGCACCACTCCTCACACGTGTTACATGTGTATCAGCCACTGCTCCACTCCCCACACACGTCATGCATGCATCACGCACGGCCCTACTCCCCACACACGTCACGCATGTATCGCGCACCGCCCACTCCTCACACCCCTCAAATGTATCATGCACTGTCCCGTTTCCAGTCTTCCACCCAGGCAGTTCCCTCTACCTGAATACCCTCTCCCTTGTCACCAGACCTGACTTCCCGAGCCCACATAGTCAGAGACAAAGTACTGTTCCTTGAACTTTGCATTGACTCTTGTCAGTAAGTGGTGGTGGCGCGCACGCCTTTCATCCCAGAACTCGTAAGGCAGAGGCAGGCAAATCTCTGTGAGTTCGAGGTCAGCTTGGTCTACAAGAGCTAGTTCCAGGACAGGCATCAAAGCTACACAGGGAGGGGGCTGGAGAGATGGCTCAGAGGTTGGGAGCATTGCCTGCTCTTCCAAAGGTCCTGAGTTCAATTCCCAGCAACCACATGGTGGCTCACAACCATCTGTAATGAGATCTGGTGCCCTTTTCTGGAATGCAAACATACAGGCAGAACAGTGTATACCTAATAAATAAATAAAAAAAATAATAAAAAAGCTACACAGGGAAACCCTGTCTCGAAAAAAAAAATTGGGGCTGGAGAGATGGCTCAGAGGTTAAGAGCATTGCCTGCTCTTCCAAAGGTCCTGAGTTCAGTTCCCAGCAACCACATGGTGGCTCACAACCATCTGTAATGAAATCTGGTGCCCTCTTCTGGCCTGCAGACATACACACAGACAGAATATTGTATACATAATAAATAAATAAATATTTTTAAAAAATTTAAAAAATCGACTCTTGTGTTTGGGCATCTCTCTGTCACCGCACTCTGTGAACTAGTGAAAAGGAGCGTTCCCACTCATCTCCATAGCCTTGCCACAGACAGTTTCTGTTTAACTTTAATTTTTATTTTGCATTAAAGGGCTACTATGTAAAGGGGCCATATTAAGTGCCAGGGATACAAAATGAGCAAGACAGTCAGCTGTGGCACATACTCATAGTTCCCAGTTACTCATGAGGAATAGAAGAAGCTGGGAAGATAGTTTAGGCTCATGAGTTCGAGACCAACCTGTACAACATAGCAAGCTCTGCCTTCTAAGACCGAGATAGTGGGACTGACAACATCCTCCTCAGTAGTAAAAATCCAAGATGGAAGCCAGTCTTGGTGGTTTACATACCTGTGATCCCAGCACTTGGGAAGTAGAGGGAGGAGGATCAGAAGTTCAAGGCTAGCCTTGGCTACACGGTGAGTTCAAGGCTGGCCTGGGCTGTAGGAGACTTGGTCTATAAAACAAGCAAACAAAGGCAAGCAAAGCAAAATAGTATCACAGTACCAGAGGAGAAAGCACCAGCTGAGGTCATCCAAACGATGAAACCACGAAAGGCTTTCTGGAAGAGGCAGCTCCAGAGCTGGGTAAGAAAAGGATTTCAACTACATGGATTAAACGTTGAGAGAGTGGAGAAAAAGGGATGAAGAAATGCTGAGACCACAAGCTACACGGCACGCCGGGACGTCTTTAGCCTCCGGGGTCAGGCTAGAACGCTGATTCGGGTTTTGGTGGTCAGAAGTCACGGAAGTTTCTAGAGAATGGGAAAGACAGGGTGAAAGCAAGGTGTCTGAAAGGCCATCGGAAAGAGGGTGCCTTGTTTGGTGACCATACACAGCACACATGCAGAGGACACGTGAGGACACGGAAGAGGCCTGTAGCCACATCTATCCAGGACCCTCCACACCCCACAGCCCCTCTGAACACTCACTGCCAGTCTGCCTCTTTTCACCTTGTCCATGACGGCAAGGCCGATGGCTCTCCTGAGATGCAGGGCCCAAGACGCAGAGGACCTCATGTCCTCATGTGCCTGTGTGTCCTTGACCTGCTGGGGAGTGCTGTGTGCGTGCCAAAGTAGAGGTTCCTCTCTCTCTCTCTCTCTCTCTCTCTCTCTCTCTCTCTCTCTCTCTGTGACAGTGACACCTGAGAAACTGCATTGTGTCACACACCCCCTCCCGCAGTCCCCAGCCCATTCACCCCCCAGATGAGGGGTGTGAAATCTGAAGACTCCGCCCCAGCTTCTCAGGCTTTCCTGGTGCCACCTCCTGGGGTCTGGATGATAGCTCCTAGGATCCTAACGCCTTCTCCTCCCCCCTCTCCCCTCTGCTCTTCTAGGCCAGTGCTAAATGCTGCCTCTGTTTCCTGTTGGACTGGACTTTTCATTAATCTCCCTGAGGTTCCCTAAGAGACTCCATCTTAGGGACTCCATGCCCCTCCAACCAGGTCTTACCCTGGGGAGAAGGGACAACGGTGTCCTTTGCTCTCCACGCCTCCTGGGAGAACAGGGGTGTCCCGTTGGCAGGCCCCAGATGAAGATTGTCACAGGAAGTGACTTTCAAATTGAGGTCAATGCTGCAGAGGGAGTCCCAAACCCCACTAGTCCCCAGTGTGGGGTCCCATATTAAAAGATGGCAAGGAGGGTCCTGAACCCTGTGACAGTCTTTCCTTCTGCTACTTTGGGTGACATGGCTTAAAAAGATGAGTGAAGTGCTCCGTTTGCCTAAGAGGAGGCACTGGCAGGGTGGGGGCGGGGCGGGTGTCTCGAGTCTCCCCTCCCCCCAGCAGGCAGGGTGGAGGCGGGTGTCTCGAGGCCTGTGTTCAGAGCAGGCATGGTGGTGCATATCCACAGTCCAGCATTGGGAGACAGAGACAAGAGAACCAGGAGTTCAAAGGCAATCTGAGCTTCGCAGTGAATTTGAGGCCAGCTGGGCTATGGGGTGGGGGTGGGGAGAGATTTCTGATAAGAACCTCTCATTCTTTGAACTCTGTACAGATTGTTTTAACCTTCTCCTACAGAATGGAGAAGTATATTTGGAGACTTGGCTCAAAGAAACAAGGGTAAACTATTGAGAAATACCGGGTGGATCCAATCCAATTAAAAGTATGAAATACAGTCGTAGAGGTCTATTTGTCATTTCCTGGGGCTGAAAGGGGAAGGGACAAGGACTGAGCTGTGAGGCTGCTGGCTGCTTTTCCTTTAAACTGTTTACACAACACTTGTGTGGTCACATCTCCTAAAGCAGGTTCTAACTGGACATGAAGCTAGGCAAAGCTCTCTGCCCTGTTCCTTGAGTATGCTCAGAGGTCTCCTGCCCTAGAAGGCAGTCTAACCTCTTTTGAGGGGCGGGTCTGTGGTTCTACTCAAGGCCTAAAGGGAAGCTCCCCAGTGCCTACAGCAGAGACCTCTGGCTGTGGCGGGGCTGACAGGAGAAGGCTCTGTTTGTAACCTTATTAGGTTCACCGTGTCCTTTATTTGTGTGCGGCTCATGATAGTTACCCCATGCCTTCTTATTTATTTATGTTTTGTACCGAGACAGGGTCTCATTTATCCCAGGCTGACCCTTGAACTCTGTTGTGTAACCATAAATGACCTTGATTCTGCTGCTTCTGCGTGGTGAGTGCTAGGATTGCAGGTGTGCACCCCCAGGCCAGGTTTACATAGCACTATCAATGAATCACTGGTCTTGGTGTATGTGTGAAGGTACTCTATCACCTGTGACACATCCATAGTCCCCCCACCCCCATCCACTGTCAAAGACTTTTGACCCTAATCAGGAGACCTTCCAAAACCAGAATAGGAGTGTGGACGTTGTACTGATACTATTACCAAAGCACAGAGTAGTTAACGGCTTCAGATCACGCACCACATGCATTTCAAATTTCTCTACTAGCTTTCCTTGGCCAGCGTCACTGCCTGGACTCTCCTGCCTAGCAGCCCCGGATGATAGTAGGGAAACCGTTGCCCTTTGCTCTCTAGATATCCAGTGGCAAAGGTGACCAGTCCTGCCCAGTAGAATCACCGGGGGCAGCGGCAGGAAGGCACAGGCAGCTCACCAGACCACAAGGGTACTTTGAGGTCATCTAGTCAGCCTCCCTTTCCTGGCACCTCCTGAATCTTTCACGACCCGCGCGTGTGCAGGGCCAAACCCTGCCTTTGGTGCAAACGCTTGCAGCCTAAGGCTAAATCCAAGCACATCCGAAGGTCCTTCGTGCCCCAGTTGTAGTCGTGAGACAGACGCTTCAGAGGTCTTCATAGCCTGGACACGTCCGTACTTACTGAATCAGAGGGACTTGTGGCTCTGCTTCACTTGGCCCCCAGAGAGGACATTATTAATTCAGGGGACCCAGAGAAGGGAAGTGAGGTACGCTTGTCTGCGGTGGTGATTCAGAGGCCAGACTCTCAGACCCAGGCTTAGGCTTTCCCTTGTGAATCAGCGCGCCCAGGCTTTTCTCCCTGGCATTGGGGTGTGGCTCTGCTGCTAGTCTCTGGCTTCTGGGTTTTTCCACTCTATCAGGTCTCTTGTAGCAGCCCTTGCTTGGTGGTGGGGGTGGCAACTGGGCACTGAGGATTTGTTCCACAGGAGGCCACACCCCAGCTATTAAGGCTGCAGGCCTAGAGGCTACCTCTCCTGGTCCCTTAAACTGAGCTGACTCTCAAGCACCAAGTTCCTCCTCCCCTTTAAAAAAAAAAAAAAAAAAAAGAAACTGCTTCTCAATTGTAGATGGGTCCAAGCTGTGCCAGCATCTCCATGGCAACCAGGGCTCACAGCTTCTTGCCATCCTGCCTGTATCAAGCACTTGCATATTCGTAGGGCTTCCTCGTAGATCCCAAACTTGGCTGTGGCCCCAGGCCCAGGTCCACACACCCTACCAACACCTGGACCAGTGTTTAAGGAGGTGATTCAACTGTGAGTTGCCCTGAAGACCTCAGAGTTGTTTGAGGATGGTTTGAAATGGGAAAGATTAGAAACTGCCTTTTTTTTTTTTTTTTTTTGGAGTTGGCCCAACTAATTTCTCTTGGTAGGCTAAGGTAGGCTCCAGTGTTTAGACTTTTTCAGGGCAATGGGTGAAAGTTAAAATTCCACTTTGTTAGTTGGCTCTAGACTTTGCTCCCTGGATGTGGAAATGAGGATGGCAGGAGATGGACCGCAATTCTTGGGCCTCCTCCATTCCATCAAAAGGCCCCTGGGCTGTAGAGTGCCAGATTCTCAGCAGGCTGCTGATCCGTGTGCAATTAAAAATTCCAGAGAGAGAAAGTGATCAGCAGGGGAGTGAGGAGAGAGGGGGGGGGGGAGTGTCAAGCCAAGCTAATTTGCACCCTAGTCGGCAAATCAGCTCCTCAAAGGGGTGGGGGTGAAGAAACAGGAAAACAAGGCTGAAGAAGAGCTAGAGGAGCCGGGTTCCTCTTGGCCCTTGGCGCCTGACTCCTTGGCTTCCAGCCCTGGAGGAGGCAGAAGACAAGCCTGAACCTTTTCCATCCAGTCATAGCTCCCAGCTTCCAGGGCAAGCCTTCGTTTCCCCTTCAACTCCCTTCTCATTCCTTCGGGGGGAATTGAGTCTTTGTTTCACTAGCCCTTTGGAGGTCTGTGATGCAGAAATCGGGGTGGGAGATTTTAGAGAACAGCAGGGAGGAGGATTTGGGTCTCTATGGGCTGGTAATTGACATAATAAAGACTTGGGGGAATCTTCTCAAGGAGCAGGGCTCTCAGAAGAATGGGGCCTCTCCACTCTTTGTAGAGAAAACCACAGATTTGAGCTGTTTGGAATTATTTTTATTTTATTTTTACATCTTTTTGAGACAGGGTCTTGCTATGTCCTTAAACTCCTTATCCTCCTGCCTCCACCTCCCAATGTAAGAACACAGTGTTAGGATCTAGCCACCGCTTTACTTGGTCCTCCTGGTCCGAGTTATTGACAGGCACCTACTGGGACCTGAAGATGGGATTTCTCACCTGGAAAGTGAGTTGAGGATGGAGGATCACACTCATCCGGCCCTCTTCCTGCCTGGGCATCACAAAGCCTAACCAAGGGACCTCCTCTTTCTCAGAAAGGACTAGAGGAGGTTCCTGCATCTGCCTCAGGATCTCTGATTCTCTTCAGAGACCCTGCCATGATGTCTGTCACTGACGCTGGGACATGAACACTCCTCAGAACCCCCACGATGCTGTTGACCCTCTCTCTGTCTATCCATGACATTAATAAATCTTGTAATAAATCCCTTAGTCCCTGAAGGACTCAGCCAGTCATGATAAGCTTAATAGGAGCAGACCACCCAAAGGAAGTCCTTAACTTCCAACCATTATCACCTGCCAGTGTAGGACCCACCATCTATAAGCTTAATGGAGGCCTGAGTTTCAGCAGTTTACCCTGAAGCAATACCTGGTTGCAGGAAGGAGCACAAACTGAGATTCCCCAGGCATCACCTAAGAACACACCATCCAAAGGAAATAGTTAACGTTCCAGCTTCTGTAGATAAGACCACCTGCCGGCACACTCACTAAGACACCACTAGACAAGTGTCAGCCAATCAGGGGTCCTGAACCTCAGAGACCCCTCACCCCCACCTTTACTACTATAAAACCTTATTCTAACTGAGCTCAGGACTCTCCGATTATTCCAATATGGTGGACATACAGAGAGACCGAGTTTGCAAACTTGTATAAAATAAAGGCTCTTTGCTTTTACATATAGGACTCGGTTTCCTTGTTGGTTTTTGGGGAACTTCATAGATCCAGGTATAACAGTCCCCAGGATCCTGTTTCAGGATCCTTGTGCTAGGATTACAGGCATGCATCACCACATATAGCTTGAAATTAATTTTTTTTTTCAAAACAGGGTTTCTCTGTGCAACTGCCCTACCTGTCCAGGAACTCACTCTGTAGACCAGGCTGTCCATGAACTCACAGAGACCCACCTGCCTCTGCCTCCCGAGTGCTGGGATTAAAGGTGTGTACCACCACTGCCCGGCTATTTTTGATTGTTCTTTTTTTTTTTTTTTGGTTTTTTTCGAGACAGGGTTTCTCTGTGGCTTTGGAGCCTGTCCTGGAACTAGCTCTGTAGACTAGGCTGGTCTCGAACTCACAGAGATCCGCCTGCCTCTGCCTCCCGAGTGCTGGGATTAAAGGCGTGCGCCACCACCGCCCGGCGATTGTTCTTATTCTGTTATTGATTTAAAAAAAAAAAAATTCACAGCTCTCATCTTAAAGGCAATATGAGATAGTTTATTCTGGAATCATTTTGAGCGGCCATGGTCTGGGAACACAGATTAAGGTTATCCTAAATTCCAGGTTCCAATACGGAAGCATAAATCAAGGCAAGTTTAAAATTCACTTGTGGGTTCATCAGAGAGGCAGGTACAGAGAAATGGGGGTAGTTCTTTGAAAAGTTTCTGTATCCTGATAAGCTTCTCCGCCCATGCCAACAATCCAAATCAAAGCAAATCAAACCGATTTAGAAGAAGCCCTGGTTTACTGGATACAATGCTCCTGGATGGTTTTCCACCACCCCCTCCCCCCCCCCCCCCAGAGAGGAGAGGGGGAAGGAAGCCCAGAAAACCACGCATCTGTTTTCTGGAGGGCGGTTTAAGTTAAGTCCCCTGTGGGAGTGATCTTGAGCATCTCTAGGGGAGAGGTCATCATTTGGTGGACTCTCTGAGATGCAGCAGGGTTTGGAGAGAGATGGGGGAGGGGGCTTGGAGTGGAACTTCCACCTGAACATTCCAGAATCTGGGTATATGGTGAAGCTTCCACCCAAACATTTTTCTCTAGGTCTGAGGCTTTATGGTTTGAGAAAGCTACCCATTAGTCACAAGACGTTAGCTCTGACACAGAGGTGGACCAGTTCCAGAGGGCTAGAGCTAGCCCCAGTTAAGGCAGCTAACCTCTGGGACCAGCAATGCAGCATCTCTAAGTACTGGAATTCTATCAGTCAGTCTGCAAACACAGCTTCCTTTCAGGAGTTCACATCATACAGGAGACCAAACCTCAGGGGGCCCATTCTTTGTAAGAACTGCAATAACAAGCCTGGTGGTGGTGGCACATGCCTTTAATCTCAGCACTTGGGAGGCAGAAGCAAGCAGATCTCAGTGAGTTCGAGGCCAGTCTGGTCTACAAAGTGAGTACCAGGATAGTCAGGATGGTTATACAGAGAAACCCTGTTTGGACACCAAAACAAACAAAACCCCAAACAAACAAAAGTTGCCCTCTAACCTCTACAAAACAAAACAAAACAACAACAAAAAAACCCCAAACAAACAAAAGTTGCCCTCTGACCTCTAAAAAAAAAAAAAAAACCAATAACAACAACAACAACAAAAACCCCAAACAAACAAAAGTTGCCCTCTGACCTCTACACACTTGAGCCTGTGCTTGCACATCCACAAGCATGGACACTCACAATAAACTAAAAGAAAAAAAATTACAAAAATTTTTAATTAATAATTAATTTAATTATTAAATTAAATAATTATTAAATTAAAATTAAATAAATAATTTAATTAATAATTAAATAATTTAATTTAAAAAATAAAGATCTTCAGTAATAATCCCTTAGAGTCACCGGACATTTCATGTGCAGTAACCCTTTAAATGCAGCATCTGATTTCTTTCTTCCAGTTATTCTGTTGAGTATGGCCTGTCACACTGGTTTACAGGGTGAGAATTTTAGACCAAGTCAGATGTGATAGAGAAAATGAAGACATGAAATGAAATTTCAAAGACATGAAATCCATGTAATCTTGGCACGTGTTCTCTGTGGAGACAGGTCTCTAATAAGAGCCGGGACAGGGCAGTAGTTGTACCCCCTTAGCATGCACAAGGCCGAGGTTCAATCCCTCAGCACCTCATAAACTGGGGTGGTGCACACCTACAATTGCAGCACTGGGGAGGTGGAGGCAGAGGTAGAGGAGGTTATTCTTAGCTGCACAGAGAGTTTGATGCCAGCCTGGGTTATATGAGACTCTGTCCCAAAACAAAACAAAACAAACAAAAACAAAGAAGAAAAAAAGCCAAACTGAGAGCCGGGCGGTGGTGGCGCACGCCTTTAATCCCAGCACTCGGGAGGCAGAGGCAGGCGGATCTCTGTGAGTTCGAGACCAGCGTGGTCTACAGAGCTAGTTCCAGGACAGGCTCCAAAGCTGCAGAGAAACCCTGTCTCAAAAAATCAAAAAAAAAAAAAAAAAAAAAGCCAAACTGAAACCCCATGAAAGGTAAAAAACAAAACCCAGAGCAGAGACAATGCCTCTCCACAGCGCCCAAGTGAACTGCCAGGCCTCACTGAAGAGCCTCTCAGAAATCTAACGAAGCAGAAAAATCAATGAGGCCGAGTGGAGGTGCAGCTGCGCGGAGGCGGCTCATTGAGCTGGGCCGCAGGAATGCGCTGGCCCAAGCGACCTTCAGGAACAGTTCTTGCCGGCAACGATGCTTATCAAGTTCAAGGGGCAAGGGGCAGGATGCAGGGTCAGGGGGGCTGTGCAAGCCTGGGGGGAGGAGATGCAGGATGGAGGGGGATGTGGGACCTGGGGAGGGATGCAGAGCAGGGGGGGAGGAGGGGCGGGATTCAGGGCTGGGGGTCATGTGCAGGGCGGGGTGGTGGTGGTGCAGGGTGTGGGGCTGTGTGTACAGAGTCCCGGGGGTGGGGTGAGGGCAAGGTTGCAGGGCAGGTGGGGGATGCAGGGCCCAAGACGGCACACCTTGATGAAGCAATGAGGGTCTCTCTGTCTCTCTCATTCATGCCCAGATTTCTGAGAATATGGACATGGCTCCTCTTCCCCATACCAGGGAGAGCAGCTTTTGCTTTTCCAGGGGTTAAGGGGGTGCAGGCAGTAGGGCCCCCAAACACCCTGCACTGTCCCCACAGGGGCAGCCTTTGAAGGAGGAGTTAGACATGTACTTACCCACACTGGCTTGTGTTCTAGGCAAGTCATTTAACACGGTACATCCTTTATGTCTGGGAAATGAAAACAGCCCTACCTCATAGTGTCATTATTATTACCATCATTATTCGATGTATGTTTGTTTTGTTTTTGAGACAGGGTCTCACCAGGTAGCTCTGGCTGGCCTGGAACTTGCTATATAGACCAGGCTTCCTTTGAAATCACAGAGATCCCAAGCGCTGGAATTAAAGGTGTGCACCCCCACCCAAGTCTGACCTAGTTACATTTAGGGAAAACACAGACCTGGTGCAGGCTATACTGTAAGAAATGGGTTGGAGTCTGTGGTCACTTTTCTAAAGTTTATCGACTTCGGACTACCAATGAGACTCTGAATTTTAGTTATTCATTATTTACTTACTTAAGAAGCAGAATCTTACTCTGTAGCCCAGGTTGACTTGGAATTTACTACTAAGCAGCTCAGGCTAGCCCCCAGCTCCTGGCAATTCGCTACCTCCGCAAAGCTCAGAGATCTTGGTGCTGCACAAAGATCTGGTCTGACTGCTTGCTCAGGTGAGAGCTGCCCCAGAACCTGCTCTCCCCATCTTTCTTTCCTCTTAAGAAGGAACAGATTGGGCTGGAGAGATGGCTCAGTGGTTAAGAGCATTGGCACCTCATCCAGGAGATTTGTGTTCAATTCCCAGCACCCAAATGGTAGCTCACAACTGTCTGTAATTCCAAAACCTGATACCCTCATATACATATGCAGGCAAAAACACCAATACATGTTTTTTGTTGTTGTTGTTGTTTTTCGAGACAGGGTTTCTCTGTGGTTTTGGAGCCTGTCCTGGAACTAGCTCTTGTAGACCAGGCTGGTCTCGAACTCACAGAGATCCGCCTGCCTCTGCCTCCCGAGTGCTGGGATTAAAGGCTTGCGCCACCACCGCCCGGCTCACCAATACATGTTAAATAAATATATTAAAAAGGGGGGGAGGGCTGGAGAGATGACTCAGAGGTTAAGAGCTCTGATTGTTCTTCCAGAGGTCGTGAGTTCAATTCCCAGCAACCACATTGGTGGCTCACAACCATCTGTAATGAAATCTGGTGCCCTCTTCTGGCCTGCAGGCATACATGCAGACAGAACATTGTAAACAAAATAAATAAATCTAAAAAAAAAAAAAAAAGGAGGAACAGATTACAGTGGAGTCCTATAGGGCAGATTTGGGCTGACTGAGGGAGGGGCTTCCTAGTTCTATTTTTTTTTTTAAATGGCATCCCTAATCTATGATGCAAATGCCACAGTGTTTAGGGCTATGGGCTGGAGAGATGGCTCAGTGGTTAAGAGCATTGCCTGCTCTTCCAAAGGTCCTGAGTTCAATTCCCGGCAACCACATATTGGCTCACAGTGTATATGGCTATTGCCACATACTGGCTGCCCCTCACAAAAACTGAGAAAGGCATTTCTGCAGGAGAGGCTGTGGCTTCCCTTATGATTAGAAGGATGCAGTCATATACTGTCACACAGCAAGGAGAGTGAGGGATACATTTCTGGCTCACCCCTATACTCTGGCCTGATGAAGTTCTGGGTTGGATTATTGGCTCTGCCATTCCCTGGGAGAATTTGGCCAGCTACTTGATTTTGTAGGTAATGAATGAGAATAACATTTTATAAGTTGTGAGGCTTAAATGTAAAGATCTAGGCACCTAATAGGTGTTCAATTAACCTTTTTAAATCCTTTTTAGCTGTGCGGAATGTTGGATCAGACACACTTCTTAGTTGGGTCTCAGAAGCCTACTCTCAAGAGAAGCTCGGAGACCTTTGACACCACTGCATAGCAACCTGTTGCTGCCTTGTCAGGGCTGCCCTCCCATGTCAGCTGCTGGCTCTGGGACCAGGAAGGAAGGAAGCTTCCAGCTAATTGTCAATTACCAGCTCCTCCTATACCCCCTGGCTGCAAGCCAGAGCCTCAGTGCAGAGAAAGTGGCTGCTGGGGAGGCTGCTGCAGTCCTTACAGACTCCTGAGGTTGGAGTTGAGCTTCAAAAGTCTCTGCTGATCCTGAAGGGCACCTGCACCCCTGGAAGTCCTCCTAAGCAAAGCACAAGTCACCTGAGATGCTTGTTACTTTTTTTTCCAGACAGAGTTTTTCTTTTCTTTTCTTTCCTTTTTTTTTCTTTTTCTTTTTGATTTTTAGAGATAGGGTTTTTCTGTGTAACAGCCCTGGCTGTCCTGGAACAAACTTTGTAGACCAGACTGGCCTCGAACTCACAGACATCCACCAGCCTCTGCCTCCCAAGTGCTGGGACTAAAGGCACATGCCACCACAGTGCAGCTACTTGTTACATTTTCTTTTTTTAAGACTAGAGTTGAAAGCTGGGTGGGTGTGATGGCCCACGTCTTTAATCCCAGGCAGCAGAGGCAGGTGGATCTGTGAGTTCAAGGCCAGCCTGGTCTACACAGTGAGATCTGGGACAGCCACAGCTGTCACATAGAGAAACACTATCTCAAAACCAAAATAATTAAAATGAAAACAAAATGTAGAGTTGAAATATGTAACTATGAACAGGGCAGTGGCGGCACACGGCTTTAACACCAGCACTCAGGAGGCTGAGACAGAGGCAGAGGCAGGTGGACCTCTGTGAGTTCAAGGTCAGCCTGGTCTACAAGAGCTAGTTCTGGGACAGTCTCCAAAGCTATAGAGGAACCGTGTCTCGAAAAACTAAAATAGAAAAAAAGATGTAAATGTAAGAGACTGAGCCAGAGCTTGCACATGCTAAGCACACCCTCCCATGCCAGTCAAGATAGACTTTTTTTTTTTTTGGTTTTTCGAGACAGGGTTTCTCTGTGGCTTTGGAGCCTGTCCTGGAACTAGCTCTGTAGACCAGGCTGGTCTCGAACTCACAGAGATCCGCCTGCCTCTGCCTCCCGAGTGCTGGGATTAAAGGCGTGCGCCACCATCGCCCGGCTCAAGATAGACTTTTGCACTACAGAATGCACATTCAGGACTAGCATGCTGGCATGATGGCTCAGTGGGTGAAGGAGCTTGCCAGCAAGCCTGACACCTGACTGAATTTGATCTCTGAACCCCACATGGAGGACTGGCCAGCTCTCACAAGTTGCCCTCTGACTTCCGCATGTGTGCTGTTACACGTGTGTGTTCCTTCCAAAGTAAATAAAAAAATGAAAAGATTCAATTATTTTTATGTGCATTGGTGTTTTGCCTGCACGTATGTCTGTGTGGGTGTGTTAGATTTCCTGGAACTGGGAGTCATGAGATGGTTGTGAGCTGTCATGTGGGTGTTGGGAATTGAACCCAGGTTCTTTGGAAGAGCCGTCAGTGCTCTTAACCATGGAGTCATCTATCCAGCCCTAATAAAATTAATTTAAAAAAAGCACATTCAGCCGGGCGGTGGTGGCGCACGCCTTTAATCCCAGCACTTGGGAGGCAGAGGCAGGTGGATCTCTGTGAGTTCGAGACCAGCCTGGTCTACAAGAGCTAGTTCCGGACAGGCTCCAAAGCCACAGAGAAATCCTGTCTCGAAAAACCAAAAAAAAAAAAAGCACATTCATAGCCGGGCGGTGGTGGCACACGCCTTTAATGCCAGCACTCAAGAGCAGAGGCAAGCAGATCTCTGAGTTCGAGGTCAGCCTGGTCTATAAGAGCTAGTTCCAGGACAGGCTCCAAAAGCTACAGAGAAACCCTGTCTTGAAAAACCAATACTACTACTACTACTACTACTAATAATAATAATAATAAAAGCACATTAATTTGTATTTACTATTCTTTTTGTTTTGTCACTGTTTGTTTTGTTTTATTTCTCTGTATAGCTTTGGCTGTCCTACAACTCGCTCTGTAGACCAGGTTGGCCTCAAACTCAGAAATTCACCCGCTTCTACCTCTTGAGGGCTGGGATTAAAAGCGTGTGCCACCATGGCCCAGTTGCATTTATTATTCCTAATACTGAATTTTGTCAAACAAGTCTTAGAAAACACTGGGCTAGTGAGGTTAGAAGCATGAGCTAGTTAGAGGGTTTGCTGTTGTTTTCAACTGCCCTCCGGTATCCCAGGTTGGCCTGGCCCTTGCTGTGAGGGGGAGGATGTCTTTGAACTCCTGACTCCGCTGCTGCCTCCAAAGTGCTGTGATTACAGCTGTGCACCGCCGTGCCTAGTTTGTGTGGTGGTGGAGAGTGAACCCAGGGCTTCCTGCTTGCTAGGCAAGCATTCCACCTTCTGAGCTTCTAAGAGGCTTGGATATGGTTAACTTAGGGCAACTAGCGTACAGGGATTGTGTAGATGCAGCCCTCTTCCCTAGCCCCTCCAACTCTCTGTTCTTTTTCACTGTTCCTTAGTAAATCTGTTTTCACTCTGGAAAAAAAATAAAAAAAATAAGTAAAAATAAAAACCAAGCTCATTCAACCCGAAAGGGCCAGCTAGGGATGGTGAAGGTGCCCTGACTAGCTGTAGTGCTAGCATCTTCCCCCTTTCCACAGCACTCTGGAAGCAAGCACACAGACACTCATCCCATGCTCTGGGAGTTCGGAGAATGAGAGCCGTCCTCTCTGAAAGCGCGACAGACCATACCTCCTTCCAAATGTGTTATGGGCCTGGGCTTGGGTTACGTGGCTTCTGTAGTTCCCTATGTGTGCAACAGTCCCCTGAGGGGTCTCCACAAATCACTCAGTTTAAAAGTGCCAGGATCCTTTTATTATTTTACATTATAAACATGTATGTGCTGTTATTGAAAAAGTCTGACATAACTTCTGAGAGGCCCGAGGAAAGGGAGTGGGGTTTAAGGACAGGGCCAATCAAGCTGCCCTCGCAGTCAGGAGATAAAGAAACGGAATAAAGATGGCATGCCAGCCTGCCAGAATGAAGCGGCTGACGAGAGATAAGGGGTGGGGGCAGGAGGTCACTAGACACGATGTTTTCACATGTGCCCTTTGGCCCCTTTGACCTTTTAAATTATGTAGCCGTCTAGCTTTGCTGAAAAAGTTAGCTCTCCACCACAGTTGCACCCCACCAGGCAGAGTTACTCAGCTTTGGCTCGCAGCCTGGAGATGGTAATAGCTAATAAACTACAGGATATGCATGGACCTCTCTCATCTGGGGCCAGGCACTAATCTTCGTGCCTCAGGTTTATTAGCTCATTTAATCTTTACAGTGAGTCTGAGTCATGCTATCATGCCCGTCTTGCAAATGAGGAAACGGAGGCACCATCAGGTTGGTTTTGCAAGACTGTTCCTTCTTGCCTACGTTACTGTTATCATGTGAAACCCCGTATTTAGATCTCAGGACATGTGGAGTGATGGTCTTGAAAATAAGCCCTGTGGACCACTAAATGGTGTCCAGGTGGGTTTCCAGTTAACGTCAGTCTTACCCCATTGCTGCTGTGGAGTAACTATGGCCCCCAGTGATACAGGCAAGCACTCCACGTAAGCTACATCCCCGGTGCCAGCGTCTTGGACGGGCTCCTCTCACATGAGGCATCTTGGGTGAACAGTGACTTCACAGGGCAAACGGCCTGTCCAGTAGAGACCATCAGACCGTTTCTGTAGGTTAAACCAGCACAGGCTGTGGGCAGGCTGGGGGAACTGCTCAAGGTCACAAAGCCAGTGAGCTAGTGGTTGGGACTGAATCCAGACTGGCGGAGTCCAGAGTCTGTGCCCTGTTGGCCAGCTCTGTAATGCCAGGTCTCTCCTGCGGTCAAGGCACCAGTTACCCACATTTTTCTCTGCTCCCCAATCTCTGGTTCAAATGCAGAACAGTAAGGATCTGTTAGTACAAACAAAAGTTCCAGGATTTGTGTCAGTCTGGGCATCAATAAGAACAGGTGCCAGAAATGGGATGCAGTGGGTAGGACTTCACAAGAGCCTGGCTTGGAGAAGCAGGGCTGCTAACAGATTCCTCCCTCTGCAGAGCTGAGCCCCTTTGTCAAGGATTATCCAAGGGCCATGTGCATAGGTGTCGCTGTTTGAAAATCTCAGGCTTCAGGTTAGAAAACAGAATTCAGCCAGGCAGTAGTGGCACATGCCTTTAATCCCAGCACTTGGGAGGCAGAGGCAAGAGGATCTCTGAGTTCCAGGACAAGCTACAGAGAAACCCTGTCTCAAAAAAACAAAAACAAAAAAACCCACCAGAATACAGAGAACTGTCTATATTAGAGCCAGTGTGAGCCCGAGGTTGAAGTAAGAGTCTTTCTATTACATCTTAAAAGATTAGCTATGCCTTTTTTTTTTTTTGAGGCAGTCCCATATAACGTAGGCTGCTGCAAACTTACTATGTAACAGTGTCTTAAGAGTTTCTACTGCTGCAAGAAAACATCATGAGCAAAAGCACTTGGGGAGGGTTTATTCTGTCTTATGTTTCTGGATAACAGTCTACCAACCAGGGAAGCCAGGCAGGAGCTTAAGTAGAGAAGGAACCTGGAAGCAGGAACTGAAGCAGAGGGCATAGAGCTGCTTACAGACTTGCCCAGCCTGCCTCCTTGGAGCAGTTAGGACCACCCACAGTGAGCTGGCCCTCCACCAGCAATAAGGAAAAGTCATCACAGATGGCTCCCAGGCCAATGTGGTAACGTGTTTTCTCACTAGCCAGCACATAGGATGGCCTTGAACTCCTGACCCTCCTGCTTGGTGATGGGGTTGCAAGCAGGTTATCACCACTCATTCAGGCTGGGAGATATGCCTGCCTCTGCTTCCAAGTACCGGGATTAAAGGTTTTTAAGTGCTGGGTGGTGGTGGTGCATACCTTTAATCCCAGCACTTGGGAGGCAGAAGCAGGCCGAGCTCTGTGAGTTCGAGGCCAGCCTGGTCTACAGGGCAAGTTCCAGGACAGGCTCCAAAGCTCCAGGGTTTTTAAGTGGACACCACTGGGCACTAGCAGGTATTTCACAGCTGTTCCTTACTGAGCTAGTAGAGAGGATACATTTTAGAGTATGAAGGCCTCTGACATCTAGTGAAGCTGAACTGACAGCTGACAAGAAGGCAAAACCATGGAAAGCAAACATTTCTTGACTATCACAGCATGTAGGTGAGCCTTGTTTGATTTGCTTATGATTACTGTAATTGGTGCACTAGGACTTAGGTTTGCAAGTTTGCTATTTATTTCTGTGACAACAGGTTAGTAATAAAACAGGATTATCTGCACTTTTTTTTTTCTTTGAGACAGGGTTTCTCTGTGTAGCTTTGGAGCCTGTCTGTCCTGGAACTCGCTCTGTAAATCAGGTTGGCCTTGAACTAACTGAGATACGTCTGTTTCTGCCTCCCAAATGCTGGTATTAAATGCATGCACCACCACTGCCTGGTCTAGGAACCCCTATTTCTAAAGACAAGGTATTGCCACATAGCCCTGAATAGCCCAGAACTCATGATAGAGACTAGGCTTGTCTGAACTATGTAGTGATGTAGTGATCCTTCTGCTTCTGCCTCCCTAGTGCTAGAATGACAAGTGTTTGCCATCCTGCCTGGCAAGGGGCTGCATCTTAACCTACAGTCTGTCATGTGTATTAGGTGAAAGACTTTTTTTTTTTTTTTGAAAGACTGTATTGTGACTATGAAGCTTGAGAACCACTAGATGGCAAAGTTCCCAGTCTCCTCTGTGACTTTAATACACATCCAAATAGGGAGGTGGATTACACACAAGGCTAATCACTCCTTAATCAGGTTAAGGCAATGTCCCAGCTCTGGGCAGTTTAAGGGCTGAAAATAACTAAGACTGCCCTGGCCTCTAGAACTCGAACAGCTGAGTCTTGAACAAGCTAAACTGGGAAAGGGCAGAGGTAACCCTGAGGAATCCCAGGCAAGACATGATACTGGAGACAGAGATCTAAGTTTAAAACAGGCAGCTTTCCATCCTGGCCCTGGTGTCCATAGCACAGGAAGGTACTTCCTGGGGACCCAGCAACCCATTACCTTGTGAACTTTCAATCTTGTAATGCTTCAGACCAAAGGAAATATCACAAGGTCATGCAGTGTGACTTCAGAGCTGACTAAGCCGGCTAACCTTAGTTCATTCTATCAGCTTCTTTGCGGAAGGCAAGACAAGCTTTCTGAACCACGGCACTTGCAGCTCACGGGCTCTCCTACCAGGGGACCCTGGGATGTACTTTGCAGAGAAGGAAACCAGAGACAAGGGTACAGCAGGATGGCCAAATGAAAAGCCAGCGTGTGACAGCCTGGGCTGGGGATTACTGCTGTCCATCATTCCTCAGTGACTGGGGGAAGCTTTGCAGTTCGGAGTATATCCCAACTGTGACTTAAAGTCAGTTAGTTAAGACTATTTTTTCTTTTTCTTAAAAAAATATTTTAGCCGGGCGATGGTGGCGCACGCCTTTAATCCCAGCACTCGGGAGGCAGAGGCAGGTGGATCTCTGTGAGTTTGAGACCAGCCTGGTCTACAGAGCTAGTTCCAGGACAGGCTCCAAAACCACAGAGAAACCCTGTCTCGAAAACAGAAAAAGAAAAAAAAAATTTTAAATTTTATTCTTTTTTTAAAATTTATTTATGTATACAGTATTGTCTGCATGCCAGAAGAGGGAACCTGATCAAATTACAGATGTTTATATTTCCTCCTTATGTCTATATTGTGTGTATGTTTCTGTATTATGAGTGTGCTGCCTGCATGTAAGTGCACCACATGCATGCTGGTGCCCCCCTGGAATTGGAGCAATGAACAGTTGAGCTGCCACGTGGCTTCTGCGAAGCACACAAACTTGAGTCTTCTGTCAGAGTGGCAGCATTCTTAACCACTGAGCCATCTCTCTAGCCCTCCAAACTCCAAATCACTTCTTATCTGAACAATTTTTAGTGTCCTCTACTTCATTGGTTGTTTTCAAAAGGTATGGCAGTTATGTGTTCTGGAGAGGGCTGGCTCGTGCCACCACCCCGTCACCAGCGGCCATTACAGTCCAGAATTTGGGAGGCAGGGTGATACTAGGCTTTGCAAGTGGGTGGTTAAGGTTCTTTTTTGTTTGTTTTTGTGGGACTGGGATTCTCTGTGTAGCCTTGGCTATCTTGGAACTTGCTCTGAAGACCAAGCTGGTCATTTTTTAAAAAAATTATAATTAGAAAAAAATTTATCAGTGTGTTGCCAGCACGTATATTCACACATCAGAAGAGGGTGCTGGATCCCTTGGAACTGCTGGGAACTGAACCTGAGTCCTCTGCAAGCGCAACAAGTGTCCTTATAACTGCGGACACATCTCTCCAGCTCCTGAAGTTCACATTAAAAGAAAACGAATTACGACTATTGACACAGGCTCTATGTAGCTCTGGTTGTCCTGGAACTCACTATAGACCAGATTGATCTCAAACTTAAGAAATCTGCCTCCCCAGTGTTGGGATTAAAGGCATGTGCAACCACACGCAGCTGAACAATTCTTTTTAATGGCTTGTATGTGCATGAGTGCGGGTACCCAGAGATCAGAGGTATCAATCCCCCTGGAGCTGGACTGACAGTTGCCTCAGCCAGTGCTGGGAAGTGACCGCAGGTCCTCTCAAGGAGCATTATGTGCTCTGACTGCTGCAGCCTTATCTCCAGTCCCTAAAGTTTACTTTAAAAGGATCTCAAAGCCAAACTATCTCATGCATAAGACAGACATAAAATAGAACTGCTTCTCTTGATCCCTTCACACTCCTGGGACATGGTTACATACATGTATTATTATTATTATTTTTTTTGGTTTTTCACAGGGTCTCTCCATACATAAAGACAAGCTCAAATAGCCCTTGGACTTGCTATGTAGCTAAGGCAGACCCTGATTTTCTGATTCTTTTGCCTCTACCCCCTCATGTGCTCATATTACAGGGCACCACCATGCCTGGAATGGTACTTGGGACTGAATCTAGGGTCTCTGATGTCAGGAGGGTGCTATACAAGTAAGCTACATGCCCAGCCCCTGAACTCAAACCTTTCCTGCTCTGTTTATAGGGCTCCACCTTCCTCATCTTTTAGTCCCAATTACTCCAAAGCATGATAGAGTCCGGCTTCCCTATCTGTCAAACCTTTTCTTCAAATCATAAACTCATACAAACAACTTCATAGTCAAACCTTTTCTTCTAGCTCTGCCATGCCTAACACATGGGGCCGGGATTTCTGACCTGGGCACAAAATAAAAATGGTCTAAAAGTCATTTACAATTAGAACTAAAACCAAGCTAGTTCATGTCTGTAACT
This sequence comes from Microtus obscurus, assembly GCA_963919715.1. Taxonomy (NCBI): domain Eukaryota; kingdom Metazoa; phylum Chordata; class Mammalia; order Rodentia; family Cricetidae; genus Microtus; species Microtus obscurus. The sequence continues at coordinate 4,935,174 of CAWTZC010000707.1, forward strand.
GACACACAAGAGGCAGAGAGAGACACTGCAAGTTCGAGGCCACCTTGTATATGCAGTGAGTTCCACATTAGTCTAAGCTGCATAGTAAGACCATTTCAAACTGAAAAATTAGCCCCAATCCCAAGTCTCCAATTTTAACATTTTCCTTGTTCCCCTAGAACTTGAGTGTCTTTCAAACCTTTACCATGCTCTTCCCTAGAACAAATGATTTCCTTCATAAAGCCTTAATTCCCTATGGGTTTTACTGCCTAGCTCAGACTGGTCTGGGTCTCTGGAGCCTCCTGTTTCCACCTTAAGTGCTAGGACTACAGAAATGTTCTATCATGCATGCCAAAAATGCTTAATGGTGTCTACTCCAATCTCCTACACTTTTGTTCTTCCTTAAGCTCCTTTATGTGTACCATTTCATCTTTGTTTATTTCTTGAGAGTGTCACTATGTAGCCCTGGCAGTCTGTCCTGGAACTATCAAGGTAGACCAGGCTGGCCTCAAACTTAGAGCTCCACTTGCTTCTGCCTCTAGAGAGTCACCACACCATCATTTCCTCTAACAACACCCCACAGTTGTGCTTATGCCTGTCTTTCTCAACAGACATCTTTCCTTATTTGCTATTACCCTGAGCAACTGTCTTACTAACACAGCAGAAAAGCACTCTGGCCTCTCTTCCATTACCAGCTCAGAGCCTATGCTTCCAGTGTGATAAGTAGGGCGAGGTGGCATAGGGCTTTAGTCCCAGCACCCAGGAGGCAGAGGCAGGTGGATCTCTAAGTTCAAGGCCAACCTGGTCCATAGAGCGAGTTTCGGGACAGTGAGGGATTCACAGAGAAACCCTGTTTCAAAACAACAACAACAAAAGAATAATCAGTGTGGAGCCAGGCATTGGTGGCATACCCCTTTAATCCCAGCACTCTGGAGGCAAAGCAGGCAGATCTCTGAGTTCGAGCCAGCCTGGTCTATATGGTGGCCTGCCTCATAAAAAAGAGAGAGAGAAAAAAAAGCGGTTAGGTTCTCACAGAACAAGAAACCACAGCAGTGCCCAGTTAAAGGGGCACAGCACCTGTAAAGGCTTATAGTGTTTAATACAAGTGGTTTGCAGAGATGCAGGAGGTGACCCATGGGGAACAGAATGGGGCACAGACTCCGGAAACACGGCAGGTATGTTATCAATGTCAGTGTCACACTTAGGTTCTTCTGGGACTCTGCAGTAATTACCAACTCAACAAGACAGCAGCAGTCAAGACACCAAGAAGAGCAGGTATGAGAAACTTCCTTTATTTCTTCTAAACAGGTGAAAATAAGCAATTCTTATATTTCTCACTTTAAGATTTTTAAACTCTTAAAAATGCAATTTTTTCTTTTCAAAGCACATGCCATCTTTAAAAAATTCTCAGCAATATACATTTGCACCCAAGAAATACATGCAGCATCATTGTCGCCCGACAATATTCTGCACTAAGCCACTGACTCCTGTAGATGTGCCTCTTAACTTGGGAACTCCAGAGCACAGGCTTCAGTGCAACACTTATTTCCGTAGGAAACACAGGACCAGTGATGTCTTCTGACAACTGCTTCCTGAGGGCTGAGCAACAGCCTCCCTCGGCCTTGTTTAAAGTACTCTCTTTAACGTGCTGATGTAAGGGACAACTAGAATTCAGAAACATTGGAGAATCCTGGTGGGATTGAGGAGGGATACTTAGGGCTACCCTGTGCCATAAACTTAGGGAAAAAAAATTTACCCAGAAAACAAAACTGAAAAAACCCTCAGATTTTATCAATGCACCCTTTAAGTAATTTTTTTAAAATTATTTTTTCTTTTAATTTTTGAAAGCAGCTTAACGTAAATCAAAAGCAGTTCCTGAGTAACCGCAGTAAACAGTCTTTAAATACATATACATGTACACATACATATATATTCGCAACTTAGCTCATTTTGGTTCTGCCTTAGTTTGCCTGCCTAGAGTTAGGTGAATCCCGCCCCTTCCTTCTTTCGGTTCTTATGTGCAAGTACAATAACATCAGCTCTGGGAATCGGCATGCAGATGTTTCCCTGGTGTGAGCATCTGCTTGTCTTTCAGCCAGGTTTCCAGAGTCACTGCAGGTCAGTGTTTTTCAACCCACAAAACCTGTGAGTACCACGAATGCTTCACGTCTTCTTCATCAGACGCCGTGATTGCCACGAGTGGAGCTTGTTGTAGGCTGTTTGCAGCATCTCTTCTATATGACTTACCAGCTGAAAGTCACAGGGAGACACTGAAGTGAGCGAGCAGTCAAGAAGGCTGATGCTTCACATCCAAACCTGGCACCACTTCCCAGCACATCTCTCAGTTAACAAGGCCTCAGCAAAGGTATAAGCACACACCGTGCATGCAGAAGACAGATGGTGGGTGCAGTGCAGGGTTTGGACAGTCACCTGCTCTGTCTGGTCATGATTTCCGCCTGGTCATTAACCAGCATAGGATGTGGATGCTTTCACCGCATTCTAGGCTTGCTTCTTTTGTGCAATGAGAGCCAAACCAAGGTGATCTCTAGATTTACACATCAGTCAGCTAAAGAAAGGTCATAGCTGGGCAGTGGTGGTGCATGCTTTTAATCCCAGCATTTGGGAGGCAGAGGCAGGCGGATTTCCGGAGTTTGAGGCCAGCCTGGTCTACAAAGCGAGTCCCAAGATAGGCTCCAAAGCTACAGAGAAACCTTTTCTCACAAAAAAAAAAAAAAAAAAAAAAAAAAAAAAAAGAAAGAAAGAAAAAAAAAAGGCAGTGGCTCAGGCTGGCCTGTCTGAGTGCAGGATCACAGGCAGGCACCATTCTTCATCCCTGACTCAACACTCATCTTTATACTCCTTTGAAGGGTTCTGCCTCCACGGGTCTAACAAGTCATATCAAAACCAACTCTTGAGGTTAGAAAGCCTTGGAATGTGTTTCTGTAAAGGTGTTGAGTGTTCAAATGGTTAGGTTTATCATTCTAGGAGGAGGGGACAGTTGGGGTCCTAAGTCCTTTTAGCAGTCAGTGACCGATCTAAAATAGAGATTTAAGTTTGCCCCCACCCTGGCTGGAAGTGCAAGGCAGCGCAGAGCAGAGTGCTTGCCTAGGATGTGTAAAGTGCAGATTCAATCTTTAGCAACCCTCACCTCTAGTCCCATTTTGAAGGAGAGAAGGATGTGTCATTATCTCTGTCTGCAAAATGTGACAGCTCCTTTCTCTCAACAGGTAGCAGGGGCTTTACAGCAACAGTGAGATGCATTCCACATCCTACTCTATGGCTACACATGGCCCGAGAATCCTCAACATGGTGCTGCAAACAGAATCAACTGAGGTGGCACAGAGGGCAGAGCACCTGCTTAGTGTTCTTGGCCTGTTGTAAGACACTTAAGGCTTACTGGGGAAAATATTAAATGATGAAGATTTTGCAAAATCCCATTTCTGATCATCCTAATTATTGAAATGCTGGATGCTATGTCTGCACAAACCATTTCTCACCAAATCAGTATCTCTTGAAGGGATCTCTTCTTCATCTGTGCTACTTTTCCTTGGGAACAACGCTAAAGACCTTGTGCAAAAAAAAAACGTGCTCAATCACTGGCCTTCATTGCAGTAAAGCACCATTCAGGGACAGTTGAGCTTCCTGTCATCAACAGTGTCTATCCTTCACTAGCAGGTTTGTGAATGCTACTTGGTTTTTCCAAATTAGTAACAGATTTTTAGGATTATACACTTAGTAAATCTATCAAGAAAAATAAGGAAGGCTTGGTGATTAAAGGCACTTGGAGCCAAGCTTAACAATCGGGTTTGATCCCCACGTCCCACTTAGTCTGGAGAGACCTGACTCTGCAAGATGTCTTCTGAGTGTGGCACACACACACCTCTGTCCTGCCCAACACTATATAAAACAAAACAAAATGAAAAAAAAAAAAAAACCCAACAACATTGGGATGATTCTTATCAATGCCGAAAGGAGGCACTGATAACGTACAAACTGTATAGGGCAGTCAATATTTTCACTAAATGACAAGTACTTTTTTTTGGAGACAAGGTCTCTTACTATGTAGTCCATGCTAGTTTAAATACAGTTTGAATACATGACACATTTTTAAATTAAAAATAGTATACTGACCAAAGAAAACAATGAAGCCATTTAAACAAAGGCAAAGTTAATTTCATCATTCAATACAAAGAGGCAGAACACTTACATTTGTGCTTAAATACTGCCTCCGAATCTTTTCTTGGAATGGGCAGAGCTTTGTAACTTGGAACCGTTCCAAATTACTCTTCATTTTCACTACCTAAAAAAGACGAGAAACAATGAATTATAGAGAAATTGCAAAGAACCTGTAGGAACCAAGAGAAAAACGTTATCTTCTAAGAAGGTAACTTCTGTTAAATATAAACATTTGTATTTCACTACTCATCATTTTTTTATTTTAAATATTTAATGACAGGCCCTGGCCTCAGTCATCTTTAACAATAATGTCTATAATTCACATTCCACACATTTAGTCATGTGTGCATCAACACACGCAGAGAAGCAGTTTTTACTATTTTAAAATTTCTCTTTAGCCAATTTTTTTTGGTACTTATTTGAGCCATTTCTACTTTTTGAGTCTTACATGGTGGCACTGGAACATTTCTCTAGGTAAATATTTATTCACATTTTAATTTCTTTAATGTAAATTTTTATTATTTCTCTTAAATGTTTTCAAAATTTTATTTTATGCATGAATATTTTGCCTGAATGTATGGCTATGCACCCTGTGTGTACCTGGTCCCCTCAGAGGAAGGCATCTACTAGAACTGGAATTACAGATGGTTGTGAGCCACAATGGGTGCTGGGAACCAAACTTGGATCTCTGCAACTTCTCTCGAGATCCTTCTCTCAACTGCTGAGTTGTTTCTCCAGTCCCATCTTTAAGGCAAATTTTTAAACAATGAATTCTAAGTCAAAGAATGCTTATAACTGTGGAAAACAGACTCTTCTCTTAGCAATTCAGCACTAGTAACCACACCAAATGTTTTACTTATTTAGTAAATTATTAGGAAAAATGTTCTTTTACTGAAATCTGAGTGAGTCTGAGCTACCTGGCTCCATGCTCTCTGGTAAAGAATCATCTTGCACATGGCTACGAAAACTGCTACTAAGCTCAGCTGTCAGCACTCTTCCTTCCCCATCCACTTTGGTGGTGCAGGGAATCAAATTTGGGGTTGCATACCTACTAAACAAGGGCTGAATGCTCAGCCTTTTGTTCTTATTTAGTCTCAATATGGAGCTCTTTTTAAAAAAAAAATATATATAGGGTCTCCTTATATACTACTGGTTGGCTTGAACTTCCCAGGTAGACCAGGCTATCTTCAAATTCTGAATTCTGGGATTAAAGGCATTCCCAGCTGGAGTCTAGATCTTGAACTCAAGATTTTATCTCCTCCGACTCAATGCTGGGATTACAGGTATACATCATGCCTGGCTATCAGTTGGGTACTGTCTATTAGGTCTGCTGCCTATTGCTTTTATTAAGTAATTAAAATTAAAAAAAATATTTATTTATTTGTTACGTATATAATATTTTATCTGTATGTATGTCTGCCGGCCAGAAGACGGCACCAAACCTTATTACAGATGGTTGTGAGATACCATGTGGTTGCTGGGAATTGAACTCAGGACCTCTGGAAGAGCAGGCAATGCTCTTAACTACCGAGCCATCTCTCCAGCCCCAAGTAATTAATTTTTTGACAGGATCTCACTGTGTAGCTCTGGCTGGCCTGGAACTCCTGCCTGCCTCAGCCTCCCAAGTGCTGGAATTAAAGGCATGCACCAGCATGCCATGCCAGCCCCTTCTAATACATTGTTTAAAAAAGTTTAAAACCAAAACATTTTCCCTTTCTTCTTTTGCTGCTGACTGAGCCCTATGTCTCAAGCATACTTAAAGCACATGCTCTACCACTGAGCCACCACCTGCCCCATCTTCCCCTTAATGTCTGCCCAAAGAGCAGTTTATACAGGACACTTGAGTGAGTCTTTGGGGTTAACCTTAGCAGTACGAAAAGAAAAAGCAAAACAAAACAAAAAGGAGTACTGTTGATGGCAGTCTTTTTTTTTTTTTGAGGCAGGGTTTCTCTGTAGCTTTGGAGCCTGTCCTGGAACTAGCTCTTGTAGACTAGTCAGGCTGGCCTCAAACTCACAGAGATCTGCCTGCCTCTGCCTCCTGAGTGCTGGGATTAAAGGCATAAGCCACCGCCGCCTGGCCTTTGATGTCAGTCTTTTTTTTAAATTTTTAAAAAATATTTATTTATTTATTATTTATACAATGTTCTGTCTGTGTGTATGCCTGCAGGCCAGAAGAGGGCAGGCACCAGACCTCATTACAGATGGTTGTGAGCCACCATGTGGTTGCTGGGAATTGAACTCAGGACCTTTGGAAGAGTAGGCAATGCTCCCTTTAAATGTACCAAATACACAGTGACCTGTGCTGAGTGTCTATTCTCCAATTATTTATGGTCCGGAGGTAGGTGCTCAGAGTTATGTAACTGCTGTGGCTCAGTTTCCTAACCTATGACATGGGTATTGAGTCTAACAGTTGTACTACTCTGGCACACAGTAACTTATGTTAGCTCTGTTATTACCACAGTAGTTGGCTGTATTTACAATCGGTTCTAACCTTTTCTTCTAGGAATGGTGTATTAACAGGAAAGCAGGACCAGAAATGCCGCAGAAGTTCTCCAACAGCCACGTACAAGTGTTTCAGTTCAGACTGAATATCGTTTGGCACCATCTCTGCAACAGGAAGAAGAGGCCCTAGGGCAACAGCACTTCTGCAGTCTTAAAACTCTAGGTGCTGAGCATACAGTTGAGCAGTGCAGAGCATGCAGAGCATGTCTGGGTTATCACCCTAAAACCACTCCCATGCACCCACTTACTCTTAGCAAAATAGCCCAGTTCTTTTTTTTTTGTTTTTCGAGACAGGGTTTCTCTGTGGCTTTCGAGCCTGTCCTGGAACTAGCTCTGTAGACCAGGCTGGTCTCGAACTCACAGAGATCCGTCTGCCTCTGCCTCCCGAGTACTGGGATTAAAGGCATGCGCCACCATCGCCCGGCAATAGCCCAGTTCTTTAAAGAAAAGCCAATACAGCACTGGTGAGGTGGCTCAGTAAATAAAAACACTTACTGCCAAGCCTGGTGACCTGAGCTCAGGACCTACATGATGGAGAGAACTGACTCTGTAAGCTGTTCTGACCTCCACATGTGTCAACACTCAGACAACCTCTCTACTCCCAATAAAGAAACTTAGCAGTCAATTAAAGAAAAGGCAAGCCATCACACGCTTACATTTCCTTAGTACTAAACAAGGGAAGAAGAGAAGGGGCCCAGAACATACGGTTTACGGCTTGCTGTGTCCCTCCCTGCATAAGTGCTCCTCCAGGTGACAGGGCTGCGATGGTGCTGCTCGCAGCACTGCTTGAGAGAACCTGTAAGATATGAATCAGAAGCTGACTTAGCATCCTTTTGGAATTTTCTCCCCCCCCAAAGACAGGGTTTCTCTGTGTTATCTTTGGCTGTGCTGAACTCACTTTGTAGCTCAGGCTGGCCTTGAACTCAGAGACCCACCTGCCTCTGCCTCCCAAAGGTGTGCACCACCATGCCCAGCTCGGCATTTGTCTTATAGCAGTTTTATTCCTATGCAAACATGTTATGAACAGTAACCAGGGTGAAACACTTTTTTGACGCTAGAAATGGTCTGTGTAAAAACCCCACATACCAGGAATACAGTAGATCCCTTAACAGAACCTTTGAAAAAAATTGATTTTACTACTACTTTTTTTTATATTAACTACTACTTTTTATATATATATATGTGTGTGTGTGTGTCTGTGTGTCTGTGTTAGTGAATATACGTGTGTGTGTGTGTGTGCACGTGCCATTGGCATCCAGAAAAGAGTATCAGATCCCATGGAGCTGAGTTACAAGTGGCTGTGAGAGTTAACCTCTGTGGGTTATGGGAGCTAGATGTTGAGTCCTTTGAAACAAGAGCAGCATATACTATTAGTCTCTGAACTACATAACTATCTTTCTGGCCTTCACAATTTTGATTTTTGAGGTTTTAGTTTCTTATATTCAACTATGGTCTGACGAAACTAAATAGGTGACACCAAGATAGCTCAGTTTGTAAAGGTGCTTGCTGGCAAGTTTGACAACCAGAGCTTAATCCCAGGACCCATATGGTGGAGAGAACTGACTACCCCAGGTTGCCCTGTATGCTTCGAGCTAGTTATGCAACTGCTTTGCCCCCCCCCCCCCCTTTTTGAGACTGGGTTTTTTTTGTGTAGCTTTGGCTGTCCTGGAACTCACTCTGTAGACCAGGTTTTCCTGGAACTCACAGAGATCCACCTGCTTCTTGCCTCCCCAGTGCTGAGATTAAAGGTGTATACCATCAGGCCCACTCAGTTTTCTAACTGAAAAGGGCCTCATGCAACCCAGTAGAAAAACAAACAAATAAACAAATGTTCTGTTACACAGCTCGCTCCGGTTGCGCTTATAATGTGGGGTTAGCAGCTTTCAAACAGTAAAAGTCACCTACCTGAGTTAAGTTGGGTGTATAAGCTTCCATTTCTTGTCTAATACTTTGAAAAGAATTAATAATGTCCTGACTTGTTGCATACTGTAATGACTGAATTGGAGTAGGACCATGATAATACCTGGAGGTTAGCACAGGAGAAATAACCGATTAAACATAGAAAAGGTGTTCAATATCAGTCTTTCAAATATTTTAGCATCAACAAAACATTCATTCCCCATGGCAAAAACTGATACCACACTTGAAAAATTTAAAGTTACTAATTTCTTTTTAAAATAATTTTACTGTTTTTTTTTTTTTTTTTTAGTTAATATGTATGCTATGTGGTGGTAGGCAGGTAGGCGCATGTGAGTGCAGGTGCCTGTGGAGACCAGAGGTGTTGGATCCCCTGGAGGTGGAGTTACAGGTGGTTGGGAGCCACCTGAAATGGGTGTTGGGAACAAACTGGAGTCCTCTGTTAAGAACAACATGTGTTCTTCACCATGAAGTGATCTCTCCAGCCCTTATAATTTAATTTCTATAAAAGGCAGTAAGAAAAAAAAAAAAACAGTATGAAGATCCAAAATTTGAGCCTGTGAAGTGGCTCCGAGGGTAAAGGTAACTGCTAAGTCTGACGACTTGAGCTGGGTCCCAAGTGAAAAGAGGAAACAGATCCCAAGCTGTTGTGACTTCTACACATTTGCTGTGACATTCACACATACTGACTTCCACACTTCTATGACACACATACATATATACCAATAAGTGTAATAATAGTTTTCTTGCTGGGCAGTGGTGATGTATGTCTTTAATCCCAGCACTCGGGAGGCAGAGGCAGGTGGATCTCTGAGTTTGAGGCCATCCTGGTCTATGGAATGAGTTCCAGGACAGGCTCCAAAGCTACAGAGAAACCCTGTCTCAAAAGACTAAAAAAAAAAAACAAAAAAACAAAAAACAAAAAAAACCCCCAAAAAACAACAACAACAACAAAAAATTAGTTCTTGGCTTTAATCATTTAGAATGCATTTCAGGTGGTTATACACACACACACACCTTTTTTTTTCTTTTTCTTTCTTTTTTTAGATTTATTTATTTATTATGTACACAGTGTTTTGTCTGGGTGTATGCTTGTACACCAGAAGAGGGCACCAGATCTCATTGCAGATGGTTGTGAGCTACCATGTGGTTGCTGGAAATTGAACTCAGGACCTCTGGAAGAGTAGTCAGTGCTCTTAACCTCTGAGCCATCTCTCCAGCTCCTCCCCCTCCCCTTTTGGTTTTTCAAGAAAGGGTGTATTTGTACAGCTCTGCTTGTCCTGGACCTTGCTTTGTAGACCAGACTGGCCTAGAACTCAATGAGACCAGCCTGCCTCTGCCTCCCAAGTACTGGGATTAAAGACATGCGCTACCACCAGCTATGTTTTTTTTAAATGACCCATTTTATGAATGTCTTGCCTGCATGTATGTCTGCACACCACATGTGTCTGGTATGATTAGAGGTCAGGAGCGAGTCAGATCTCCTGGAACTGGAGTTCCAGATGAGTCTTACTAGTCCAGGCTGGCCTTCAATTTGCTGCACAGCCAAAGATATCTTTGAACTACTGCTCCTCCTACTTCCTCCCTCTTGCTGAAGTCACAGGTACGTACAATCATACCCAGTTCACAAAGTAAACATTCAAAAAGAAAACTGTATACTGTACTTTTATAGCAGCCAAACTGACTTTAAACTTTCAGAGTACATTCTGTATTGACTATTACATAAGTATTTCACTTCTATCAGCCAAACTGACCTGTCTGACTTCTTGAGATTCAGTGCAATTGTTTTCACAGAATTGTTGTTTCCCAAGTCTTCATATTCAATGGACTCCTGTAACTTCGCCTACAATTGACAAGGTATTTTTGTCAGAAACTGACTGAAAACTAAAATTGAGCCGAGAATGAAAAAGGAAGCCTTCCCACCACGGAGCTAGAAATGGCTAAGCTGGTGTTCTTACCAATAATAAACATGAAGTACTGTGACGTGCCTGTTTCCACCCCCTTCCCCTAAGACAGGGTTACTCTGTGTAGCCCGGTCTGTCCTGGAACTCACACTGTAGACCAGGCTGGCCTAGAACTCCCTGAGATCAGCCTACCCCTGCCTCCCAAGCCCTGGGATTAAAGGCATGCAACACCGTCAAGCCATATTGGGTATAACTAAGACAGTTCCTCTGTGTATCCCTGGCTGGTTTCAAATTTAACCAGATCCACCTGCCTCTGCCTCCTGAGTGCTGATATCAAAGTGGTGCACCACCATACCTGGCCTTTAAAAAATCTGTATGAGTGATATGTAGTATGTGATATATAGACTTTTGATCCTATCTCAGTCTGCTAAAGGTTGGAATTACGGGTGTACCTATTATATCTGGTGCTATCAGCTCTTTTTGAAGCAATACAGACATTCTCTATTTTGAATTAGGCCATACATATCCTACTATAATAAGTTGAAAATATTGCTAAGTTGAAAATGTGTTTAAAATCCTGATAAGGCTATCATAAAAATCAGTAATCGTAACATGGGGGCTCATCTATATGCCCCTTTTTTTGGTGCCGAGGAATCAAATCCAGCATCTTGTGACTCTTAGTAAATTCTTTACCACTACGTTATGCCTCAGCCCCATTAATTCTAACAACGTTACAATGGCTGCATATACCTCATCTGTATGAGTATGCTAAAGACATCAACTTTTTGCTTTTGTCTCGACTGCAGTCCTGTGTTAGGTATTTCTATCTAAATCTTTGCATACTGCTCCCACCTTTTCCATAAATGTGTGGAATAGGAGAGTATAAACCTTTAAACTTCTCATGTGTAATGCTTAACTGGTCTCTAAGTATCCTTTCTGTAAACAGGAGAAGGGACTTAGAATGCAATGAAATAATGAGCAAGTAGCTACTTTGATCCACAATTCCTCATTCTCTCAAAGGAGAGATGTTTTTAACCTTGAAATACTAGTTTAATGTTAGGAACAATTAACTTCCTTTGCAAACAAACACATGAAACTTTCTATCTACTGTCTTTGTTGAAAAATTTCCCCTAGAAAACAGAATCACACACATACACAATTTATATGTACACACAGGGAAGGAAAAATTGAATAAAAACTACTGATCAGAACTGAGTCAATGGAAAGTTTGCTGGTTAAGCCGACACTGAGTTTTATAATGTTCTGCAAGTGATGGTAATGCCTCTTCTTGGTTAAAATCAAAACCAGCCTTAGGAAATAATAAGCAATATAAAGAATTTAGATACTTATACCCAGAGAAATGCAATCCCCAAATGGCCTAACTTGATGTCCATACCCTTTTGATTGCTGGCTGAAAGCAGTCTGCATCTCCAGAATTTCCATCTATGCTGCTGGGCTCACCATTCTGTCCATTTTGTGCTTGTCTTAAAAACAAATGGAAAACAAGCTCATGTTAAAATTGCTGAACTGAACACTACCACCATTTCACCTGGTTATCCTGAAAAGGTCAGTGACAGTCTCTACATGTATACTTAACTGTTTCCTGAGACCAGCAGCCAGGACCATGGCACTGTGGTGGTTAAACCTTTTGATGATGGCAGCATTACTATTTTCCTTTATGGATTTGGAATTGGAAGTAGATGGCAAAGAGCAAATGCCATAGCCCTGTGAGAAACAAGTAAATACCAAAATAAAAATTTGACTTATTATGGAATACACAATTGGGTAGCTAGATATGGAGTACACACTTACAATCAGTGTTGGGACACAGAAAGAAGTGAAATCCTGGGACTTGTTTGCCATTCAGCACATACCACCCAATGAGAGATCTGGTCTAGACTATCAGGTCAGTGATCCTAAGTAATATCCCGGCACAATTACACTCTTGGTCTCATAGTGGCACAAGTATTATATGGGTAGTTAACTGTTTTCTGCTTGGATTCCAGGCTTGATCCACATCCACAGGCAACAACTTATGCTTGATACAGAAGACCTAATCAAAAGTTGGTGGCTAGAGAAATCACAGGTGCAAAGCAGTGAACCCCTACTATTTAAACTATTTTCTGAATGTCTCATGTCCACATCCATATATTGACAGTGCCAGATTCATCAAATTAACCTCAAAACAAAACAATTACTCCCTACAAAATGCCCAACAACAACTAAAACCAACAACAAAAACCTCCCAAAGTCCAAAAACAAAGAGCCAGGGGCAGGTGGATCTCTTATATTCAAGGCCAGCCTGGGCTATAGAGAAATGCTGTCTTTAAAACAACCAGAAACTTAAAGGAAAAAAAAGACAAAAACAAAAAAACCCTGAAATCACAGTATAATGACATCATTTCCTACTTCCCCTTTACCCCCTCCCCCAACTTCCCATCTACCCCTTCTTGCTCTCTTCCAAATTCATGACCTCTTTGTTCATTAATTTTGTTTTTCGGAGACAAGGTTTCTCTGTGTAACAGCCCTGGCTGTCCTGAAACTAGATGTGTAGATCAGACTAGCTTCCCAAGTGCTGGATTAAAGGGTGTATCACTACCATGCGATCCATTAATCCTTCTCATGTATACATGTCGAAGCTTCTTACTATAGTGAGTGGCGGTTATAAGGTGGAAGTGCTGAAAATAAGGGATGGCAGAGAGCTTGCGTTAATGGGTAATTTACTTCATACCCTCTGCGGCTCAGGGAACACTGGAAGAAGGGCACAAGGAATGGAAGAATTGGAGGATGGAGTGGCATGTGGCAAAAAGGCATCTTCAGGACATGATGCCACCACTGCACTCATTTCAGCCATTGCACAAGACCTGCATAAAACTGGGCATAACATTCATCACGGGCGGGGATAAGCCCATGACTATTGGCAATTGTCTCTGGGGAAAGGAGTGTCATTTTTCTCAGTAGTGCAGTTACTGAAAAGCTGCCTATACTTCAGTAAATAAACTACCATGGTCATGAAAGAAACCCTGACAAAACTCAGTGGGTCACAAACATACCAAAGACATGAAAGTAGAAGACTTATTGGGAAATTTCATCAGGAGAGGGGAACAGCAGGGGTATCGGAGTGAATATGACTAAAATTCATCATGTTCATGCACACAATGATCTAAAAGAAATAGAAAATGAAAAGGTGCATGGAAGCTAAGGAACAATGGCTGAAGTTGCACCTGTCCCTGTACACACATGTACAAACACATACAGGCTCAAAATGAACAAACAAAAAGATGCAGATTCAACTCCTGGTTTTATTATATTTTCCAGCTGTTAGTCAGGGCATGTGATCAACTTTCTAAGGTCTAACTACAACCAGCCCCAACCCCTGTAGTTATCCATATCACCTTTACCGTTTTCTTCACAATTTTTCATTCGACAACTGCCACTCAATCTGTTCTCAGCAAAATGTAGCTGCCCTGAGTCAGCCTACTCTTGCTCAGTGGCCTTCTCTAGCAAATGGTATAATTTTTTTGTAATTATTTGATAAATTATTAAAACCCTGTAAGCCAGCCAGTTTGTTAAGGTTAGGAAATAAAGGAGTTATGAGGGAACATGATCAGCATTACTGGAGGGGAGGTGGTTCAAGTCACTACCTAAGCAAATGCTAATGCTTTTTAAATAAAACACGAAAGAGCCAAGAACAGGTCCACGAGGATCATCAAAGGTTTGTTTCATTCTGAATGTGAAATACCTAAGCAGAGGAACCAGACAAGAGTGCTCAATGGTTAAGGGCACTTGCAAAGGGTACAGGCCCAGTTCCCAGAACCCACGTAGCAACTCACAACTGTCTGTAACTTCAGTTCCAGGGTATTGGATGCCCTCTTTTCACACTCATGGGCACCTTACCTGCATGTACATGGCACCCATTCAAACAAGCAGGTAGGCAAACTAAATTTTTTTCCATAAAAATTTAAATAAATACCAATCTTATAGTTGAGTAAAGGATTTGGCACCTTTGGGGTTAATCATTACATAATTAGTATTCACAGAAATGAGCAGGAGGCCTGGAGTCATAACCGTATGGGTTAATACCAATAGAGGCTGGCAGATAAGCAAATAGATGTATGCTTGTTTACTAGAACAATGGGGTGAGTTCAGTTTCTGGAGAACTACTCATGGGGAAAGCTTAAAAATTATTTCTAAAAAGGTTAAGCAATTCACAGAGAACTGAGTTCTTTAAGGCAATTTTAACTTACTTCTTAAAGCATTGTGTATGATCTATGTGTGTGGTGAGCACGGGTGCTCATGTGGAAGTCACAGGACAACTTTTGTGAGTTGGTTCTCTCCTCCCACTGTGGGATCTGGGGCTCAAACTCAGGAGGTAAGCCTTGTGAAACAAGTACTTTCGCCCCACTGAGTTAACTCATTGGTAGCCTAAGACAATTTTAATGGCAAACAGCAGTACCAAAAAGTCCCCGCCCCACTTAAAAAAAAAAAAAAAGGATGGAGACTCAAACTCAGGGCTTGTTGCATACTGAAAAGCACTTCTGATACGTTAACAGTACTCTTTTTATTTTAGAGTATTACAAGTGGATTATCTAATTTAGGGCATATTTAAAACAGAAACACTGAAAACCAAGAAAAGATCATTTTGTCTCTTTATTACTTCTTACCTCATCTAATGATTTATCTTCCAAAGCTGTCAAATCTAGCATTGGGTTTTTTACTCCTAATGAAACCATTGTTTTTAATCCTAGAAAAATCAATGAAAACACAGGTTTAAAGCTCATCTTTCTCAGATATATTTAAAAGATATTATTAGTAAGTCTAAGAGTCAAGAATGGTGAGGTGAGTGTCAAGGGGCCAGAGAGAGACGCTTACCCTTTTCATCTATTTTGGCACACTCTGCAAAGAGATCCTTTGATCCTGTATTTAGTCGGTCCCTGTGAAAATAATGAGACTGGAAAAAACGTGTCCAGAACTCCTTTTCCGTCATGTTGTGTGGTACAGTTTCTGCATATTTCATTTTTACTGTGGGGAGAAAAAAAAAACCCCACGTAAGATCTTATATAATGAGTTCCTATTTCTTAAGAACCTTTCAACTTAAGAACTGGATAAATACTAAAAATTTTCATGACACTCATATACTACAGGATTATAAATATGGAATAAAATTTAATAGATTTAGGTGAGGTACCATCTATGAGTCTTTACAAACTATAGACATCATTTACAAACCACAAACATTTTTTTCAATAGCATACTTGGAAATCAGACCTCACTAATACAAGAAAATGTTAGTTGGTGGAGAATGAAACTTTTAATACTCATGGCACTACCAGTTCAGCTCTCCTGGAAGCTTCCAGTTTAGTTTATCAGTGCTTAGAATCACTGCCATTTACTGTTTAGGTCACCCTAGAGCAAACTGTTTTCTTTGTACATTAGTTCCTTATTAGTACCTACTTCATAGTATATTTATGATGATTAAATATATACACAAAGAGAACACTAAAGTCTGTGCTAATATTCTAGAACAGTGGTTCCCAACTTGTGGGTCATGATTCCTTTGGGGGCTGCATATCAGATATTTACATTACAATTCATGACAGTAGCAAAATTACAATTATAAAGTAGCAACGAAATAATTTTATGGTTGGAGGTTACCACATGAGTAACTAACTGTATTAAAGGGTTACAGCATTAAGAAAGTTGAACTACTGTCCTAGAAATGGCAAGCAGCCATTGCTGGGTAGGTAAGACCAGACAGTATCTGACTCAAGGAATACTGTTTAGAGAGTAGAGTAACTGAGAAAGCCGTGGCTCTCATTCTTGGCTGCGTATCACAAGCCATCAGGGCTGGGGTCAAGGCATGAGTGAGGGG
Organism: Microtus obscurus; assembly: GCA_963919715.1. Taxonomy (NCBI): domain Eukaryota; kingdom Metazoa; phylum Chordata; class Mammalia; order Rodentia; family Cricetidae; genus Microtus; species Microtus obscurus. The sequence continues at coordinate 4,951,524 of CAWTZC010000707.1, forward strand.
ATGAGCTGGGAGTGGGGCAGAACAGCATACTTACTCTTATCTGCAGCATTCACTTACTCCAGCTGTGCTGAAGGCTAAAGAGCCCCTGATAGGCTTTTCATTTCTACAAATAGAATTCATCTAAACAATTCCTTTAATCATCTAAAGTTAAAATCAGTAACTGGGCTGGGCAGTGGTGATGCACACCTTTAATCCCAGGACTTGGAAGGCAGAGGCAGGCAGATCTCTGTGGGTTCAAGGTCAGCCTGGTCTACAAAGTGAGTTCCAGGACAGCCAGGGCTGTTACACAGAGAAACCCTGTCTTGAAAAAACAAAAACAACCAAAATCCCAAACAAACCAACAAACAAAAAACAAAAACAAAAACAACACCAAACCCAAACCAACCCCCCCAAAACTTGAGTCATCTTACCTGCTGGATAGGTCCTAAATATAGATTCAATGATATCAGAAGTTAAATTATATCTCAAACCATTACAGCCATCTGTTTGGGGCCGGACATCAGCCTAAAACAAAGACCACAAATATAGGTACTTAGATACATTTGTTAGATATTCACAGAGTATATCTAAGCTCCCAAAGGATAATACAGAGGTGAAACAGACTTGTGAGCAAACTGTAGACAGAGCAAACCCCATACACCAACCCTATACATAGGACAGGGCTTAAATAAGCCTGGACTTGTTTGTCAGATTCCAGGAGACTTGTAAGCCTGCTTCTTTGTAAGTCTGAAATGGTTAAATAGACATGTTCAACAGTGGCCAACATCGAGATCTAGTCTGTGGATAGCTGCCAAAGCCTCTGTTGAACCTTGGCTAGTAGTTAAATGGACACTGGCTAACTGGTTTCCTTAGGGAAGGATCTATGAATCTGACTCACCGCTAATACCCTAGAAACATACTAAATACATGTAACAGCTACTCATAGTTTTTAGTTTGTCTGCTGAGACAGGGATTCTTTGGAACCAGCTTGGGCTGGAACTCTCTAAATAGTCCACGTTGGCCTCGACCTCAAGATCCTCCTATCTCTGCCCCCCAAGTGCAGGGATTACAGATACACACATTCCTGGCTTCCTATTCATATTCTTGTTAATGAGTAAATATTGATCTCATTCTTTTCATATAAAAAAAAAGGACCCACTTCTTAATTGAAAAGATAATGCAGCCCTAATTTTCCTATTAGATAGGTTTCATGGTCATTTTTCCAAATGATTGCAGTCTCTGTACATTTAAGTCTGTATTATGAGTGAAATACAGCAATCATTTTACAGAAGTACCAGAGCTGGGTGTGGTGACACACGTCTGTAATCTTCTCTAGAAGCAAAGGCAGGAAGATCAACTCAAGTTTGAGGCCAGCCAGGGCTATACAGTAAGATCTTACCTCAGTGTAAAAATACTATTTACATTTAAAAGATTATTTTAGAGATTACCATTGACAACAAAATTTCCTTTCTCTTTGAACCAGGTCTCACTATGTAACTGCTCTGGAACTCATACAGACCAGGCTTCCTTGAACTCAGAAATCTACCTGCCACCTGACTCGTGTGCTGGGATTAAAGGCATTTGCCCTTACACCTAGAGACAATAAAATTTTCACTAATTTACTTCAAAGAAAATGCCAAAATTTTCAAGAGAAACTGCTTTTTGGCTTGGAAAGATGACTCAGAGGGTAAAGTCCAGGAAGATTGAGTATCAATGGCCAAAACAAACTAAGATAAATTGGATGCCGCAGGGCATGTGTCATCCCTGTACTGCTACAGAAAAATAGAAGGAGGAAACAGGAAAAACTCTGAAGCAATTGAGCCAGGACACCTGGCAGATGCAGGAAAAAACAAACCCCGAAACCCACAGAGACTTGGTTCAAACAAGCAGAAGTAAGGACCAACACCTGAAGCTATCCTCTGATCTCCATATGCACACTAAGGCACACATGCGCCTGTATTTATACACCTCCCCAACCCAGAGGATTTTCCACATTTTCTCACATAATTGAGTGGGGGTCTGAATGCGAGGCTCCCTAAGTCTCAGACATATAAATATTCGGTTCCCAGTTAGCAGCTGTTTGAGTACGATTAGGAGGTATGGCCTTGCTGGACCAAGTATTTTACTGCGGTTGGGCTTTGAGGTTTCAAAAGTTTCACACCAATCCCAGAGATATAAGCTTTCAGGCACTGTTCTGGCAGCCTGCTGTCACGCCTTTGCTCATTCATCATAGACTCTAACTCTCTGTAACTGAAAATTCCATTTAATTCTTTCATAAGCTGCCTTGGTCATAGTGTTTTATTACAGCTATAGAAAAATATATTGAGACTGTTCTTCAACCACCGATCCTCCTGCCTCTACCTGTTAAGTGTTGGTATTACAGATACGTTCCTCCAACCCTTAAATGTCCCTATTATAAAAATGCTGGAGTTTTCCTATTCCTAGTTTTCCCTTCAGAAATCTAAAAAGGTCACATACCAGAAATGCCGCAGAAATGCCAACATCCTGCTTGTAACTGGATGTAGAACTATCTGTTGCATTCACATTTAAACGATTGGCCCAGAATTCCTCAGCACTGATTACTTGGCTCATAACAAGGTCTTTATAGAGCTGGAATAAAACTGGATCTTCTTGGAGCATTCTGGTGATAGATAAAGTAAATGTAATTAAACTTCTGTGATATTCACATGACTCCTTTCATTTTGTGATGGTTGAGCAGTAGAATTCATTGGATTAGATAATTTTTAGAGTAATAAATGAAGTACAAATAAAGGGAAGGAAATGTGAAGAAGCAGACTAAATTTTCTAAAACAAAGGACTGGTCTTATACATCTTTGCATGCTTGCAATACAAAGTGCACTTTGTATTTGAACAGTACTGTATTTCCCCACACACAAGGTGAACAAGAGGAGGAACAGTCAGAGTTCACAGTACTCATTCATCATTTTAACAAGCACAAGGAACTATAAGTACCAATAACTTGGACAGATATTGTTAATGAAATAATTTCTATTGCCAGAAAATTTCACCGCTTTTGTATCTTTATCTTTCACACTATGAATTTTTTTTAAAAAATTATTTTTTAAATAATTGAATAAAGGCTTTTATTAGGGCGTAAGGAAACAAAAAAACTAAGCACACAGGGAGAAAGCCTCTGGTGGTAGTGGTGGGTGGGGAGAGTGAAGGGGGATGACTCAGAACTCTGAAACCCCACAATATGGATTCTGGGCTTCTTATTCACAAACATACTTCTAATAGTTTAGTATCTTCTGTTATAAGAACCGGGGAAAGAGCAAGCAACCAGTGTAATGTCAGGTCTCCTAATCAAATGATAGACCTTATGCAGTAACTTTTAGGGCTGCACGGTCTTGTCAGAAGTCACACAGCAAACACATGTTAAAAGTAGAGAATCAGAGGCAATGACTGCATGGATCCTTTTTTCCTACAGAAGGGAGATGTGCCAAGCCCTTAGTAGAGTGGGGAAGCAGAATCTACACTTTTACCTGTTCTTTTCTTCCAGTTCTTTATTGGCTTTCCGCTTGAACTTGGGCAGTAACTGCTGAAGCAGGTCCTTCACTGCATCCCGTTCTTTCACCGCTGTGCTTTCATTGGAAAAATGGAAGTTTGTTGTGTCCCCCGCATGCAGGACCAGCTGAAGTTGAATTTTAGCTTTTCCTTCTGGACTGATTTTCTGGCCTAAAAGCATGAAGCTAATTAGACGAGGACACTCAGACTGTAATCCCAGCACTTGGGAGCTGGAAGCAGGACAATCAGAACTTCAAGGACAACCTGGGCTACATCACCAAGCCTGAGCCTAGCTTAGGGTACAGGAGATACTGCTTTAAAAGCAAGTAAGCGACAATGGAAGTGAGAATAACCCGAGTACATTCTATAAATGCATGACATTGTCAAAAAAAGTTTTAATATGAAGAAAAAAAAAGAGAGTGAAACTGAGAGTGAACGATTAAGGACAACCCGGGAGATGGCAACAGTTAGTGGAACTCTTGCTCATTTCCTATGAGGATCCCACGTGTGATTCTCAGCAATGCAGAAACTTACCTGTCTCTAAACAAACCCCAAGCATACAGGTATTGAGAATATTTTATATAAGTCTACTGTAGTATACTTTGGAAGAGGTCAGAGTCCACAATCAATGGGCCTTTTTCTTTGGAGGCAGGGCCTCTTATAGCCCAGGCTGTTCCCAAGCTCTGTTTGTAGCTAGAGATGACCTTGATCTTTTGATCTTCTTTCCTCCATGTAGTATGTGCTAGGATGTGCCACCACACTGGGTTTATGTAGTGTTGGGGACCAAACTCAGGGCTTTGTACGTGCTACACAAGCGCCCTACCTACTGAGCTACATTCCTAGTCACTGAAGATTTTCTTCATCATCATCGCTACCACCATGAGCATTTGAAGATTGAAATTGCTTAATTATATGTACACAGCAAAACTTGTGTTCTTTTTCTTATGTATTTTGTCTTCATGTATGTATGTGCACCATGTGTATGGCCTGGTGCCAAGGAAGCCTGAAGAGGGTGTTGGATTCCACCCCAAAACTGAAGTTACAGATGGTTGGGAGCTGGCATGGGGTCTTCTGCAAGAACAGCAAGTACTCTTTTAACATCTGAGTCATCTCTCTAGTCCCAGAACCCATGTTCTTAATAAATGGCTGTCATGGCAACAGTGCTTTTCCTTCCTCAAAGAGTTGGAGATGGGGGGCTTTGTCCCACTAAATTGGCAGGCAACTCATGGCAGTGTGGCATATTGTACAGAGTTCTCACTTTAACGTAAATAGATTTCTGATATGTATGTGTATGGAGTGAGTGAGAAACAGACAGACACATATACCCAGAATGTCCCTCATTTTGTAGTCCAAGCTGGCCTGAAACATGGCTGACCTGGAATTTGCTATGTAGATCTGCCTGTCCCTGAATTTTGAGTGCTAAATTTAAGGCTTACACCATCCACCCAGTCCTTTATTTCCTATTTCTAAGCAATACTAATACAAGTAGCTCCCAGTTATAGAAGGAATTATTTATTTTTTTTTATTTCTTTGGGAAATTAAGATCCTAAGTTATTTCAATGGAAACAAAGGTAGGGATCTCGGTCATTTCCAGCTGTCATAGGGAGCTGATTGCTGGGAAAGGACTATTACTTGCATACAAAGGATGTTTACTGGCATGTTCATTGCTTTTTAGTTTTAGCTTAAAATCTACACAAGACTTTTATCTATGAGAAAACTCCTATAAATAAGTGGATCTATACTAATGGTCACAGTTAAGGACTCTCCTAAGTTTATTCTTATTCAAGACCACCCCCCCCACACACACAGTTTAGGTGATTGTAGAAATCTCTTTCAAGTTAAAGATTCCAAATTTCTGGTGCACTTAAACCTACTGTTCAACTGCAAAATACTATACATTTTGAACAAATTCCAAGATAACCTTGCAAATATGGAAAAAGAAGGTATGTTGATTTTAGCCTTTAAAGGTCAATGTTCTTGGGTAGGGTATTGTAACTCAGTGGTAGAATGTGCACCCAAAACGCAGAGTCCTTGGGTCTGATACCCAAGGGCTCCTACTGTAACCTCAAAAGCTCCGTATACCTCCATCTACCTTTGTTATAAAGTTGAGTCTACTTTTTCCAACAGATAATAGCCATATCAAAATTAGGTTAACTTGCCTAAATGCAAAATTTTGGTGAAGGGACAATCTGCCATCTTCTACCAACTTACCTACAAAATCTCAAAGATATTAGTACACAGTTATGTGAAACTCTCTGCAGTAAAAGATTCTAAAGTAATCCTTAATTGTCCTTCAAGAGAGAACAGTTATGTACCAGACTGCATATCCACTCAAAGCAATATTATGGAACTTTTCAAAGTACACATGGAAAAAAAAATTTTTTTTTTAAATGAAGATAGGTTTACACTATGTAAATATGCAAGGTATTTGATGATCCTATTTTATAATTACCACTGTATGTTCTTCTAAAATATAAAACTGTCAGACTACACATCAGATGTTAGTACATATGACTTACATTTAATATCTGCATACATATGGCTGATTGTAAATCTATCTTTGCCTTCAGGTGCCCAAGCAATTCTTTCTGCCATGAGGTACAGTGCTCCATCCTGCTTCTTCTGACGAACCTTCTTCACTATCAGCAACACTTCTTCAGATGAAGTTGCCATGATGCCTGTAAGGTGCTACTGGGGGGAAGGGCGAGGGAGAAAAATCAAGTACATAAATGTAGGTTAAAAATAAGTAAATAAAAATGGATGTATAGGGGCTGGAGAGATAGATGGCTCAGTGGTTAAAAGTACATGGTGCTTTTTTAGAGGACCCAGGCTGGATTCCAAGCACCCATATGGTGGTTCATAACTGTCTGTAACTCCAGGTTGACCAAACTCCAGGGATCTAATATTCTCTTCTGGGTTCTGCAGGCATAATATACCTGTGGTTCACATACATACATGGAGGCAAAACACCCATACAAATTAAAAATAAATAGATGTATAACTAACACACCAAGGGCATTCTGACTCCTTATAAATTGTGTATGTCTACATACCACAACCCAAACCACACAGAACATTTTTAGAACACCCCCAATGCTTCTCCATGTTTGTTTCTAGTCAATTCTTTTCTCAAGCAGCTAATTCCCGATTTGTATTATCCCAATTTTATTTTTAGCACAGGAATGCTAGTAATGGCATGCTATGAGCATGCCTGTAATCTAGTACTCAGGATTGTGAGGAAAGAGGATCAGAGTTCAAGGCCAGTGTGCACAATAGTAAGACAGTTTTCAAGAGTGGTGGGGCGTGTCGTGAAGAAGAAGCAATGGCAGATTATACAAGGTGCCATTATAAACTTTATTTAATCTCATTTAGTCTCTACTTAATAATCTTCTGAAGCAGCCTCTATTGTTAGTTAAGTTTTATAGATAAGAAAACTGTTGTGAGATACCAAGATGTTTTTCTGAAGCATCCAATTGACCTCAAAGTTACACTACATATGTCATGTATGTTCTACACGTATGACTAGACGGACAGACGAGTTGATTATTTCCTCTGATTATCTACAAAAACATGAATTTTTGCATTGCAGGAGCTGATTTCCCTGGATCCCACAAGATGACAAAAGAGAACTGATTCCTGACAGTTGTCCTCTGACTTCTCAGAAGGTAAGCTGTATTTTATGAGTTGGTATGCACACATGCACTCATAGACTGAATAAAATTGTTGGGAAGCTCCACCTAGTTCCATTCCTCCCATTCCAGACCCCTGAGAATGCCCACCAAGCCATCAGCAGCATTTCCTCCTCCTCTGGAACTCAAGACCCCCTACAGGTTATTTAAGACCTGCTAGACCTACCACATGCTCTCCCCATCCTGCCTTCCTAAAAGTCACAGGAAGTGCTCCGCCTTGCTTTGCTCTGTTTATTAAATCTGGATTTATTAATAAGTTTGATCTGGCTTATCCCTTCAGAGGAGGAATCCAATAACTGGGGACCCATTACTTATCAAAAATGACTAGCACTTAGGAGAAGAAGGCAAAATGATGGCTGTCTATTCTACATAGTGAGCTCTAGGACAACCAAGGCTATATATAGGGAAATCGTGGCTCAAACGGATTAAAGCCAAAATAAAAAAGTCTTACCAATAGTTGATTATTTATAAAACCAAATGTAGAATAACATGTGGGTAAGAACTAAAAAAGCATTAGTTATTTTTAATTTTGCAAGAGTAAATATCTACTTTGTAACATTTATGGAGCTACGAACACCACCCCCTCTGTTTTTTGGTATAGCAGAGCTATCCTGGAACTCGGACCAGCCTGGCCTCAAAGACAGAGATCTGCCTGCCTCTGCCTCTCACGTGCTGGGATTAAAGGCCTGTGCCACCACTGCCTGGCATCTGTTAAATGCTTAATACCAAGTTTGTATAGATATTCCTAACAAGTAAGTAGGAAAAATTTAAATGCTCACCCTGACTACAGAATGTAAAATGATACTATGCACTATACAAAACACATTTTAGGAAACATCAATCAAAACCCGTGAAAGATTGGAGAAAAGTTAGGAGGGAGTTACTACATAATTACCCCAATAATGTTAATCAGTAGTTTGAAGAAAAGTTCCAGCAAAGACAGCCTATAGCAGAAGCTTCCAATGAACTGGGCTTGAAAAACAACAGAAGCACCTCTCAGCGGGGAAGGTAAGAAAACAAATGGAGGAGTGAAGACAAAATCCGGAAAGTAAAGAGTTCAGCACATCAACAGAACCGAGTTTTAGTACTTAACATTGGCCTTTCCTACATAACACAGAATCTATTTCCACGAAAATTTATTTGAAGCAAGGCTGAGATGCAGCTCAGAGGTTGAATGTTGTCCCAGTATTCTCTAGGCCCTGGGTTAATCTTCCCCATTAAAAATTAAAAAATTCAGAAATAAGTTATTGAACAGTAGGCACAACTGTCAATTGTCTCAGATAATTTGCTTGCCAAGTTTTTCTGGTCATCTGTAGTATCTTTGTTAGTATAAAAAGGACACATTTGGAAGAGCTAAGAGACCCACTGGGGTCACCCTACAATGGTTTCTGTGATTTTCAGATTCCTTGGAAGAATTTCCTTGTGTTTTTCCCCATAGAACTCTGTAAGAGCTATAATATTTCTTTTATGAAAAGTACTGCTGTAGGCTACTTTAAACCCAATGCGGTCAATGAAAAGATGTATTATTTTATGGAATTATCTGTCATAAGACTCTTCTTTACAGTTAAAACCCTACACGAAGCTGCATGTGTATGTCTTTGTTCTCAGACTTGATACAGTTTTCTCTCTCTGCTCAACTGGCTCAATTTTATTTTGAATGGATTCTAATCTCTGAAGTTATTACTCTTTTCTAATATTCTCCTCATAGCACTTACTTTGGGGGTGTTTTGAGACAGGGTTTCTCTATGTAGCTCTGGCCATCCTGGAAGTTACTTTGTAGTACAGGCTGGCCTGGAACTCCCAGAGATCCCCCTGCCTCTGCCTCCTGAGTGTTAGAATTGAAGGTCTGCATCACCACCATCTTGCTAATAAATTTAAGTAATTCTCCTGAAGCAGAATGCATAGGCCTTCATGGCTCTCCACCAGGTGTTCTGATAGATTATGGCTTCCTGAATTGTGTTTTTATGAGGTCCCTGAGTATGTGAAAGTGTGGGCCTGTTTCTTGTGCCTTCTCGAGGGCTCTTTTCTTCTTTCTGCTTGTTTTGTCAAATTCTGACAAACATTTTTTTTTTTTTAAATCTTACTATATTTTATTTTGTTATTATCCCTTGGGAGTGGATCTGGATGAGAACTAGAAAGAGAAGAGGGAGGAAAAACTATATAATCAGAATATATTATGTGAGAGGAAAAAAAATCTATTCTCAATAAAAGAAAAAATCATTTAATTAAAAAAAAGGGGGAGGGCACAAAAGTCTCCAAAATCAAGATCTTATAATATACAAAATTAAAGGATACACCGCTTTTCAGCAAAATGTGCTGAACATGTATGTACTATATAACATATTTCCTTAATATTTTACAATGTAAAGGCATGACTAAAAACTTTACAAAAACACCAAGCCCTTTCAAAACTATAAGCATATTTTCAAATTCCACCACAAGTAAACTACCATTTGTTTTAAAGCCTCGGAGATCATACTGGCTGTGGGTTTGAGCTCTGTATTATTAAATGCAGTTTGGGTTCTTAGAGATGGAACCCAGGAGTAAAGTTTCACTTAGGTAGCTCTTCTCAGCCCTAACGTCCCTGAAGTGGCACTGTTTGGCATGAAATATTTAACACTGCTGTTACATGTTTCTTGGAACCAGCAGCCCAAGTTGGCATTTAGGATATGTGTATACTTTAAATACTTCTCTTGACTTCCAAAGGTTTCTGACATATTGGAAATCATAACATGAAATCCATAACAATATGAGATCCATAACAATGGGATCAAATTGCACTATATTTTACCTTCCAGCATTAAATATGTGAAAAAACATGTATATATATCCCTTGGTAGACTGCAAGCTTTAGAAAGATCAAGGTTCAATGTGTTGTGTTCATCATAATATAGCACCCAGCAGCACAGCATAATCCTCAAAAGGATCTATTATGTACTTATAAAATTGAAAGAAAATCTTTATTGAAGAATTCAGCCTTGCCAGGACACAAGAAATCTATACATATCTATCTTCAACTCAACTACAGGATACTATAGCTTTCTATTCATAGACCAGATAGTCATTTTTCACAAAGATTCCTGAAATTGGATCTTGCCCTAGAAAGATCTGGTCCTAACATTCTAGGAAAAATTTACAATGGTTCAACAGAAATCTTTAATTTCTGAATGTCTCTAAATTTCCATTACCTACCTCTTCTATCAAAGTATACAGAAAGATAAACTCTTTTATCTTTAGCACTCTTGTTTCCTGGAAAGGAGGTATGCAAGAGAGAGCTATATCTACTAGCGTAAGACATGGGTATTTGCTGAGGATATCAAAGGCAGTCTGAGATACATGCTAAGATCCCATCTTAAATAAAACGAGTGAAGAGATTGAGAATGCTTGCTATCAAGTAATCAAAAAATGTTTTACCAGTACAACAACACAGGAAATAAAACCTCGGAGGTTCCTTTTTGCCAAGGAACCCCAAAGGGGTTGGAGAGATGGTTTATTAGTTTAGAGCATTTGCTGTTCTCAATTGATGGGGACCTGGATTTGGTTGCTAGCAACTTCAATTCCAGGGGATCTGATGGTCTCTCTTCTGGCCTCCTCAGGCACCAGGCACATAGGTGGTGGGGGCACAGACATACATGTAGGCAAAACAACCACAGAAAACCACAAAAATTAAAAGGAAACCACAGTGGACTGTTATTGTTATAAGCATGGTTTCACAAACGAAGTACTAAGGAAAATACTAAGTGCACAATAGAAGGAAATAGGCAAATACCCACTAATAAAAAACTGCATGCTGATAGAGTATTATCACTAAACTTAAGAGAACTCCAGTGCTAGGATCAAAAGGCATGCACCACCACGCCCACTGCTTTACTACTTTTAACTGATTCTTTTTTTGACTGCAATTATCTTCCAGGTATTTTTAAAGAACACATACTCCTCTGTACTTATTTCTGCTGTGGAATATTCCATCTGAATACTGTGTCATGAATACATATGTCATCATGATTGGTTTAATAAACGAACTGACTGGCCAATAGCTAAGCAAGATAAAGTTAGGTGGGAAAGCCAAACTGAGAAAGATGGGATGAGGAAGGGTGGAGTCAGGAGTTGCCAGCTAGATTGAGCTGGAAACACAAAGTGGGACAGAGGTAAAATCCATGAGCCTCAGGGCAGCACAAAAATCAATGAAAATGGTTTAAATTGTAAGAGCTAATTAGTAACAAGCTTGAGCTATTACCCCAGCATTTATAATTTATATTAAGTCTCTGAGTCGGTTATTTGGGAGCAGGCAGCTAGAACAGGAAAACACCTATACTTTTCTTTTTCTGAGACAGTGTTTCAATACGTAGTCCTGACTGGCCTGGCACTCACTATGTAGACCAGGCTAACCTCATTCTCAAGAGAATCACTGCCTCTACCCACCAGGTGCCGGGACTAAGGGCCTAGCTCTTAAAACTGCTTTTATATATCTGTACTTCTGTAACTACTGTAAAAGAAACTCAAACCCATCAATCTCATTCAGTTGGCCAAGTAAATACAACAGATCTCTCCTCTTAAATTGGGTGTGGTGGGGCTGGAGACATGGCTCAGTGGTTAAGAGCACTACCTGCTCTTCCAAAGGTCTTGAGTTCAATTCCCAGTAACCAATGGTGGCTCGCAACCATCTGTAATGAGATCTGGTGCCTTCTTCTGGCATGCAGGCATACATGCAGACAGAATACTGCATACATAATAAATAAATAAATAAATAAATAAATAAATAAATAAATAAATAAATTGGGTGTGGTGGCTCAAGCCTATAATCCCAGCACTTAGGAGGCAGAACTGTCTCTATGAGTTCAAGGACAATTTTTACTACACTCAGGAGACCCTGCTTCGAAAAAGATTCAAGCCTGTTAGCTAATTTAGGCACAAAATTCTTTCCAGAGTTGTCCTTATAAGACATCAGGATGCCACCAGAGGTTATATCCCCCTGTTTTACGATCTCGTCATGTGGCTATTCTGGTTTTGGTTTTTAAGAATCTTTGATTAGGCCGGGTGGTGGCGGCACATGCCTTTAATCCTAGCACTCGGGAGGTAGATATCTCCATGAGTTTGAGTTCCAGGATAGCCAGAACTGTTTCACACAGAAATCCTGCCTTGAAAAACAAAAACAAAAAACAAAAGTTAAGGTTTTGACAACTGTGACTCAGTGGTTTCCAAATTGTGTTTTTAGGAGATGTCCTTAGAGATAAGATGCTGACCCACCTAAATTCAGGTTCACTGAAGCACATTGGATTTTTTTATGTTGGAATTCCAGACAAAAATTCATGGGAGAAATGTTTCTCTTTAAAATGTCTTAAAAATCACAAGGCTGGGACAGGGACAGGGGTGGGGTATGGTGGTGCACGCCTTTAATTCCTGCACTGAGGAGGCAGAGACAGGTGGATCTCTGAGTTTGAGGCCAGCCTGGTTTACAAAACAAGTTCCAGGACAGACAGTAAAATAGAGAAACCTTTTCTCGAAAGACAAACAAAAAACAAAGAAAAAAAAAAAAAAGGAAACCCCAAGTTTGGCTATTGAGAATATTGTATGGGGCCAGACCTGGTTGTTTTCAGACCTGTCACTTTTCTGTACCCAGGCCTGCATGCTTATCAGCCTGCACTGAGCTGGACCCACAGTCCTCTATTTTTTTTCTTTGCCGGTTCTGGTGACGAAATCCAGCACCTTACACATGTCCAGCAGGCACTACTAACTTTGAGCTGCATTCCTGACTCACAAACCTCTGTTTTACCCTGTTTTAAACTGGAGTCTCTGAATGAACAACAACAACCAAAACAAAACGCACAAAAGTAAGATTAAATTGTGTATAGGTGAGGATACAACTTCCGGTAATCGGTTCTCGCCTTCCAACACGTGGGTCCCACAGATGGAACTCAGGCTTAGCCGCACCTTTACCAGCTGAGCCATCTCACCGCCGCCCTGGGCAAGTTTTAACATCTTTCTCCCACCCTTATTTTACAGATGGCAAAAATGGGCATGTAAGCGTCAATTTCACCGCAACTTAGCCTTTGAGAACAGCGGAGAATTTATAAAAATAACCGCACATTGCCATGTATTGGTCCACTTTCCATTCCATGGCTGTCAAGCCGGTCATACCTAAAACTGGGTGTATGGCTCACGCTTAAATAACAGTTTGAAGAGCGGGATGACAGGAGGGAGCAAAAGGGCACGCAGCCACCAAGGTGGGGACTTCTCCTACAAGAACCGAAAGACTCTACCGGGCAGACTTTCTAACGGGAAGGGCCTCCGTGTCCCGGAGAGGCCTCACTTCCTGCATTCTCGGGAGGTGAGTCTGACCCGGTAAAACCTTCAAGTCCGTCTCGCCGGAAGAACGGAATGCCTTCAGGCAGTCGCTTAAGGGTCAGGGCACCTCCTTCCCATTTCGGGATAAGGAGGGCAAGCCACCCAGCCAGCTTGCGGGGCCGTGAAGACTTCTACAGCGAGGGGCCAAACCCGCGCCGTCCCGCGCCCCCGGGGCCTGTCAGACCCTCACCGCCCGCCCACCCCCATTCTTCGGTCTGAACTCACCAGGTGGGAGCTACTGCCTCCGGCCTGGGCTCCCGGAACCGCGTCCGGTCAGGGTGGGCTCCGCCGCGCTCCTCACAGCCGCTGCAGGGGCGAGGCTGAAACCCAGCCGCCGCAGCCGTCGCCACCGCCTCTGTTGCCGGGGGGTCTCGCCTCCATCGCTGGCTGCGAGGGCGCTGAGGGCACGTGACCGGAAGTTCCAGGGCGGGCCTCCGGGGCACGTGACCGCCGCTGCGGCCGCCATGACACCTTCCGCTAGCTCCAGCCCTCCCCCACCGATTCCCGCCTGTTTTGTTTCCCGTCTCCGGTCTCGAGTGGCGAAGAGTTTCGGGGGTTCGGCTTGCCTCGTCGTTCTGCCCAGAGATCACCCGGTCTGGGTCGGCGGCGCGTCCTCGACCCGCGGCGGCTCTCCTACTGCAGGCCGCAGGGAGCGTAATCGCGACCGCGGCCGGAGGGGGCGGGACCGCGCGCGGGGAGGGGCGGGACTGTCACGTGACGAGGAAGTGCCGTTAACAGCGCTTTCTCCGCGTCCCCGGCGCCGCTGGATGACGTTGGCGAGGGCGGGGTGGGACTTGGGGGGACCAGGATTCGAGTCTGGAGTTGAGGTTCCGCTGTCAGTGCGTAGTTTCTGTGAGGCCGGCGGACGGAAGCGGCTGCTGGGCTTTGGAGGCGTCGCGGCTGGCTTGTCAGTCTGCAACTCTGTGAGCCTCGCTCGGAAAACCTGCGTCCCAGACTCTCCTCCTCCACAGCGACAGACGCCGTTTAAAGTCAGGGCGGTTTGAAAGGTAGTTGCAATCGACAAGAGCTTGTGGTAAGGGACTGCTCTGCACACCCTCGTCTCCAGCGGGGCCTCCAGGACCTAGAACACGGTAGGCTCTCGCAACGAGGAATGAATCAATGCATGCATGCATGCATGAATAGATGCATGAGCGAGTTGTTAATTTTTCTGAGGTAGAGTTTCCTGATCATTATTTCCTGAACAGGACGACTCTCTTCTGGAAATAAAGTCTGCTAATCCCCCTCTGCATAATTTCTTCAGTTTTTGTTACCCTTGTCTCTGTGGAGTCTTTCCTCCCGTGCACCTGGTGGGACTAGGTGCGTTGTGATTTGCGCTGGCCGTGTAAGCAGCAGCCATTGTCTACTGCTCTTGATTATCATCAGGATAATCCGGGGGAGTGGAGAAAACGTTTCCATCTTTCGTGTGTTCTACTTTCTGTTATTATTGGGGAGACGGTGGCATGACACAGCACACACAAACACACAAACAACTTTGTGTGTTTGGGTCTCTCTTTCCAAAGAGAGTTCTTAGGACCAAAGTCAGGGCTCCTCCTCCTCCTCGTCTTCTTCTTTTCTCTTGTGTATTCTACTTTCAGGCCTACTTTTTGTGAGCGTTGTGACCCTTGGGAAATGCAACCTTTTAAAAAGATGTTAGCTGTTCACTGATTTTTAGCAAGCATTTGCCACCATCTTCTACAAGTTTGGCGTTTTTCTAAGTTTTTATTTCATTTTATTTATCTGCTAGCACACAGAAGCAATGTTTAAACTCAGCTTTTTTAGAAAAGTAGGACTTATTGGTTCGAACAGCATAATTAAAGCTACAGAAGTTCACCTTTCTGGAAGGAAAAAACAGGATAGTCCAGAATAGTTGAATAATAGGAGAGAGGGTAAGGAGATGAAGCTAAAAAGGAAGCACTGAGGAGATAACATTGTATGGAAAAGGAAGCTATTCTTTGCTTTTAGCTACTACTAGTAACAAATGAGTTTTAAGTCTTCTTTATTCAGAATGTCAAAAGAGAGGCTTTCTTCTTTCCCACAGAGTTTCTGGGTAAAGGGTATGCCTCATCTTCCCGTCCTCATGACTTACTCCTTACTTTTAAATCCACATTTTCTAGCATCTGCCCGTAGCACTTTACAGGAATTGTGTAAATTCTCCACAGTAAATCCTTCAGTGACTCTGCAACCTACTGAATTAAGTTTAGGTCCCTTGGCTTAAGGTTGGAAGCCTTTTGTACCTCAAGCCTAAATTATGGCAACAGCTTTCTTACTCCGTTATTTGCATTTTATATTTAACTGAGGACAAGACTTGTATTCTCTGAATACCTTCAGCACTTTCTGCCTCTCCTCTTTCAGCTCTGCCTGCAGCCCTTCCTCCTTCCTCATGATAAAAGCTGACCTGGGAACAATGTACTCCTTTAGGATGTTTTCTCTGACTAACTGTGATTCCTTATGAGAGCTGTGGTATATATGTATGGTATTTGTGATTTTCTCTTTATGTGACTGGAACTGTTTTCTGGTATTCTTTTATTGATCACGTCCGTCCTCACAACTATCCCTGTTATTTTACTATTTAAGATAAATGACTGGGGCTGGAAAAACAGCTTTGCGGTTAAGAGCACTGTGTGACCTCCAGAGGATGCCCATCCAGACGGCTCAGGTTCAATTCCCAGCACCCACATGACAGCTCACAACTTCCTTTAGCTCTTCTTCTAGGGGATCTGACAAACACCAATGCATATAAAAATAAACTAATTAAAAAAGCTAAATGACTGAAATTTTTCTTGGGAAAGGAATTGTCAGATACTTTGAGTGTATCATGCTAAATTTTGTTGGCTTGTTTCAGAATATACAGTTATATACAGAATATACAATTATAGAGGTCAAGTTGTACTGAGAACATATTACTATCAGAAAACACATGTATATGATTAAAAAAAATCACAAAGGCGGGCAGGTACACTCAGTGATAGAACACTTGCCCAGAATGTAAAGATCTTGGGTTTGAGTCTGTCACACTACAGAAAGAAGAGAAACCAGCTTCTACATGTTTCTGTGTGTTTTACCACTGGAAGCTCTGAGAAGATTAGGATTTTTTTGTTGTCCTCTGCTATGATCTTCTAGACCAACGTCTAGCATATGAGTGATGCTCAGTACGTATTGGCTGAATGAGTAAATGTGCTTCTAAAATAGTGTCAAAAATACAAACAGATGCTTCTGAATTTTTTCATGCTATCTGTTTGCTTTAGAATTTTTTTTTTTTTAAGATTTATTTATTATGTACACAGTGTTCAGCCTCCATGTATGTCTGTAGGCCAGAAGAGGGCACCAGATCTCATTACAGATGGTTGTGAGCCACCATGTGGTTGCTGGGAATTGAACTCAGGACCTCCTGAAGAGCAGCCATTGCTCTTAACCTCTGAGCCATCTCTCCAGCCCCTGCTTTAGAATTTTTAATTCTTTTTTGTCTGTGTTGGTGTGTGTGTGTGTGTCCATACCCATTTGCATGTGAAGGCCAAATGTAGATATCACGTGTCTTCCTTGATGTACTCCCCTGTCAGGCTTCTGTGTGGGTGCCAGAGATCCAGACTGAGGTCATGTCTGTGCATTAAACCCTTCCCCACTGTGCTGTCTTCTCAGCTGCTGCTGCTCCTCCTTCACTAACTTGGTAGGTAGGAGAAGATGGAGAAGTTAAATTAGTGAGGAGCGGTTTTGAAGCTGCCGTTGTGCCTTGTAGCTGCTTGATATTTATTAGCCACGATCAACTCCGTTGTGCTCCTTGCTATTGATGGCAAGCCCTTGAGCCCGCCTCTTTCAAGCTGTTTACAGATAAAGCTCAAAAGGCGGCAGAAAACTTGCACACTGATCACTGAAGTGATTGATTATAGGGCTCCCACTTTCACAGAATTATACCCAGACTCATACACCGTCATGGCACTGCTGACACTGCAGAGGAAAGTCTCACGAGGATGATGAGAACCTCAGCTTAAAGCCTGCAGGTTCTGGCGTCATGCCCATGGTGAACGCTGCGCCAAATACAAGTGCTTCCTTGTTTGTCATGTGCACTGTCAGGAGTGAGTGGATGGCAAGCATTTGATTTTTGATCATATGAAAGATGAACATTTTTTTTTTAGCATGTTTTCATTTATTTATTTATTTATTTATTTATTTAAGATTTCTGTCTTTTCCCCACCGCTGCCTCCCATTTCCCTCCCCCTCCCCCAGTCAAGTCCCCCTCCCTCTTCAGCCCAAAGAGCTATCAGGGTTCCCTGCCCTGTGGGAAGTCCATGGACCACCCACCTCCATCCAGGTCTATTAAGGTGAGCATCCAAACTGCCTAGGCTCCCACAAAGCCAATACGTGCAGTAGGATCAAAAACCCATTGCCATTGTTCTAGAGATCTCAGTAGTCCTCATTGTCTCTATGTTTGTTCCCAAGACGGTTTTAATCCAGGTTTTATCAGACCCAGGCCAGCTGGCCTTGGTGAGTTCCCGACAGAACATCCTCACTGTCACAGTGTGAGGGTGCACCCCTCGCGGTCCTGAGCTCCCTGCTCATGCTCTCTCTCCTTCTGCTCCTGACTTGGACCTTGAGATTTCAGTCTGGTGCTCGAATGTGGGTCTCTGTCTCTGTCTCCTTTCATCGCCTGATGAAGGTTAATATACAGGAGGATGCCTATATGTTTTTCTTTGGGTTCTCCTTCTTATTTAGCTTCTCTAAGATCACGTATTAGAGGCTCAATGTGCTTTGTTTATGTCTAGAAACCAAATAAGAGTGAGTACATCCCATGTTCCTCTTTTTGGGTCTGGCTTACCTCACTCAGGATAGTGTTCTCTATTTCCATCCATTTGCCTGCAAACTTCAAGAAGTCCTTGTTTTTTATTGCTGAGTAGTACTCTAATATGTATATATTCCATACTTTCTTCATCCATTCTTCAATTGAAGGGCATCTAGGTTGTTTCCATGTTCTGGCTATTACAAACAGTGCTGCTATGAACATAGTAGAGCATATACTTTTGTTGTATGATAAGGCCTCTCTTGGGTATATTCCCAAGAGTGGTATTGCTGGATCCAGGGGTAGGTTGATCCCAAATTTCCTGAGAAACCTCCACACTGCTTTCCAAAGTGGTTGCACAAGTTTGCATTCCCACCAGCAATGGATGAGTGAACCCCTTTCTCCACAACCTCTCCAGCAAAGGCTATCATTGGTGTTTTTTATTTTCGCCATTCTGACAGGTGTAAGATGGTATCTTAAAGTTGTCTTGATTTGCATTTCCCTGATCGCTAAGGAAGTTGAGCATGACTTTAGGTGTCTTTTGGCCATTTGAACTTCTTCTGTTGAGAGATCTCTGTTCAGCTCAGTGCCCCATTTTATAAATGGGTTGATTAGCCTTTTACGGTCTAATTTCTTGAGTTCTTTATATATTTTGGAGATCAGACCTTAGTCAGTTGCGGGGTTAGTGAAGATCTTCTCCCAGTCAGTGGGTTGCCTTTCTGTCTTAGCGACAGTGTTCTTTGCTTTACAGAAGCTTCTCAGTCTCAGTAGGTCCCATTTATTCAATGAGGCCCTTATTGTCTGTGCTGCTGGGGTTATACGTAGGAAATGGTCTCCAGTGCCCACTTGTTGTAGAGTACTTCCCACTTTCTCCTCTATCAGGTTCAGCGTGTTCGGACTGATATTGAGGTCTTTAATCCACTTGGACTTGAGTTTTGTGCATGGTGATAGATATGGATCTATTTTCATTCTTCTACAGATTGACATCCAGTTTTGCCAGCACAATTTGTTGAAGATGCTCTCTTTTTTCCATTGTATACTTTTAGCTCCTTTATCAAAAATCAGGTGCTCATAGGTTTGTGGGTTAAAGTCAGGGTCTTCTATTCGATTCCATTGGTCGACTTCTCTGTTTTTATGCCAATACCAAGCTGTTTTCAATACTGTAGCTCTGTAATAGAGTTTGAAGTCAGGGATGGTAATGCCTCCAGACGTTCCTTTATTGTATAAGATTGTTTTGGCTATCCTGGGTTTTTTGTTTTTCCATATAAAGTTGATTATTGTCTTCTCCGGATCTGTGAAGAATTTTGATGGTATTTTGATGGGGATTGCATTGAATCTATAAATTGCTTTTGGTAGAATTGCCATTTTTACTATGTTGATCCTCCCAATCCAAGAGCAAGGGAGATCCTTCCATTTTCTGGTGTCATCTTCAATTTCTTTCTTCAAAGACTTAAAGTTCTTGTCAAATAGATCTTTCACTTCCTTGGTTAGAGTTACTCCTAGATATTTTATGCTATTTGTGGCTATCGTGAAAGGTGATGCTTCTCTGATTTCCCTCTCTGCTTCCTTATCCTTAGTGTATAGGAAGGCCACTGACTTTTTGGAGTTGATCTTGTATCCTGCCACATTACTAAAGGCGTTTATCAGCTGTAGGAGTTCTTTGGTAGAGTTTTTGGGGTCGCTTATGTATACTATCATATCATCTGCAAATAATGAAAGCTTAACTTCTTCCTTTCCAATACGAATCCCCTTGATCCTCTTATGTTGTCTAATTCCTATTTCTAGAACTTCAAGCACTATATTGAAGAGGTATGGAGAGAGTGGACATCCTTGTCTTGTTCCTGATTTTAGTGGGATGGCTTTGAGTTTTTCTCCGTTCAATTTAATGTTAGCTGTCGGCTTGCTGTAAATAGCTTTTATTAAATTTAGGTATGACCCTTCTATCCCTAATCTCTCCAAGACCTTTATCATAAAGGGGTGTTGAATTTTGTCGAATGCTTTTTCAGCATCTAATGAAATGATCATATGGTTTTTTTCTTTCAGTTTATTTATATGGTGGATTACATTGATAGATTTTCGTATGTTGAACCAGCCCTGCATCTCTGGGATGAAGCCTACTTGATCATAATGGATAATTTTCCTAATGTGTTCTTGGATTCGGTTTGCCAGTATTTTATTGAGAATTTTTGCGTCGATATTCATGAGTGAAATAGGCCTATAATTCTCTTTCTTGGTTGGGTCTTTGTGTGGTTTTGGTATCAGGGTAACTGTGGCTTCATAAAAGGAATTTGGCAATGACTCTTCTGTTTCTATATTGTGAACTACATTAAGGAGTATAGGTATTAGCTCTTCTTGGAAGTTCTGGTAGAATTCTGCATTGAAACCATCTGGTCCTGGGCTTTTTTTGGTAGGGAGATTTTTAATAACAGTTTCTAGTTCTTTGCGACTAACAGGTCTATTTAGATCGTTCACCTGGTCTTGGTTTAGCTTTGGTATGTGGTACTTATCTAAAAAACTGTCCATTTCTTTTGCATTTTTCAGTTTTGTGGCGTATAGGCTTTTGTAGTAAGATCTAATGATTCTCTGAATTTCCTCTGTGTCTGTGGTTATGTCCCCTTTTTCATTGCTGATCTTATTTATTTGCGTGTTCTCTCTCTGTTGTTTAATTAGTTTGGATAGGGGTTTGTCGATCTTGTTGATTTTCTCAAAGAACCAACTTTTTGTTTCATTGATTCTTTGGACTGTTTTCTGTGTTTCTATTTTGTTGATTTCTGCCCTCAGTTTGATTATTTCCAGTCTTCTACTCCTCCTTGGAGCATCTGCTTCTTTTTTTTCTAAGGCTTTCAGGTGTGCTGTTAAGTCCTCAATGTATGCTTTCTCTGTTTTCTTTAAGTGGGCACTTAGTGCTATGAACTTTCCTCTTAGCACTGCTTTCAACGTGTCCCATAGGTTTGAGTATGTTGTCTCTTTATTTTCATTAAATTCAAGGAAGACTTTAATTTCTTTCTTAATTTCTTCCTTGACCCATGTGTGGTTCAGTAGTTGACTGTTCAGTTTCCATGAGTTTGTCGGCTTTCTGGGGGTAGCATTGTTATTGCCTTCTAGCTTTAGTCCGTGGTGATCGGATAAGACACAGGTGGACACTGATATTTTTTTGTATCTGTGGAGGTTTCTTTTGTTTCCGAGTATGTGGTCAATTTTTGAGAAGGTTCCATGAGCTGCAGAGAAGAAGGTATATTCTTTCCTTTTTGGGTGGAATGTTCTATAGATGTCTGTTAAGTCCATTTCCTTCATTACCTCCAATAATTCTTTTAATTCTTTATTAGGTTTCTGTCTGATTGATCTGTCCATTGGAGAAAGAGGTGTATTGAAGTCTCCTATTACTAGTGTGTGTGGTTTGATGTCTGCCTTGAGTTCTAGTAATATTTCTTTTACATAGGTGGGTGCTTTTATGTTAGGGGCGTAGATATTCAGGATTGAGACTTCATCCTGATGATTTGTTCCTCTTATGAGTATAAAGTGTCCATCTCGGTCTCTTCTGATTGACTTTAGTTTGAAGTCAGTTTTGTTAGAAATTAGTATGGCCACACCTGCTTTTTTCTTAGGACCATTTGCTTGAAACACCTTTTCCCAACCCTTTACTCTGAGTAGATGCCTGTCTTTGTGGTTGAGGTGTGTTTCTTGCAAACAGCAGAATGTTGGGTCCTGTTTTCGTATCCAATCCCTTAGCTTGTGCCTTTTTATGGGTGAATTGAGGCCATTAATATTAAGTGATACTAATGACCAGTGGTTGTTTACTCCGGTTATTATTATTGGTTTTGGAAGTAGCGTTTGTGTGTCTCCCTTCTTTGAGGTGTGCAGGTGAAGGTTCGCTAGACACCCGACTTATTGTAGGCAGTGTTGGCAATGCTGGATTCCTTAGGTTGTGATTTTCCTTCTATTATTTTCTGTAGGGCTGGG
The DNA here is from genome assembly GCA_963919715.1 of Microtus obscurus. Lineage (NCBI taxonomy): Eukaryota > Metazoa > Chordata > Mammalia > Rodentia > Cricetidae > Microtus > Microtus obscurus. Next base: position 4,973,793 of record CAWTZC010000707.1, read on the forward strand.
TTTGTGGCTACATATTGTTTAAATTTGTTCTTATCTTGGAAAGTCTTGTTTTCTCCATTGATAGTAAACAATAGCTTGGCTGGGTATAGTAGTTTGGGTTTGCATCCATGATCCCTTAGTTTTTGCAGAACCTCTATCCAGGACCTTCTGGCTTTCATAGTTTCCATAGAGAAGTCAGGTGTAAGTCTGATTGGTTTACCTTTATAAGTTACTTGCCCCTTTTCCTTTGCAACTCTTAATATTCTTTCTTTAACCTGTATATTTTGTGTTTTGATTATTATAAGGCGAGGGGATGTTTTTCTTTGATCCAGTCTGTTTGGTGTTCTGTATGCTTCTTGGATATTCAAAGGAATATCTTTCTTTATGTTGGGAAAGTTTTCTTCCATAATTTTGTTAAAAATATTTTCTGGGCCTTTGAGCTGTGACTCTTCTCCTTCTTCTATCCCTATTATTCTTATGTTTGGTCTTTTTATTGTGTCCCATATTTCCTGAGTGTTTTTTGATGAGTATTTGTTGGCTTTGCTGATTTCTTTGATCAGTGCATTTATTTTCTCTATGGTGTCCTCAGAATCTGAGATTCTTTCTTCTATCTCTTGTATTCTATTGATTATGCTTGTTTCTGTAGACTCTGCTTGTTGACTTAGATTTTCCTTATCCAGCTGGTCCTCAGTCTGTGTTTTCTTCCTTGCTTCCATTTCAGTTTTCAATTCTTGAACTGTTTCCCCCAGGGTCTCATGTATGTATTTACTCATTTCTTCAACCTTTTTACTCATTTCTTCAAACTTTTTGTCGTACTTCTCCTCTATTTCTATAAAGGTGTTTTTTACATGTTGTTTAAGGGACTCTATTGCTTTCATAAAATCATTTTTTTCCACTTCTTCTGTGTTAGGGTGTTCAAGTCCTTCTGTTGTGAGATCATTGGGTTCTGGTGTTTTCATGTTGCTTTTCAGATTGTTGGGTGAATTCTTGCCTTGGCGCCTGCCCATCTCGTCCTATCGATGCTGTCTAATGTGTCTTTTAATGCAGGAACGGGTTTTCCTGCTGGCCAGGGGCCCTGCTTACAAAATGCCTTCTCCCCGTTTCTTGAGACCCGCCACTGGACACGATCTCTTTCACTGCTCTGAAGGGTCTTCAGGACCAGGACCAGGGTCCTGGTTTGCCAGGGACCTCGCCAAGAAAAGGCCTACCCCTCTGCAGGCCAGCCACCAAAACAGAGGAACTCGCGGTGCCCTCTGCTCTGAGCTCCCTATCCAGTGCCCAAACAGGTTAAATTTGGTGGTCCCGTGCCCAGGAAAGATGAACATCTTTGAACACAACAAAGACCGGCAAGATCACCAATTTTTTTCTCTTTTCCCATGGAAATTGGTGACATTTGACCCCCAATCCTCCCCCGCTCCAAAATGTACTTGAGAGTAGTTGAATAGATAAAATATTTCGTTTGGCATTATATTTGTGGTTTTTTTGAGACAGAGTTCTCTGTAGCTTTGGAGCCTGTCCTGGAACTCATTCTGTAGACCAGGATGGCCTTTAACTCACAGAGATCCACCTGCCTTTGCCTCCTGAGTGCTGGAATTAAAGGCGTGCACCATCATTCCTAGCTCAAGGTTGCCTCTTAACAAAAGCTTCCTATAGACAGATGATTTATGATATAAAGAAACAGTGGGATTGCTACCTTACCCTTGAGGAGCTTGGCCAGTTTTCCTTTTAAGTCCTAGTGTATTCATTTTTCTTACTTAAATTGTTCCACACTATAGTGGGATAGAACTGTGGAAGGACTTGGAAACCAGACCTAAAATTCTGAGAGTTAGGGAGTGGCACAGTGTGAACGAACCTTTGCATGTAATTGATACCCAGGTATGTCCCTCACAGTGTGAATAAACCTTTGCATGTAATTGGTACTTAGGTCTGCCCCAACGCCCAATTTCTAGAGATGGTTGCTTCTTTCTCTGTTGAATGTTAATATATGTTGAATGAGTGATAATTTTAAATTATATTTTACAATTTTGTTTTAGTGGGAAATCCTTTGCAGAACAACCTTCATCTTTCTGGCTAAATGACTTTTGTGCCAGTGATACCAGAAGCCTACAGCCATGTTCTTGCAGAATTTGAGTCCTTGGACCCGTTACTCACAGCTTTGCGGCTGGATTCTAGTCGTCTAAAGGTGAACTTCTGTTTTGAGACAGAGTCTTATGTAGCCTATTACTTTCATTTTATATCCAAAAATGTGTTTGTGTGCTCTGCCATTCTTGCTCCTACCTGTGTTCTTGCCCCTCTTGTTTTGTGGACTCTGGGGCTTTTGCCTGTTTTACCTTACGTGGAAGTAGCTCTTTCTTTATTTTTTTGAACTATCAATTGATTCTTTCTCAGTTCTGGAATACACTATTGTTACCTCATTTTCCTTCTTCTTGGTACTCTTGCTGTCTTCTCTTAGGAAGTAATGTACTTTATTGGCATTAAAATGGCATAAATGAGCATACCCTATTTTGAACAACATGAATTACTGCACTTACTTCAAGAGGAGAACTTTGATACAGCCATGTGTAGGGAATAAGGCAAAAGCCAGTTAGCTCCTTGGAAAGTACATGGTTCTCTGAAACCTCAGATTTTTGATCAAACACAGGAAAGTCACAGTGAAGAATAAAATCTTTTTTTTTTTTAAAGATTTATTTATTTATTATGGGTACAGTATTCTAAGTATTCTGTCTGCATGTATGCCTACAAGCCAGAAGAGGGCACCAGACCTCATGACAGATGGTTGTGAGCCACCATGTGGTTGCTGGGAATTGAACTCAGGACCTTTGGAAGAGCAGGCAATGTTCTTAACCACTGAGCCATCTCTCCAGCCCAAGAATAAAATCTTAATCACAAATGATTTTATTCTTAAATTTTTGTTCTTGCCTTAAATCACCCACCCTTCTCCTTTTCCTTCCCTTCCCTCTCTTCCGTCCCGTTCCCCCCCCTCCCCTTCCCCGGTGTGTCTCTCTCTAAACAGAGTCTCACTCTATTGCCCAAATTTGTTGGAACTCATTGTGTAGCCCAGGCTAGTCCCACATTCATGGTGAAATGCCTGTCTGAGCTTCCTCAGTGCTGGGATTGCAAACATAAGCCTGATGTCCCAGTGCAGATTTGGGTCCTCTAAAAAAAGGGAGAAGGGGAACCAACAGCCAGGCCAGTGCAATCTACAGTGGTGAAGGTCACCATCAGCAGTGTTCTCAGCTGCAAGTTACAGCACACCGTACTGTTGGACACAGTCCAAGAGTGGAATTGTGGGAGAATTTGGAGTGTTTGAGAACACGCCAAGAAACAAGACAGTTCTTTCAAAACACAGAATTGTTCTTGGAATATGTTTCTGTGCTCCTCCCAGGTGTAGCAGATGGAGTGAGTTTCTGTCAGCTGCTGTTGTTCATGTGCCTCTATGGAAACATGTTTTTGCATGTGTGGCTTGTTCTTGTAATTGAACACATTACTCATGTTCTCCATCCCTCTTCTCCCATCATATCTATTGGCTTAATTACAGTAGCAGTAGTGAGATAATATCCTGCCTGACCTTACTCATCTTGTCTATATTAGTAACTCCAGCAAGAATGAGGGGCCAAGAACAAAGGTTTGGACATTTTCTTAACTCTACTTTTTATTAGAGAAGACAAAGCTTCCCAAGAAGTTTCTAGCAAGCTGAGTCCACTGGCTGGGACTGAATACCTTGGCCACCATGGCAGCAAAGGAACCTAAAAAGTGAATACTTGGGTTTGTCAACTTCTGTGTTGGAAAGAAAGTGGAAGAGGATTAGGAATGGTTTTTAGTCAACTTATTAACACATTTTGACACAAGAATTGTGTACAGCCATGACCACAACTTGCTCTGGTGGCTCAGTCAAAAATGATTTTGAAGAGATGTGGCGATATGGGACCTGCATCTGAGGCCTCCCAGTTTCATTTGCTATAAGGGCTGTGGGTGTATGTGATGGTTCTGCAGATAGAAATGATTTAAATGAGAAAATGACTGAAGTAGCTGTTTTGTTCCTGGTCAGCACTGGAATGGCCCGGCCAAATTATACAAAATATTAACGATTTAATAATCCGCTTGTAACAAAGGAAAATTACTCATTAATGTAGGTGAGCCTATTCAGCTTTTTGAGATTCAACTAAAAGTTTAAAAGCAAAATGTTCTTTGTTTGGTATATTTCAGCAGCATTCTAGATTTAGAAATGAGCGCTGTTCATTGTGTCCTTCTGGGCAGGGAAAGAGGGAAGGGATGTAGTGAGCACGGACTGCAGCACTCATTTCCAGGGTTATTTTTAACAGTTCTGGGAATGCAGCTTATGTTTTGTCAGTTCCAGGCAAGTGTCCTGCAACCAAGCTGCATCCCAGGGCATAGTAGTAATGGCACATCATCTCACACTTGTCTCTTCATGCTTTCAGTGCACCAGCATAGCAGTGTCTCGGAAATGGTTGGCATTAGGCAGCACAGGAGGAGGACTCAATCTTATTCAGAAAGATGGCTGGAAGCAAAGGCTGTTTCTCTCTCACCGGGTAAGAACGAGGACATTCACACGTTGGTTGGAGTATGCTTTCTTGAATGTGAACTTTTCCAATGTAATTAATCATTTAGAGTAAAAGAAGAATGGAGACAAACTGTTCTCTATCTGATGCTCTAGGAAGGTGCGATCACTCAGATTGCCTGCTGTTCTCATGATGATGACTATGTTGCTGTAGCTACCAGGTAAGATACTCTTTGAATGATGGTCTTTTCTAAGTGCATGATTTTTTTTTTTTTTTTTTTTTTGGTTTTCGAGACAGGGTTTCACTGTGGCTTTGGAGCCTGTCCTGGAACTAGCTCTGTAGACCAGGCTGGTCTCAAACTCACAGAGATCCGCCTGCCTCTGCCTCCCGAGTGCTGGGATTAAAGGCGTGCACCACCATCCCTAAGTGCATGTTAAGCTGACAAGTGTGCTTGTTGTTAGGGTGACCAATCATCTCATGTCACCTAGCACTGTACTGGTTTAGAATGGAAATTCGTATTCTGGGGAATCATATCTGCTCAGTGCCCAAGCCATCTGGGAGGGGTATTTGGTCACCTTAGTGTTTGTGAAAAATGCTGATTTGAGGCAACAACATCTAAAATGGGAAGAGCCGCCTCTCCTTGAGGAGCCCCTGCTCACACCTGGGTATGTCTTACTTTTCTCTCAGAACCTCCTGCTTTGTTTGATTTTCATGTATAAGCCTATATTAAAATATTTTAAGAGTATCTCTAATCTTGTATACACACACACACAGAGACACACATACACACAAAGACAGATAGACAAGTGGAGAGAGAATGGAAACAGATAATTTAGAACTTTAAGTTCTCCTAAATTATTGATTCGATGGTCAAAACAAAGAAGTGAATGCTTTGATTTCCACTTTTTCCCCCTGCAAGTGTAAACAAGAGTTTACACTGTATTTAATATGGTAAATGTTATGGTGCAATTCAGTTGTATCTTTTTTGTCATTGCCCTAACTTTTTTGTGGTGATTTGATTTGCCTATAACTTATTTGCAGTCAAGGTCTCGTAGTTGTTTGGGAATTAAACCAAGAACGTCGTGGGAAACCAGAGCGAATTCATGTATCCTCAGAACACAAAGGCCGAAAAGTTACTGCCCTCTGTTGGGACACAGCTGTTCTGAGAGTCTTTGTAGGTGACCATGCGGGCAAAGTATCTGCCATCAAACTCAACACTTTGAAACAAGCAAAGGTGAGGAAATCTTCCAGCTCCTTGTTTCTGTGCTGTGGTGTCAGGTGTTAGTTTGTGGAGCTTTGAACGGAAGGATACAATTTTATTTGCCGTATTTCCTAAGCCTCGGAGAATTATCTTTTACTGACTTGTTTTAGTGTAGAGTGCTGGCAGAAGAAATATAGCTTCTGTTGTTTAACTGGACATACCAGAATATTCTGGCTTGTCCATCATGACCCATCAAAGTTATTATTTGATTCCTGATACATGTTTGATTCAAAATACAATTGAGCTGGTCAGTGTGGCACATGCTTTTAATCCCAGCACTTTGGGAGGCAGAGGCAGGAGGATTTCTGAGTTTGAGACCAGCTTGCTGAGTTCTAGGATAGCCAGGGCCACACAGGAATCCCATCTTAAAAAACCAAAAGGAAAAATGCAGTTGAAACCCTACATATAGCTAAGACTTTATTTGCTTTTTATTCAAAAGGAGAAATACTGTCATTAGGAGAAAAATTGTCTCATATATTTCAAAACTAATATTTTTTAAATTCCAAGTTACAAGTAGATAATAATGAACTGAACATTGAGAAATTTCTGTAGTTAGCTATCAAATTATTTCACAAATTTTTATTTAATTATTTTGTTCTTTTGAGACAGGGTTTCTCATGTAGCCTTGGCTGTCCTGGAACTGAATAGGTAGATCAGACTGGCCCTGAACTTACAGAGATCCTCTAGCCTCTGCCTTCCAAGTACTGGGGTCAATGGTGTGTGCCACCACCTTCAACCTCACAAATTTTAAGTGAGGGAAACTTTAATGTTCTTGTAGACAAATTAAATTTTTTTATTTTATTTATATTATTTTACATGCATGAGTATTTTACTCAAATGTGTTCCTATGTATTGTACATTCTGGGATTGGAGTTATGAACCGTTGTAAAGAACTATGTGGGTTCTGGGAATTGAACCCTAGACCTCCACAAGAATAAGTACTTTTAACTGCCGTTCATTCATTCATTCATTCATTCATTCATTCATTCATTCAAGACAGGGTCTCTCTACATAACCTGACTGTCCTAGACCTCATTTGTGCACCAGGCTGGCCTCAAACACACAGAAATCCGTCTGCCTCTGCCTCCTAAATGCTGAATTAAAGGTATAAGTCACCCTGCACGGCTTTTTTTTTTTTTAAATGTTTTGAACCTTTTCTTTTCTAATTTATCAAGATAGGGTCTTTCTTCATAGCATGGGCTGGCCTTGATCTCATAGGAGTCCTTCTGTCTTGATTACCTGAGTATTGAGACTATGAGTGTGTGCCACCACTCCTGGTGTGTTTTAACAGGGCAGACAGAGAGATTGTGTGCATCATTGTGAATGTATTTCCTTCTCACACCCACCCCTTTTAGGCAGCTGCTGCCTTTGTGATGTTTCCTGTTCAGACAATAATAACAGTCGACTCCTGTGTTGTCCAGTTAGATTATCTGGATGGAAGATTACTTGTGTCTTCACTGACTCGATCCTTCTTGTGTGACACTGAGAGGTATACTAACCGGCTACAACATCAGCTGTCTAGAATTTCAGAATTTTTGGGTCAAGTACTGCTAATCATGGAGCCAGAACCCTTCCAGTAAATTTGTAGTTGTTATAAGGAACCAGTTAAATGAAAGCTGACATTAGGAAATAGGAGAAAGAGGAGACAAAGGCAGGTGACTAAGACAGGCAATCAGCCCTACCCTGTGACATCACCTAAGTGCTGTGAGAACGCCAAGCACTTGCTTCAGTGTGTGGAGTAAGACTGCCCTGATTTTCTCTTTTTAAAATTTGTTGTGTATTTAATGATATTTTACTAATGGGCAACATTGGGTAAGGAATTACTGTAGGCTTTGTGGAGCTGACAGAATCCCACTAAAGTCTCAGGTGGAGACATGGGTAACAGTGAATGACAAAGGGATGTTTCAGAGGTGAAATATCAGAGCAGATTAGGAAACAGCCTAGATGATCATTACCTGTCACTGCCCAAGTCCCTTAGCTATTTCCCATGCTCAGAAGTATTCAGTGGCCATTCTTTGCATGCGGGCCCTGGCTGGTTTGCTGACACCCTGTTTCTTAGGATCATTCCTTCTTTACAAATTTGCTATGCATCCATCTCAGTGAGCTCAGTAGTCAAGCTGTTGGCCAACCACAGTTACTGAAATCTTTTGAACTATGACCAACCCTCTCTCACAAACACACAGGCACATGAGCAGACAGGTACACACAGAAGTATGCACAGAGACACACAAATAAAATTTGAAATTAAAGTAACCACTCAGTAAAGTAATACAACAAGAAGTGAAAAACTGGCAGTCAGAAAAACCCTTCCTGGAGTTAAAGAAATAGAAGGAAACTGAGTTTAGTCTTACATGCCTTTAATCCTATCACTCAAAGAGACAGGCAATGGAATTCTGAATTGGAGGCAGGTCTTAGCTAGGTAGTGATTTTCAGGGCTATGTAGAGAGACCCCCATCTCAACTAAATTAATGAATAGAAAAGAACTGTTATGCAGAACTTCAAGCATGCATAAAAAAGTGAGAATTCTGCAATTAAAAAGATGTTGAGTGTTCATTTCATGGGGGTACAGCTAGAGTTGAGTTGCAGTAATGTAGAACCTGCTGTAGAAATAGCATGTTGAACTGTCCCCTTCTATTAGCTGGGGTTCAGTTTGGAGGATAATAGATAATATAATTTAAAAGTTCAAATAATCTTTTTTAGTTTTAACCCACATTCTGTCCAACAAATGACATTCTCTAAAAATTGGGATGTGTGGACTGGACAGATCTCAGTGGTTAAGAGCACAGACTGTTCTTCCAGAAGTTCTGAGTTCAATTCCCAGCAACCACATAGTGGCTCCTAACCATCTGTAATGGTGCCCTTTTCTGGTCTGCAGGCATACATGCAGGCAGAACACTGTATACATATTAAATAAATCTTTAAAAAATATTGGGACTCCTAAGCTGGGCTTGGTGGTACATATTGTAGCTACATCACTTGAAATAATGGAGGCAGGAGGATTAGGAATTCAAGGTTCTCTTTGGCAACATAACAAATAAGCAGCATAATAAATAAAAGTATAACTTCTTGTATTGCTCTTTATATTTCAAAGCATTTTTACATCCAGGTTCTTATAGTAAAACAGTTTATTCACAAAGCAAATAAGTGGAAGACTGTTTATTGATTCTTCGAGAGTGTCAGAGTTGACTCCTGCTAAAGAGCATATTAAATCATTCTCCAAGAACAGACTGAGCTTGGCAATGGTGGCGCACGCCTTTAATCCCAGCACTCAGGAGGCGGAGTCAGGCAGATCTCAGTGAGTTTGAGACCAGCCTGGTCTACAGAGTTCCAGGACAGCCAGAATGTTACACAGTTAAACCCTGTCTCAGGAAACAAACAAACAAACAAACAAACAAAAGACTGAGGTCATGAGCCTAGTGAGCTGGAGCATGTCTGTAATTTCAGTATTTGAGGGCAGAGATGGGGACTAACAGACTGAGTTTGAAGCCATCCTTGACTGCGTAATGAGTCCCTGCCCCAAACAAAACAAAACTACTGAGTGCTTTTTGTGGACCAGACCCTGTATTTGTAATTCATAGTCCACCATTCAAGTAGACTCAACTGCCATGTGTGATGTGGTACTTGGTGCAAAAGCAGAGTATAAGAAACAGATAATTGAGCAAATGGAAGCCTAGGACATTTTTCAAAGGAAAAATGATACAGGCAAGTCATGAAGCAGACTTAACAGAAAACAAATAGACAAATGTAGAATCTAGACTTGAATAAAAACATATATGCACACATGCTTATACACGAATTACCGGAGGAGAAGGCGGGCTGTTAGAGGGAGGAAAGGGAGAAACACTGCACGCTGTCGCTCATGTGCAGTCTAGAATTATATATGGATGTTTAGTAAAGAAGCATATGTACTTGTTTAACTGCATCTGGATCTTGTCAAAGCAGACGGAGAAGGGACTAGTAGGAGAGGAAATTAAGAGGCTAATGGGGAGGCAATTACAAGCAGAGTACATGGCGTACATGTGTGAAATGTCAGAGTGGAACCCATTAGTTTGTTTGTAAAAAGAAAGTTATGCTTGTAATCTCAGCATTTGGGAGGCTGGGGCAAGAGAACTGCTGAAAGTTCAAATCTAACCTGGCCACATAGTAAGTTCTAGGTCAGCCTGGGCTACAGAGGGAGATCCTGGTTCAACAAAGAAAGCCAAACCCAAAAGACAAGAAACAAAAAGAGAATAGATAACAGGAGTTTTTAGGAAGAAGCTGATCATTATCACTCTGTTTCCCATGCAGCTTAGCTCTCATATCTAACTCATGGACTGCTAAGGAGCAGAATGTTCCAGGACACAGAATTTCAAAAAATTTTAAGAAAAGGAAGAGTTCATTGAATATTTGTAGTGAGGGAAGGTCTTGGAGACATTTGGAATGGTAGAGCTTGCATGGAATGTTCAAAGAATTGTGCTATACATAGTGACTTGGAAAGTGGTCAGTAAGGTTCACAGGTAAACTGAGTGGTTTTTAGCAGTAATGCTTTTTGGATCTGAAACAGGCCCTCCTCATTCTCTTGATAATAAACAGCACTGAAATGAAGATCTTGGCTTCCTGTCACAGAGTGGTTACGGTAACCTGCCCTGTTTGGACCAATCCATGCCACTGTTTTCTGGTGTAGTACAGAGAACAGAAAGAGGAAAAGGACGTGTGGGTGTGTGGGTTATATGGCTGTGCTGATTTGTAGTGCTATTCTCAGTTCCTTAATATGATTGTTTTTAGCATTTCTTTCTTTCTTTCTTTTTTTTTTTTTAAATAAACCTACTTTGTCTTTGTTTCTGGAAATTAGGGAAAAGTTTTGGAAAATTGGAAACAAGGAAAGAGATGGAGAATATGGAGCTTGTTTCTTCCCCGGAAAATTTGCTGGGGGCCAGCAGCCTTTGATTTACTGTGCACGCCCGGGCTCCAGGATGTGGGAAGTGAACTTTGATGGGGAAGTGCTGAGTACACACCAGTTCAAGAAGCTCTTGTCATTGCCACCCCTTCCTGTGATCACTACAAGGTAGCCATTCTCTGCATGGGACTTCCTGGAGCATTGGGTTAAAATCTATAGTGTTGTGGAATGTCCAAGATTTGACTATACCTTGTGAGAGTGAGGTATAATTTCTATCAAGATTTAGAGATACCAGAACAGTCCTTAAGCAGTTGTCTTTCTTATGACTAAAATGACTTGAGTAAAGCGAGGTGCAATTTAGACTCTTGAAGTGGTTTTCAAGTTGAAATTTTCTCTATATTGCAAAAAGTACTCTTTTAGGTTGTAATCAAACCGTCAGCAGGTGTGTTTGCCTTCCAGATCAGAGCCTCAGTATGATCCTGCAGTTGGATCCTCCCAGGCTTTGTCATTCCCCAAACTCTTGCATCTTAGGTAAGTTTTTCCTTTGTCCTTTTCTCTTTATTCAGAAGTATTTGCTTTTATATTTTTCAGATTTGTTGTTGTTTCATTTTTTCCGAGATGGTCTCACTATGTAGTCCTGGCTGTCCTGGAACTCACTTTGTAGTTCAGACTGGCCTCGAACTCAGAGATCTGCTTGCCTTTTCCTCTTGAATGCTGGAATTAAAGGTGTGTGCCACTACCACCCAGCCTGTTTTTCAATTGTTTAAAAAATGATGTTAGAGTTTGAATACAGGGCCTGTATAGCTGAGTGATTCTTCTTCCCATAAGCTAAACTCCAACCAGTCAGCTTAAAAAAAATTTTTTTATGTGTTTCTGGGAATCAGACTTGGTCTTATGCATGCTAGGCAAGCAGTCTACAAGTGAGCTGAATCCCAGGGTAGATTCTTGCTGTGTTGTTAAGGCTGACCTCCAATTCTTGGGCCCAATTAATTCCTTTCTCAGTTTCTCAAGTAACTAGGACTACTGTTGCTTGTTACTACATCCAAGCCTTTCAACTTTGTGTGTGTGTGTGTGTGTGTGTGTGTGTGTGTGTGTGATTTTTTTAAAATCTTACTTTACACATGAGTGTTTTGCCTGTATATATGTCTGTACACCACTTGTATGACTGGTTCCAGCTCTCTTGGAACTGCAGTTACAGACAGTTATGAACCACTGTGTAGGTGCCAGGAATTGAATTTATTTCCTCTGAAAGAGCAGCCAGTAGTAACCCCTGAGCTATATGTCTAGCCCCGCTTCCAGCTTTTTTTTTCTTCAAATTTTATTTAAAAAAAAAAAACTATTGCTTTTCATTTTACATACCAATCCTAGTTCCCATTCCCTCACCTCATTCCATTCCCTCCACCTTCTCCCCCCACCCCCCAATCCACTCTTCAGAGAGGGTAAAGCACATTGCTTTAAGGAAGGCCCAAGGCCCTCCCTACTATATCTAAGCTGAGCAAGGTATCCATTTAAAGACAATGGGTTCCAAAAAGCCAGTACAAGCAATAAGGATAAATCCTGGTACCACTGCCAGTGACCCCCACAGTCTATCCCAGCCGTACAACTGTCATCCACATTCAGAGGGCCTGGTTTGGTCCTATGCTGATTTCTTCCCTGTCCGGCCACAGTTGGTGAGCTCCCATTAGCTCAGGTAAGCTGTTTCAGTGGATGACCCCATCATGGTCTTAACCTCTTTGCTCATATTCTCACTCCTCCTACTCTGCGACTGGACTTTGGGAGCTCACCTGTGCTCTGCTGTGGATCTCCGCCTCTGCTTTCATCAGTTGCTGGACGAAGGTTCTATGGTGACATTTAAGATAGTCAGCAATCTGATTATAGGGCAAGACCAGTTTGGGCACCCCCTACTCTACTGCTTAGGGTCTTAGCTGGGGTCATCCTTGTGGATTATTGGGAATTTCTCTAGTGCCAGGTTTCTTGCTAGCCCCATAATAGCTCCCTTATCAAGGTATCTCTTTCCTTCCTCTCCGACTCTGTCCTTCCCCCATTTGACTATTCCATTCCTTCAAGTTCTCCTCTGTCTCCCCTCTTCCTCCCCTTCAATCTTTCCTTCTCCCCCCCCCCCCCCCCAATTTTCTCGGGATATTTTGTCTATTTCCCCTTTCCAGGGTTTCTCTTGGGGTTCTTATTGTTACTTATCTTCTCTGGGGTCATGGACTATAGGCTTGTTATCCTTTGCTTTACAGCTAGTCCCCGATTATGAGTGAGTACATGCCATCTATTTGCATGCAAATTTCAAGATGCCATTTTTTTAACCACTGAGTAATACTCCACTGTGTAAATGTACCAAATTTCTTTATGCATTTTTCAATTGAGGGGCGTCTAGGTTGTTCCAGGTTCTGGATATTAAAATGAATGCTGCTGTGAACATAGTTGAACAAATGTCCTTGTAGCATCATTGAGCATCCTTTGGGTATATGCTCAAGAGTGGTATTGCTGGATCCTGTGGTAGTTTGATTTCCCCATTTTCTAAGAAACTGCTATACTGATTTGAATCCAGTTAGCTTCCTTGGGTTGGAGTTTTCTTTCTAGTACTTTCTGTAGGGCTGGGTTTGTGGATATGTATTGTTTAAATCTGGTTTTGTTATGGAATATCTTGTTTTCTCCATCGATGTTGATTGAAAGCTTTGCTGGGTACAGTAGTCTGTGCTTATGTCCGTGGTCTCTTAGTGTCTGCAGCACATCTAGCCTAGGATCTTCTGACTTTCATGGTTTCCATTTAGAAACCAGGTGTAATTCTGATAGGTCTGCCTTTTTTATTTTTATTTTCTTTATTTCTTATTTTTTCTTTATTCTGTATGTTTTGCATTTTGATTATTATATCGCGTTTTTTTTTTTTTTTGTCCAGTCTATTTGGTGTTCTGTAAGCTTCTTGTACTTTCCTAGAGATACCCTTCTTTAGGTTGGGAAAGTTTTCTTCTGTGATTTTGTTGTATATATTTTTAGTGCACTTGAGCTGGAGTTCTTCTCCTTCTTCTATCTTTATTATTCTTAGGTTTGGTCTTTTCTGGTGTCCCAGATATCCTGGATGTTTTGTGTTAAGAATTTGTTGGATTTAACATCTTCTCTGACTGATGTATCTATTTCCTCTATAGTATCTTCAACACCCGAGAGTCTCTCTTCCATCTCTTGTATTCTGTTGGTTATGTTGTCTTCTGTAGTTCCCATTCATTTACCCAGGTTTTCCATTTCTAGAATCCCTTCCGTTTATGTTTTATTGCCTCTATTTCAGTCTTCTAGTCTTTTTTTCTTTTCTTTTTTTTTAATTAACAATTTCCACCTCCTCCCATTTCCTTCCCTCTCCCCCCTCTCCCTCCCTCTCCAGTCCAAAGAGCAGTCAGGGTTCCCTGCCCTGTGGGAAGTCCAAGGTCCTCCCCTATCCATCCAGGTCTAGGAAGGTGAGCATCCAAACAGACTAGGCTCCCACAAAGCCAGAACATGGAGTAGGGTCAAAACTCAGTGCCATTGTCCTTGGCTTCTCAGTCAGCCCTCATTGTCAGCCACGTTCAGAGAGTCTGGTTTGATCACATGCTCCATCAGTCCCAGTCCAACTGGCCTTGGTGAGCTCCCAATGGATCAGCCCCACTGTCTCAGTGAGTGGGTGCACCCCTCGCGGTCCTGACTTCCTTGCTCATGTTCTCTCTCCTTCTGCTCCTCATTTGGACCTTGGGAGCTCAGTCCAGTGCTCCAATGTGGGTCTCTGTCTCTATCAATCTTCTAGTCTTGAATTGTCTGAACTATTTGCTTCATCTGTTGGATTTTTTTCTTAGTTTTCTTGTGTTTCTTTGAGAGATTTATTGATTTCTTCCAATTTTTTCTTTTCTTCCATTCTTTAAGAGATTTTTTTTCATTTCCTCTTTATTTTATTTTTTTTTAATTTTTTTTAATTTTTTTATTTTTTTGTTTTTCGAGACAGGGTTTCTCTGTGGCTTTGGAACCTGTCCTGGAACTAGCTCTGTAGACCAGGTCTCCATCAACCTCATAAAGTTACATTTAAAATTGTTTTCTTCTGCTTCTTCTGGGTTAGGATGTTCAAGTCTTCCTATTGTATGACCACTGGGTTCTGGTGTTACCAAGTTGCTTTTTAGGTTATTGAATGACTTCTTGCGTTGGTGCCAACCCATCTCTTTCTCCAGTTGGTGCTGGCAGTGTCTTTGCCTCTTGGTCCAATCCTTGCAGTTGCTGTCAGTGTCTTTGGGAACTGTTTTCGGCCTGCTTTGTCCTGTTGCGATCTGTGTCTCAGAGAGCCACTGGGGTATCTCTTGGCCCCCTCTCTAGGTCTGCTCTTTTGGTTCACTTTGTGCAGTCACAGTCTGTGCTTCAGAGTTCCTCTGAGGTTGCGAGGGATAGGAGGATTTGGGGGCAGAGTGGGACTTGTAACTTACAGGGTTCGATCAATGGGTTGGGGGTGTTGGGATAGCCTACTTGCAGGAAGCTTGCCTGCTGGCTGGCTAGAGAAGCTGAGTTAGTTGGGGGAGGGACCCGGGCCTAGGTACAAGGGCCTAGAGAGTGGCGTGTCCAGCTAGGTGGGTGATCACTCACCTCTTGGTCCTCTCTGTGCAGTCGCAGCCTGTGCTTCAGAGTTCCTCTGAGGTCGTGGGGGATAGCCACTTTCATCTCTTAAGGTTGTTTTTATGTTAATTTATCTTTAGGACATTGGTACATGATTGTGTTGCATATAATATTCAGTAGTAAGATAAATGAAGAGATCCTTTTCCAAACTAGAAGGAGAGTTTATAATTGTCAGGAAGCTTTCTGGCAGTTAGTATTCACTGGTGAGGGTACTCATTCTTTTATAAACTCACATAAACAGTTGTGGAACCTGTTTTTGAAAGCTCAGTGAAAGCTTTCAGTTTTTGAAAGGCTTTCTGCCTTTTAGGTCTTCTTCCAACAAGTAACTTGCATGAAAGATCTGCTCCAGGCCGACTCAGTTCGTTTTCATGTAAGGGTTAGCTTACCTCGTTGCAGTAGGCCCAGAGTCAAATACTAAGCAGCATGGAGTGCTACTCTATCAGCAACTGTGCATGGGCAGAGGTGCAGTGTGGGATCTGTGCTTGAACTCTGCTTACTTTACTATGAGAAGTTATTCCTAATATCCCTTCTGCTAGTTAATATAACTGACTGAAAACTCAGAGAAGGATAGTGATTTTTATAGGTGCTCTGCCATGTGGTCTACAGACCGGGGCTTTTCAAAGGTAACTAGCTGCTCTTTCTTTCAAAATATAGTGAAAATGTTAACTTTTCCCCCCAAAGGTTAAATTATCTCATGTTACAACATCGACACCAAGGTATTTAAAGTGAATTATAGGTATTTTAACTCTGAAATTAATAATCTGTTCTGAAAGTTGCTGGAGAAAGGCAGCCACTTACTTGCTATACTTACATAAATCATATTTAAAAACTCCGTTCATTATTGCTCTCCTTGCATAGCATTTATCAGTGTTTATAATTTTGTGTTCATAAAATATTTATATCCTCCTTACCCTTAAACAGTAAGCTCCATGTGGGTTTGTGGCTACTTTATTCAGTGTTGTGTTTGTAGTTCTTGACATAGTATCTGGTAGATGGTAGTCATTTATAAATATTTGTTGAATATGTGATGTGTGGAGTGAGATGTTACATCGTGACCTAGCTATGTTAGAGATTGTATTTTTTTTCTCAGGTGGGGGATTTAGGTCAGTGGTAAAGCACTTGCTAGGTATGCAAAAGGTCCTGGGTTTGGTCCTCAGCTCCGGGGTGGGGTGGGGGGTGGGGTAAAAAGAATGTATTCCTTCTTAGGAGCATGCTTGGTTCTCCAGGTAGACTGTCGCTTTGAATTTAGTAATTTAAAGGGAACTCTCCCTTGCTGCAGGAAGCCAGGCCTTTCAGGGTCAAGCTTAGCTTTCTCAGCAGTAATTGATGCGGCTTTGCCTTCGTGACTGCTCTGGCGTGGGTTAGATACTTGTTTCTCTGTCCTCTCTTCAGACTACGTCCATCCCTCACTCATTGCCACTATCCGTATTCATTTGAGCATCACAGTGCTAAGTACACATTAGACCATCAGACAGTCGTTCATTCGATGAAGGCTGCTTTTGAAAAACAATAGCAGGCAAGCTGCTTCTGTTCTGTATGTTTATTCTTGCCCCCACATTTGTGTCTTATGGTGTTTCTACTGGTACCTCCTCCAAATCTCACATGGAGGCATTCTCTAAAAAATATTTTTGGATATTTATATGTATGAGTGTTCTTTCTATATGTGTGTATATGACCCACGTGTGTCTCAGGCTGCAGATATCTTGGAACTGGAGCTATAGATGGTTGCCAGCTTCTTATGTGTTGTATTTTCTGAAGGTACATTGGTGTCACTTTGTTGTTGTTACTGTTAAGAGTGCTGCATAGCCCTGGTTAGCCCTGTACTTGCTTTGTAGTACAGGTTGGCTTTGAACTTGTGACAATCCTCTTGCCTTAGTTTCCTTAGTGCTGTGATCATAGGCTTGAGCCCAGCTTCCTTGACTTATCTATCTATCTATCTATCTATCTATCTATCTATCTATCTATCTATCTATCTAATCTATTTATCATCTATTTGTTTTGAGACAGGCTTTCTCTGTGTAGTCCTGGCTGGCCTAAAACTTGCTGTGTAGACCAGGCTGGCCTCAAACTCAATGAGATCCACATGCCTCTGCCTCTGCTGGGATTAAAGGTGTGTGGCACAATGGCCAGCCTTCTTTGACTTTTTTGTTTATATTTTATATTTTTTCTTTGACTCCTTAAACAATTCTTTTAGCTTTTGTGACCTGGTTTATTACCAGTGAAGGAATAGAGGATGAAGAATGTTACGAATTATAAGTATGGGCTCCTATGTCTCCTTTGTATCTTTCATTTAATCCAGACTATCTGCTATTTCTTTTATATTCATTTCACTTAGGTGTGTGTGTGTGTTTACATATCTGTTCTGTGTGTGGGGTGGTGAAGGAAGTCTGAAGATAGTGTATTGGATCCCCTGTTGCTAGAGTTGGCAGCAGTTATAAACTGATGGCTATGGGTCTTGGGAACTGAACTTGGGTCCTCTGGAAGAACAGAATGCCCTTAACCACTGAACTAACTTTCCAGCCTCTGAATTATTATTTCTTTTCTTCTTTCTTCCTTTTTTTAAAATTTTATGTGCATTATTGTTTTGCCTGCATATATATCTGTGTGAGGGTGTCAGATCCCCTGGAATTGGAGTTACAGACAGTTGTGAGTTGCCATGTGGATGCTGGGAATTGACCCAGGTCTTCTGGGAAAAAAATCAATGTTTTTAACCACTGAGCCCTCTCTCAGCCCTTGGATTATTACATCTAGGGCATTTTGCAAGTTGGGTGTCTGAAATGGCTCAGTGGATAAAGATGCCTACTACCGAGCCTGATTACCTGAGTCTGAGCCATGAGAGCCACATGGTCAAAAGAGAGGACAGATTTTTGCAAGTTGTCCTCTAACCTTCACAAATGTTTCATGTCACATGCATTCCCATACACATACACACAAAGTAAATAAAAATAGAATTTTTAGCCTGTTGTGGTGGCATGCCATTAGTCCAAGCACTCATAGGCTGAAGCAGATGGACCTCTGAGTTCTAGGACAGCCAGAGCTATATAGAGAAACACTGCCTTGAAAAACAAAAGCTAAAGCAAAAACAAACAAAAAATGTAATTAAAAAATAAATTTTACAAGTTGAATATCCCCTCTTGTTGAAATTGGGGTGCCGGGATTGCATCTCCAACACCCCAACCGCCTGGCTAGCTTATGCCCGAAATAACAACACACAAACTATATTCATTTAAAGACTGCTTGGCCCATTAACTTCAACCTCTTAACCCATTCCTAATCATCTATGTAGGTACCCCAAGGTGTGCTTACTGGGGGGATTCTAGCCTACTTCCATCTTGGGTCGGTCGGAGCTTTATCGCTAGCATGCCTCAGAGAGCTGGGCCATCCTGTCTGCCCGCTAGACAGGAGCGTCTGGCTTCTCTGAGCGGAGCTGCGTTCTCTGAGCTCACTTCCTCTTCCTGTCCGCATACTATTCTGTTTACTCCTCCCACCTATGTTCTAACCAATTGGGCCAAGCAGTTTATTTATTGCTTATCCAATGAAATCAATAGATTGATATACAGATTGGTATATGACACTCCCACATCACTTCCCCTTTTTCTGTTTAAACAAAAAGGAAAGGCCTTAACTTTAACATAGCAAAATTACATAAAACAGTTATCAAGTAAAAATTACAATAATCGTTATCATAACTAAGGAAAAGTACAACTATAACTAACTATTCTTAATTCCATCAAAGACTCCAGAAAGATACAATATCACCTAAGCAAACAAGAAATAAGCAACGTTCAAACTCTAGAAATGACAGAGACATCTCACTGCCTGTACAGTCACCCAAAGTTCCTCTGTACCGTTGGGGCATCAATCTTCGGCCTACAGGCCCATAGTTTTCAGCAGACATTCCACAAAGCAGGAAATTTCAAAGGCAGTCTCTATCTGCTTGTCCTGAAGAATGTCTTGCAGACTCTTTCATGAATCAGGAACCCCGAAAGATCATCTCACCTTTAGGCAAGTTCAGTAGTCCTCTTTCTGTGGGTTCTCTGTTTCCAGTTTATGCAATAGTCCAGGCAAGAACAGTTTCTTGCCCAAATGGCTATCAAACTCCATAAGGATCCTCTTCGATGCCCATCTTCTTCTTGAAGTAGATTGGTGCTGCCAGGAGCAGAGTGTCTCATTGTCATGAAAAGTCCCAAGTTATTAAAACATTAAATGCCATATTTTGTAGTCTTTGAAAGATATGAAGAATGCCTATCTAACTAAAATATATCTCTATATATCTAGAAAATCTAACTAACATAACTACAAGCTTGACCATTATCGATGATTATCCATTAACAACCTATATACATTACATTTTTAAGTGAACTACACAATCACTACACCTAATCAAGATCAGAAATACAGATACATATAACAAAATTGACCTTAAATTCAAATCACTAAAGCAAAATCCACATCAATGCAAATTATTCATACCTATATCATATCCCCCTTTAAATGTAAAAACATTTATAAACCATATTTGGGAACATGGGCGCAGTTTTCTCTCCAAACTGCTTCCTGCTGAATGGGGGCGTTGTTAATTAGGTCTTTCATGGTATAACCTGTGTGCTAGTTTCATCTCAGTTGGCAGTTGAGCGAAGCAGTTTTCTAAAGGAGTTCACAGCAACCCTTCAGGAGGGTGTGGTCCATCATACCATATCGGAATAGAAGAAATGAACAGGGTCTCGTCCTCTGTGAAAACAAAACAAGAAACTCCTTTCCAAAGTATCATATCCTTACATCCAAATTCCAAAGTCAAGGCATTTTCACAATATCTATGTTGGGTTAGTTTAGCAGCATTTATAAGCAAATATCTTTTAGCAGCTCTTGCTCCTTCCTCAGCATTCAAACAATTCAAACAGAGCATAATAGCATACAGTATCAACATTCTCTGTGTATTTTCCATCTTTGTGCACTTTATTTTAACCTCTATTTCATTTATTTTTACTTTTAACTTTTTTGCTTTTTTGACCTGGACACTGTAGACCAGGCTGTTCTTGAACTCTCAGAGATCCGCCTGTCTCTGCCTCCCAGGCACTGGGATTAAAAGCGTATGCTACTACACCTTGAACTCACAGAGATCTGTTTGTCTCTGCCTTATAGGCACTGGGATTAAAGGCGCGTGCTACCACACTTTGAAGTCACAGAGGTGAATCTCCCTCTGCATCCCAAGTGTTGGGATTAAAGGCGTGTACTATCACAACCAACTTCTCTTTTTCTTCCAATTTTTTTTTTTACTCTTAGGAACTTACTTTTAGCTTGCTTATATTTTTAACACACTGTAAACCATTTAGAAATTTTCTTTGTCTTTGACGCTCTCTTTACTGTATCTCTCTCTGTTTTTCTGACCACACAAGTCTTTAATTTACCAAGCAATCTCAGTAGGACTAAAGGCGTGGCTTTGCCGGCTAGATGTAGCTCATTCCTTAACTTTCTGCCATTCCAACCTTTTGGCTGAGGTACCGGCCAGAGCCGCGTTCAGTGCCACAAGTCTACAGTGTTTCAAGGTCCCTGCCAGCAATTAAGCTGCAACAGACAACACTCAAGTCCTTTCTCTGTAGTCTGCCCTCCTGCCTCAAACAGTCAGAGTTTGCCCTGGCAGGATGGCCCAGAAAGCTGGCATTTTTAAACGGCGTAGCTTTTTTTTTTTTTTTCTGCTACGGCTGAAAACCGAAAAACATGCGTTCAGCTTTTCGTCAATACCGTTTCAGTGTTTCGTGGCAGGACCTCTTAATGAGCTGCAGGGTTTTGCAGCTAAAGCTGAGTCAGGAAAGCCTCTCTTAGATGAGAGCGCATGCTTCCCTCTAGCAAGCAGAGCAGAACTGAGAAACTGCTGCTACCAAGAAAACAAACATGCCTTACTCTTTCCCAAGCTTTCTCGGGCTTTCGGTGGGTTCAGTTTTCCACACGTTGGGCAGCCATCTGTTGAAATTGGGGTGCCGGGATTGCATCCCCAACACCCCAATCGCCTGGCTAGCTTATGCCCGAAATAACAACACACAAACTATATTCATTTAAAGACTGCTTGGCCCATTAACTTCAACCTCTTAACCCATTCCTAATCATCTATGTAGGTACCCCAAGGTGTGCTTACGGGGGGGGGGGGGGATTCTAGCCTACTTCCATCTTGGGTCGGTCGGAGCTTCATCGCGAGCATGCCTCAGAGAGCTGGGCCATCCTGTCTGCCCGCTAGAATCTCTGAGCGGAGCTGCGTTCTCTGAGCTCACTTCCTCTTCCTGTCCGCATACTATTCTGTTTACTCCTCCCACCTATGTTCTAACCAATTGGGCCAAGCAGTTTATTTATTGCTTATCCAATGAAATCAATAGATTGATATACAGATTGGTATATGACACTCCCACATCACCCTCTGGCTCTTAAAGGTGTTTTACCAATTTTACTGATTATGATCATAGGCGTGTGATTATATACTGTTGGATATGTATGGAATAAAGCTGCAAGTTCTCAGGATTATAATCTCGTTGGAGATGTTTCTTTCTGCAAAATAGACTGCAGTGCACGAT
This sequence comes from Microtus obscurus, assembly GCA_963919715.1. Lineage (NCBI taxonomy): Eukaryota > Metazoa > Chordata > Mammalia > Rodentia > Cricetidae > Microtus > Microtus obscurus. The sequence continues at coordinate 4,995,621 of CAWTZC010000707.1, forward strand.
GAAGCAGTGGACAAGAAACAGCCACGTCAGGAGAAGGTGCTAGACTGTGGACTGTGGGGCATCAGGGGAGAGTGGCTAGACTGGGAGAGCATGTGTTCTTGGTAACAACCTGGCAATCACGTGAAAGGAAGTGATGTCTATAGATATAGGGGAGACAGCCAGAGAGTCAGGGGTGTGTACTGAAGAAAGGGCCTGAGCTTCTGGTGGGAAACGAGGGAGAAAGTCCTGTGAGGTTCAGAGGGAAGCTCCAGCTTTGGTGGCTGCACTCTGCAGTCTAAATGGGAGGTCTTCTGCCTTCACACTGAATAACCCTGGCATGTGATTACCTCTCTGACAAAATAGCACTTTTGTAGCTTAATGGGCCTCATTAGAGAATATAACCGGAGCCCTTCTTAATACTTCTGGTATGGATGGACTTGGCCAGGTCTTCTTAGCCTGTGTTCACCTACATACACAGATCAAGTCAGAATTTTGCCTTTCTTGATAGGGATTCCTGAGTTGATTGACTATGAGTTACTGGTCTATTTAAATGAGTGTCTGTCTGTTTTATCTGAGAAGTTGCATAAGGATCACATAATTCCCTCTTAATAGGTTTTTCTTTTTCCAGAGATCAGTCTCTTTTTTTTCATAGAAGCTATTTGTGTTTGTGCCTAAATTTTCCCAATTTGACACCACTTGATCCTATGTTTTTATCGGGCTTAGGAAGAAGATGGTGAGGTTGAATCAGCTGGGCCACTGCTGTATTTCCTTTGTATTGTCTGATTTTACTTTAATAGCCAATGAGAGATTGAGTCCAGAGATTTTTAAAGTTCTATGCTCTAGTGTACATGAGGGTGTTTTGTTTTGTTTTTGACCTCTTTTATTTTCTCTTCCAGTGAACACTGTGTGCTGACATGGACAGAAAAAGGAATTTATATTTTCATTCCTCAGAATATTCAAGTTCTTCTTTGGAGTGAAGTCAAGGGTAATTGTATTTTTCTTTCTTAAGTAACTTTTAGTCTTTTAATTGTGTGTGAAAATTAATTATATTATGATTATTTTATAATGTGAGAAGTTGAAAATGCAGGGAATAGTCATTGTATGTGACTAACAGAAAATCAGTCCCTGTACTCATGGTTGAAACCAGAAATATGGGAAAGTTTAGCATAGCTGGTAAGATAGTGCTTTGGCTTTGACTTTTAGAGTCTTTTCTGCAGAGAAAGGAGGGAGGTCATGATTGATCCACATTGATTTCTTATAGGTTGTTTTCCACCAATTGAGGATGTCCCTTGCAAATTAGTATGTTAAATTCTTTCATGGTGTTCATACCTACTACTTATGCAAGATTCATCCATTTATATACTTGTTAAAATCTATTCATGTGAGTGCCGGGTTGTAATTTTCTCGAATGTTATAGTCTGACTCAAAGCATACGCTCTACTTTTGTACTCCCAATTCCTTTTCACAGGAATTAGCATTTTAAAATTAGGATTTTAGATCAGAAAGCTCATTTGTTTTCTAATCTTAGAAAAGTGTCTAACTATGATTTCTTCATTGAAGTACAAGTATAAAAAGAAATGAAACTACACTGAGCCAAATCATTTTTTCCAAGACAGGGTTTCTTTGTGTTGCCTTGGCTGTTCTGAAACTCACTCTGTAGACCAAACTGGCCTCGAACTCACAAGATCCTCCTCCTGCCTCTGCCTCCCGAGAGCAGGGATTAAAGGCATGCCCTACCACAGCTTGGCAAGCAAAATCTTATTTAAGATTTTTGTAAGTATGATTTTAGCCCATGTAAAAATGATAGGGTTTCCCTTCCACTGCTGGGGAATCAAGAGTGGGGCCTTGTACATTCTAGGCAAGGGCCCAATCGCTAAGCTGCTTCCCTAGCCCAGGCCTTAAAAAAAGAGCAAGAGGTATTTGATTAATGTCATGTCTGTTCACCTTTGTGGTTTTGTTTTTGTTTTGTTTTTTTTTTGTAGATATTCAGGATGTAGCTGTCTACAAGAATGAGTTGTTCTGTTTACACTTTAATGGGAAAATCTCCCATCTTTCCCTGTTGTCTGTTGAGCGCTGTGTGGAACGCCTGTTAAGGAGAGGCCTGTGGGACCTGGCTGCTCGCACGTGCTGTCTCTTCCAGAATTCTATCATTACTAGCAGAGTGAGTTAGAGCTTACCTGTGATTGTTACTTATGGGTTGGTCAAACCATCCTAGCTTCCAGGATTGTTATAAAGTTGCTTATCTTTATTAACTGTTCTGTATGACTTAGACATGTAGAGTTAAAGTCTTCAAAGAAAGCTTGGCAGTTATATCTGTGAAGGGTAATAAAGATGGTGAATTTTTTGGTTTTAAGAAAATATCAGAGCTGGGTGTGGTGGTGCACGCCTCTAATCTCAGCACTTGGTAGACAGAGGAAGGTGGATCTAAGTGAGTTTGAGACCAGCCTGGTCTACAAAGTGAGTTCAAGGACAGTAAGGACTAGCAGGGTCTCTAAATCCTGTTTTGGAAAACAAAAAGCAAGCAAAAAGTCAGATTAATTTACAAATATATTTTCATTTTAGAGCTTGATTTAAAGAGGATGATTGTGCATATGGTAACTCTTAATATATAATTAAGACTGATTAAGTCTTGCTAGCTTACTAAACCTCAAAACATCTTATTCTTGTGTGAGCACTGTGGCTGTTTAGATATAGATGTGGCTGTAAACAGTAAGCTGATCTCTTGGGATTTTTTTTTCCTTTTATTAGGCAAGAAAAACATTGACCGCCGATAAATTAGAGCATTTGAAATCGCAGCTGGACCTTATAACCTGCAGTGAACTAATTTCTCAACTGGATGAACTGATCTTAAAACTTGAGCCTTTGGATTCAGCTTGCAGCAGTAGAAGAAGCTCCATTTCATCACATGTGAGTGCTTTTCTTTTTAGCTTATTTGTTTAGTGTGTGTGTGTTGGGGGAAGGGGACATGTGCATGCCAGCAAACACAAATGGAGGTCTGAGGCCAGCTGTCAGGAATCAGCTCTTTCCTTCCTCCATCCGAGTCCTGAGGATTGAATCAGGATTGAATCAGGATGGCATCAGGCGCCTTTACCCACTAAGCCATTCTGCCAGTCCTTGATGAGTTTTTGGATCTTTCGGGGAAATGAGCAAGTCCAAGGATCTGTTTTGCTTTCCATGGAGTAATTTTTTGAGGAAAGTGTCATGGAGATGTCAGCTTTTTTTGTTACTTTTCAGACACCCTGAGCTGAATACTTTGTAAGAAGGGAAAGCTTATTTTGGTGTGTGGTTTGAGAAAGTTTAGTACATGGTTAGCTGGTATTGTCCATTAGGGCTTTGGCAAGAAGAACATGATAGAAGAAAGCTGCTCACCTAATGATATCCGGGAGCTGAGAGAAACGAGGAGGGAATGGTCCCAGTATCACATTTAAGAGCATACCTCCAGTAACCTAACTTTCCACTGCGCCCTACCTCTGAAGGTTTACCACCTCCCAGTGGCACCATAGAATCCAAAATATAGCAGGGGAGCTTTCTCCCATGATGGGCAGCTAAGGAAAGTCAGGTGTGTTTTGAAGCTGCATTTGTTTACGTCACTGTTTACTGCCTGCCGTTCCCAAATGTCCTTCACATAGCTTCCTGTCTAGGTGGGGTGGCTTTCAGTCTGGGCTTTCAGATGTTTTATGTCACCTCAGGTCTCAGTGCTACTCAGGACTGTCTCATTTCAACTCCCTTCCTCACTGCCTGCTTTCCAAAGCCAAGCTGAGAATTTGGTGGAAGACAATGGTGTCACTTGCTCATCTGAGCCCATGCTAGGTGTCCGCACTCTCCACAGTGTGTGCTGATAACTGTAGTTGACTGCTGACCTTTGGCCTAGTGTTGGTCTTATTCTGAAAAAGATGTGTTGCTTACACTGAAGAACATTGATTTTGAGGGGAATTCTTTTCATTTTTAGGAAAGTTTTAGCATCTTGGACTCTGGTATTTATCGGATCATCAGTAGTAGAAGAGGCAGTCAGTCCGAAGAAGACTCTTGCTCCCTTCACAGTCAGACCTTCTCAGAAGATGAAAGACTTCGAGAATTCGCCTCACCCCAGGAAGAAGAACAGCCAGAGCAGGACTGTGGAGCAAACAGAAATGACGGTGATGAGTGCATCTCTTGTTGTTCACTGATGAGGGACAGTGCTCTCTGTGAATTGACAGGATAATCTTATGCAGAGAGTTTCTGTCAGTTATGAGTAAATTTTAAGGTATTAGAGACTAGCCACCTATAGATCTGCTGGTCACTTGGAGATAGTGATGTGTAGGTTGTTTTTAACCTCTTGTTTGGACTAACATTTGTAAAGTGTCTAATTTGGTTCATGTATCAAAATGCTGGACAGGTTAAGACTGATAATTAGCCAAAATAATGAATACTTTTTTTTAACCATAACTAACCACATTATTTTCCACCAGGAATGAAAGATAGCTCCAGTTTTGGGAGCCATTGCCTTCCCTTTTCAATGTTCCAGCATTCCTGTGACTGAACTGTTGAGAAGAGATTAGTAGAAACTCTAAACTACCTTTGTGACTTGTGGGGATACAGGGTTAGTAGTTGATAAAGGTACCCGGCTCAGTGTTTCATGTGGACCATCCATGCATCCCAGAAACCTGTGTTCTGTGCTCATTTGTATCTGGGTCAGTTATGATTTTGGTACTGAATCCTTCATTTCCTTTGGTTTATTCATTGCTGATTTGTTTAGCTTTGTATAAAAAACTTTCATGTGATTAGATGTTTGTTTCTCCCTGATTCTGTTTATTAGACAGTGTTTCCCATGGTCCAGTGATGTCTGAGACAGATAAGAGTGAAGCTTTTCTGCCCTTCAGCATTCCACTGCCATTTCGTTCCCCGTCTCCGCTGGTGTCTCTTCAGGCTGTTAAAGAAAGGTAAATGAACCAGCCATGTCACTTTGCTTCAGTTGTCACATGACATACTGAGAAGAAGGCATTGTAAATGTTAAATAGAAGTCTTACGCTATCTCTCTAATAATCAGTTAATGTGAACTGAGTTCCTCTTCATTTGTGTGGCTGAGTAGTTGAGTCGTAGATGAGCCCCTACTCCTACCACAGACGTGGCACAACTAAGTATGTTAGCCTCTTCCCCGGTGTACGCCATAGTGTGTCCACGTGGAGGTAGAGGACAACTTCATCTCATCAGTTCTTTCCTTCTCCGTGTGGAGTCTAGGGATCTGACTCATCTTGTGAGGCTTGGTGGCAAGTGCCTTTACCTGCTCAGCCCCTCTCTGGCCCATTTAGTCTTTTCTGTGTGTGTGAAGATTTATCTATTTGTATTGATGTGTGTGAACTTGTGTGAGTTCATTTACACCATGCTGCCTGTGGAGGCTAACCCATGTCAGATCTCCTGGAACTGGAGTCACAAGCGGTTGTGACCTTTATATGGGTCCTGGGGACTGAACCAAGGTTCTCAAAAGAGCAGCAAACACCCTACATCAGTCTGGCCTATTAGTTATTTCTTGATCCCTTCTCACTAAATGGGTGAATCTGGAGGATCTCCCCCTTCTTGAGACATGTTCTTACTATGTAGCTCTAGCTGGCATGGAACTCCATATGTAGATCAGCCTGGCCTCAAACTCACGGAGATCTACTCTGCCTCCTGAGTGCTGGGGTTAAAGCACACCACCACATCTGGAGAACTGGAGATTTTATGAACATTAATTAATGTGTGTATGTCTGTGAGAGGATGTCAGATCCCCTGTAACTGAAGTCAGACAGTTGTAAGCTGCCATATGGGTGACTGGAATTGAACCTGCATCCTCTGGAAAAGCAGCCAATGTTCTTAACCGCTGATCCATCTCTCCAGCCCTTGAGAATTGGAGATTTTTAAAAAATTTTTATTTATATTTTATGTATGAGCGGTCCTCATATATACCTGCATGCTAGAAGAGAACATCAGACATCAGGTCCTATTATACATGGTTGTGAGCCACCATCTGGTTGCTAGGAATTGAACTCAGGACCTCTGAAAGAGCACCCAGTGCTCTTAACCACTGAGCCATCTTTCCAGCCCCAGAACTGGAGGTTTTTGAGAATTCTTTCTAGTCTGTGTATGAAACCAATCTTGGCACTGATAATGAGAGAGAAAATGTATCTTCTGCCCAGCTACTTGCCCGTGTCTTTCTGGGTGCACATTCTTCCTGTAGAAGGGTCTGTTCCTTATTATTCTCTGATCAGGAAGTGACTGATGATCACATGCTTAACTGAGTTGAAAGAGACATTACATTGAAGAGACAACTGCCCTAGAAACCTACCCTTTAGCATTGACTCACTGGCCTCAGGACAGTTTTACAAACACAGTGAGTCATCTTACTGTAAGTTTATATGAGCCTCATGTGAAATGGGGTTGCTCAGAGAAATTGTTTTAAGCAACCTGTCTTGTTGTTAAACTCAAGCTGGCTATGCAGTACTAATGGAAACAGGAACGTCAGGAACCAGATTTTTCACTCCTGACAGTGTTGATATATTTTCATGTTAGGGTTTTGATATTTGACTTCCAGTGTTTCTTGCTTTGTGCGTAAAACAACTGAGAAGATTGGCACCCTTCACGCAAGCCCAGAGCTGAGAGAGACCTTTGAATCCAAGGATGCTGACCAAGCACACGAAGAGGAAGTGAATGCAGTAACCTGCCATCTAGAGGAAGACGCCGAGTAAGCCTTATGTCAGAGTCTGGAATGCTAGACCACTGCCAGTGTGAATGTGTCAGAGACTACTGTGAGAGACCTGTATGTATGACGCTGCTCACTGAAGATTGTTGTGTAGCTCAGAAACTGTAAGTTCTAGTTTACGAGGAATTAACTCTGTTGAGACAGGGTTTTAGTTTCATATCTCATTCACCTTTCTCCCTCTCTGTCGTCTTGTCACCTTCCTGGAATGTCAGAGGAGTGTTAGATTAAGAGGAGGTGGCTGAGATCCAGGTCCTGTCCTAGCTCTTCTGAATAGCTTAAACTCTAAGTCATTAATGCTGCCTGGCCTATCAGCTCTAGGATATGCTATCCCGTAGTGAATAGAAACGGAATGTTTGGTAAAGATAACGGGAGTAAAAGACTCTAAGGCAGGGCGACATGTGGCACACTCGCCATTTAGTAAGCAGTGGATAGGAGTCTTGGTCTAAGAAAGTTTTGGTTGCCCCTAATCTTGTGAATAGGATTATTTCTTTTTTATGCTTTTCTAGGGAGAAAGAAATTAGTCAACTTCCTGAAGAAGACAGGCTTCAAGAACTCAGAGCAGGGACAGCGGAAGCAATGTGAGTGTGGAGGATTTACCATGAGTGGGGTTGGCCTTGGGCAGTATCAGTAGTCGTCTTGACTCTCTAGGTCAGAGGTATTTGCCATGGATGTTCAGGAGTCAGTAACGTACTCGAGAGGCGGTGATGTCTGTCTAATTGGACTTTTGGGATAATTGTCATTTAAAGAACTCAAAAGCAACATTTATTCTAGAGGAGTATGCTTTATCAGTTAGGTTTGTTCTAAAATAATCTAATTTTTAAAAACAAATGAGACAATGTTCACATTCATCTGTTTTGCATAGGACCAAGTTACTGGACCCTCTGGTTTTATTTGAACCCAAGTCACTAAGAACAGTTTTACAGAAGTGGCTTTCACAATTAGAGAAAACGTTTGCCTTGAATGGCTCTGCTGACATTTCCTGTAGCAGCAGTCTGCCTGTGAGCCCGGATGTGCAACTCCTTAGTGAGTCCGAAGAGAAAGGATTAGATGAAGACAGTGAAGAAGAAAAGAGGAATTCTTTAGGCGTTGAAGAAACTGGTGGTCATACAGCCTGTGAATCTGTAAGCATCCTCAGTGAGCCCTTGGGCGACATTTTTCGAGTATATTCTCCGTATACCATATCAAACAGTCTTCAGAAAGACCTGGCAGAATTGACAACGCTGTGTTTGGAACTAGGTGTGCTGACTTCTGTAGTGGAAAGCACAGGGGGACATGTGGACTGTGCTTTACAGCAGCTCTCTCCTGAGGTCCTGGCTTGCCGTTTCCTGAAGAAGTATTTTTTTCTCCTGGACTTGAAGAGAGCAAGGGAGAGTATCAAGCTAAGTTACACCAACAGCCCTTGTGTTTGGGACACTTTTGTTGAAGGACTGAAAGGTAATAGTCAGATGTCATTACCACTTGTAGAGGTGTTTTATAATGTGGAGGCCTGACAAAGATTTGAGTAGAAAACTTACCTTGCTGACCAGCATTCCCTTTTGTTTTCTGTCCATTCCTCCCTCCCTCTCTCTCTCTCTCTCTCTCTCTCTCTCTCTCTCTCTCTCTCTCTCTCTTTCGACAAGGTTTCTTTGTGTAACACCCTGGAACATGCTTTGTAGATCAGGCTGGCTTGAACTCACAGAGATCCGCCTGCCTTTGTCTCCTGAGTGCTGGGATTAAAGGCGAGTGCTCCCAATGCCCAACTATTGACTCCTTTAAAAAAGTATTTATTTGTTCCAGGATGGCCAGGGCTACACAGAAAAACCCTGTCTTGACAAAACAAGAAAACAACAAAAGGAACAAAAAAAAAAATCATTTATATTTTTTGTATATATATGTGTCTCTTTGTCTGTATATATGCTGTATAATGCAGTGAAGAAGCCAGAAGAGAGCATCAGATCCCCTGAAGTAGGGGTTACAGGTGGTTGTGGGTGGATGGAAACAAAACCTATGTCTTCCTCAAGAGCAGCAAGTCCTTCTAACTGAGTCAGCTCTCCAGCCCCTCCAGTCTTTTTAAATTTTTTATTTGTATGTGTGAATGTATGTACGTATGTATGCATGAATATGCCTGCAATATATATATATATATATATATATATATGTATATGTATATGTATCATGGCACAATTTTAGAGATCATAAGACAATTTTGGAATCAGTTCTGTCCTTCCACCATGTGGGTCCCCAGAATTGAACTCAGGTATCATCAGACTTGGTGACAAGCATCTTTTTCCACTAAGCCATCTCAGTGGCCCTGTGTTCTACCCATTTAAGCTTTAATAGTTCTTCAAACATTGACTTACTGTGTTACTCTGTTATAAAAAAATTTATTTTGTTTTGTTTTTTGATACAGGATTTCTCTGTGTAGCCTTGGCTGTCCTGGAGTATGCTCTATAGACAAGACTGGCCTAGAACTCTCAGAGATCTGCATGCCTCTGCCTCCCGAGTGCTGGGATTAAAGGTGTGCGCCACTACTGCTCCGGCTTGGATGCAGTTCACACTAGCTGGTGTCCACCCATACAGATTTGTATTCATACCTGTTGCTCTTCTCTGCTGCATTACCCTATTTTTTGAAGTTTTTTGTTTTTGTTTTTTTTTTTGCCTTCAAAATTCTGCTTGAGTAACAGAAGCCACATTGACTCTTGCTGTTGTGACATTAAACACAATTTTTCTTCGTTGCTCAGTCAGTTGCCACGGGTAGTGACATACTTGCCTGTTATCTCACTTGAAGGTCTTTTGGCTTCCTCGAAACTACATCTACAGTTACAGTTCCACTTCAGGTCACATATAGCAGTTTAAAAGCACAGGTTGTGTTCATGTGACATAAGCAAGATACTTGTTTTCAAATAGAGTGTCTGACAACAACACTCCTAACTTAAATTGCATCTTTTCCCTTGTGTGGTCATCTTCAACCTTGATCCCAGAAATTGGCAGCAAAGTCTGTGAGTGCTTGGTGACCACTATAGCAGTCCTAGCTAGAGCATGCAATGTGCAGCCGAAGTCATGGGTACTGGCATGAAGCCGTTCTTGCGTCTCCAGCTCTTTAAGTTCTTGTCTGACACAGTCAAGTGGAAAGCAGCATGGGGGCAATTGCTGTCCTTTTAGTAGAAACTGAAAATTGACTTTAGACAGGTGCCACCTGTCTGATAATATTCCAGTTATGGACGGTGTGGTTTTGTTGTTTTGTTTTGTCTTTAATGGTTTTGAGGATCAGAGAGATGTTTATGAGGGCAAAAGCACTTGCTGTACAAGGCTGGAACTGTGACTCCCATCTCCAGAACTCATATTAAGATGGAAAGAGAGAACACTCTCCACCATGTGTTCATATACATGCTGTGGCATGCATTCCCTCCCACACACGCAAACACATCAAACACACGCATGCACGCACGCGCGCACACACACACACACACACACACACACGGATAATAAGTACGGGTATTTTCTAGGTTACCACAGACAGTAAAGGGTTTCATCATGACATTGTCATATATGTGTCATCATATATTTTCTCCTTCATTTCCTACCTTCTTTTTCCTCCTTCCAGCTGATGCCTTTCCCTGTCTAGTTCTCTTCTGTTCTCTTGCTCTCTCTGTGTCAGTATAAGAACATATGCCATTTGTCTTTTTGAGTCTGACTCGTTTTGCTTAACATGATTTCCAATTGCATTCATTTTCCCACAGATGTCTTGATTGCATTTTCCTCTATGACTATATAAATTCTATCTTTATATGTACCATCTTCTTATTCATTCATCTGCTGATGGACATGTAGACTTGTTCAGTTTCTTAGCTGTTGTGAACACTGCAGCTACGACGTGGATAAGCTGGTATCTTGGTGTGTTGACTTGGGATCTTTGGGGTGAATGCCCAGCAGTGGTGCACCCGGGTCATACGGCAGATCCAGTTCCAGCTTTGTGAGAAAACTCCTATAAATTGTTATAGCGACTGACAGTTTGCACTCCTGCCACAGTGAGTGAGCCCTTCTTTTCCCGCATCACAACAAGCTGTTTTCTTGATGGAAGGCAGGTTCTGAAACTATTCTTGATTATGTGTCTTAGGACCACTGAAAACTACTGGGGAAAAAAAATCTCATTTTACGTTAAAGTCATACCCTTTCTCTCTTGCTCTTTTTCTCTTCATCCTTTCTTCCCTTCCTCCCCCTTCCCTCCCTCCTTCCCTCTTTCTCCCTTTCTTCCCTTTCCTTCTTGACAGTGTCTCTCCACAGAGTCCTGGCTGACCTGGAGCTCACTACATAGACCAGGCTGGCCTCAAACTCGTGAGATCTGCCTGCCTCTGCCTTCTGAGTGCTAGGCTCAAAGGTGTGCCACTACACTTGGCCTTTTTTCCTTTTTAACCCTAAAGAGATTTGTAACAAGATTGTCACTCACTTCATTCAGTAAGTTTATCTGTGAATGACTTCTGGCTGCTCCTCAAAGTCAGTTCTTCCTACTTAGGATGAATATTTTCTTGAATATTGTTTTTATCAACTTTATTGAATTTATTTCTAAGAGATGATATGGGAATACTAATTCTATAAAGCCTGAGCAGTTTGGCATTGATGATAGAGATATCTAGCTTGTGATACACACACACACACACACAGATACATACATACACATATGTATATATATGGTACACAGCCTATAAACTTATTTTTCAAGCGCAGTAGAGACTATTTGTTCTTCTGTTCTCTGAAAATTTTTCCTCTTCTGAAGAGGAGAAGCTAAGTGCTAGTGCTTGCTGCTCTTGTAGAGGACCTGAGTTTGATTCCTAGCATCCTCATCAGATGGCTTATAACTCCAGCTCCAGGGGATCCAATGCTCTCTTCTGATCTCTAGGTACCCCAGCACACACATATGCAAAATAAAAATTCTAGTGAGTTTTATTTCCCAATTTAACTTTATGTTTTTAAAAAGTTGAGATTTTATCCCGTCAACTTCTGTTTTTGTCTCCTGCAATGCTTAACAAATATTGGGGTGACACTAGTGGGTGACAGTAGGGTGTGGTGAAGACGGTTAAATGAATGTGTGCAAGAATAGTTGTAGCAAAGAGGTGAAGGGAAAGGCTGTTTTTTTCTTTGTTTTCAGAAATGGCAAGTTCTAATCCTGCATACACGGAGATGGAAGACAGAGACCTGCCCCCAGCATTACAGTTCCTGGATGGCTCGGTCCCTTCAGATAGCCCCTTGTTGATCGCGTTTGCCACCCGGTGGGTAGTCCTGTACATTGTTTGTGGGACCCTAAACATTCGCAATGTTTTTATGGATTAGTATCTAAAGTTTGGCGCATTTGCATATTGTACAGCTTCTTCTTCTTTTTTTTTTTTTTCGAGACAGGGTTTCTCTGTGCAACAGCCCTAGCTGTTCTTGAGCTAGCTGTTGTAGACCAGACTGGCCTTGAACTCACAGAGATCCACCTGCCTCTGCTTCCCAAGTGCTGGGATTAAAGACATGTGCTACCACTGCCTGGCTTTTTGTACAGCTTCTTATTAGAATATTTATTTTTATTTCTAATGAATCCATAGTATAACCAAATCATATGGCATTGAAGTTGGAGACTGATGTGCTGTTTTCAAATACAGATTGTATGATAGGTTTGGGGAGTCTGCCCTTCGAGCCTTCATCAAGTTTTACCCGTCCATCTCGCCTTCAGACATCGCACAGCTTTGCCGTCATCACCCAGCTCAGTTTTTGGCCTATCTCGACAGTCTGGTGAAGTCAAGGCCTGAAGATCAGTGGTGAGAAGGCGTGTGTAGTCTCTGTTCTAGGTGGAATGTTGTTTCTGTTGTATGAGCTGTGGTCACGAGGGTGAGTCACCTACTGTGGAAGATGAGAATTTGGGCGTTTTTACACCCTCAGCACACACTTCCCCTCCTCTCTGAGAGAGTCTCAGATTCTCCGTGTAACATTCAGTCCTTCATGCTGCAGAGATGCTGGCTAGCCAGTTAGGAGCACCTGCTGCTCTTGCAGGTGACCCTGGTTCCATTCCCAGCATTCATGTGACAGCTCACAACAGTCTGTAACTCTAGTTATGGAGATCTGAGTGGCCTCATATGGTGCGCGTAGGTGCAGGCAACACACACACACATAAAATGAAAATAAATAATCTTCGAAAAGAAAACAAATTCTTGATTCAACAGGATTTCATGCAAAGCAGACAAGATTTTTATTCCCCTGCCAGTGAGTGCTTTTCATTACAGTAGCCTGGCTTTCAGGAGTGGATTTCTGTTCCTGCTTCTTTTCTTTCAGGCTGGGCCATCATTTGTCCTCTCCATGGCAGTCAGTCCCGTTGAGTTATATGACTGGAGAGTCTTCCTTTCCCTGTGTTTGCCACCGGGCCACCCCTCTCCTTCCCCACTGTCTCCTTCTTCACCCTCCCCTTTCCCTGCCTCCCTCTAGCTTTTCCTAATCGCCTTACACCTAGGTTACTCATTTAGTAGACTGTTACTCTCACTAGCATTTCTAGCCCTTTTTTTATTTTTTGGTTTTTCGAGACAGGGTTTCTCTGTAGCTTTGGAGCCTGTCCTGGAACTAGCTCTTGTAGACCAGGCTGACCTTGAACTCAAAGAGGTCCGCCTGTCTCTGCCTCCTGAGTGCTGGGAATAAAGGCGTGCGCCACCACCGCCCGGCTTAACCTCCAGAGGAGATTCCAAGTTGTCCTTTATTGTTTTCTTTACATCTACCTCCTTTGTTTTCTCTCATGAAAATTAATAGTTTTTCACCCCATCTTGCCCTCAGGCCATCCTTCCTTGAGTTCCTTCTACAACCAGAATCTTTAAGACTTGACTGGCTGCTTTTGGCCGTGTCCCATGATGCTCCACCAAGCACAAGTACAGTAGATGATGAAGGACATCCCAGGTAAGCAGTCCTCTGTGAACCTCCCTCAAAGTGGAACTTAATTTTCCCCTGTAGTGTTCGGGCTCCCTTCAGGAACAGCAGTAGAAAAACTGAACCAGGTACTGGGAGCATCAAGATTGTGTATCCATGTACATCCTAGAAGTTCTGAACAGCATGAGGTTATGGCCCTTTAAGAATCTCACAGTTCCTTTCAGAAAAATGCACATTCATGTAAAAATTTGCACATAACATCAAAGAATTAAACTGGTCTCCCTGCAGCTCTTTTGGAGACCCACAGTGAACCCTGGATTGGCCGGTTTTAAAGAAAACAGTGTGTGTGTGTGTGTGTGTGTGTGTGTGTGTGTGTGTGTGCGTGCATGTATGTTTTCTTTCAAAAGACATGTCAATTAATTTGTGAACTTACCCGGAGGATTTGAAAAAATAGAATCTGCAAATAAAATGACCAGTACATGACTCAGAAGCAGTCTTGTATTCTCCCCAAGGGAAGCCTTTTGAAAGCACTGCCTCTTGCCAAATACCTAATTTATTTGACTTACTCCTCAAAAAAACCCTAGGAAGATAGCAGTGGCTGTGGGTGGTGGAATCAAGGATTAGGATTAAATTGGATTAAATCAGAATTAGAACTAAACTCAGTACCTGCATGCTAGGCAGACATTCTAGCATTGATACAGCCCCAGGCCCCATTTCTGTTTGTTATTTCATTTTGAGATGAACAAGAGATAATAATATAGTTATGTTTAAATTTTTAAGGAGTAAAATAGAAATATTTGGAAACTGTAATAGTGGTAATGCCTCAACTGCAGTCTTTCCTATTAGATGACTATGAAGTACTTTCTAGAATTTATTTCCTGTCTAATTTCCTGCACTTTTTCATTTCATAGGCCCCATTCACACTTGCTTTCCTGGGGTTATAGTCAGTTGATTCTTCTTCTGATTAAACTTCCTGCAGACTTTACAACCAAAGAGAAAATGACTGACATCTGTAGGTGCTATGGGTGAGTGAGGATGTTTACAGACTGGGATGCAGAAACACCTCTAGTCAGGGGCTGCACTGCTGTGCTCTATGATGATAGGAATCTTCTACTGCACTGCCCTCTAGCCACATGTGATCACCAATCTTTAATTACAAAGCTGACTTTAGAGACTGGAGAGATGGTTTGGTGATTAAGAACACTTGCTGCTCATGCAAAAGATTTAGTTTCAATTCCCAGCTACGTGGAGGTTCGTAACTGAAGTAATTCTAGACCTAGGGGATCTGATGCCTTCTTCTGACCTTTGGGACACCAGACTCGTACATTATGCACAAACATATATCTAGACAAACATTTATACACATAATATACAAATAAATCTTGGGTTGTGTGGTGGTGGTGCACACCTTTAATCCCAGCACTTGGGAGGCAGACAGAGGCCTCTTTGTGAGTTTGAGGCCAGCTTGGCCTACAAAGTGAGTTCCAGGACACCCAGAGCTATACAGAAAAACACTGTCTTGAAAAAAAAATCAAACAAATACAAAGCAGTAGATACACATACATACATACATACATAAGTAAATCTTGGGCTTGGGAAGATGGCTCAGGGGTTAAGAGTACTTTCTAGAGAGCCCAGGTTCAATTCCCAGCACTCACATGGCAGTTCACAACTGTCTCTAACTCCAGTTCCAGGGGATCCGGTACCTACTTTTGGACTCCTTGGACAATAGGCACATGTGATACTCAGACATACATTTAAACAAAATACCCATACACATAAAAAATTTTAAAGTTTTTAAAAATAGATAAATCTGAAATAAAGACTTCAGAGCCAGAGGGTGGTGATGCATGCCTTTAATCCCAGCACTCGGGAGGCAGAGGCAGGCGGATCTCTGAGTTTGAGGCCACCCTGGCCTATAGAGCGAGTTCCAAGACAACCTGAACTACATAGAGAAACCCTGTCTCTAGAAACAAACAAACAAAAACCAATTATCGTAACAACAAATTAACTCTGAGTTTTAATTTTTATTTACGTTTACCTTAAGCTTTAAGGACCACATGTGGCTAATGTGGACAGTGACATTCATAGACATTCATGCACTTACTCCTTGTGTCAACTTTGTTCCCTTTAAGTTTCTGGCCTGGATATCTTACACTGTGTCTGGAGCTGGAGAGGAGGAGGGAGGCCTTCACCACCATTGTGTATCTGAACGACATAAGTCTGATGGAAGGGGACAAAGGTATAGAAATCCCAACTGCTAACTCCTCATTGTGGTGTTCTGGAAGTCTCTCCTCAGTGTTCAGCAAGCATATTTGAACATTTTAGTTGTTGTCTACACAGTTCGAGATAGCTGTTAAAATTGTGGGGACTTTGCCTAGTCTTTGGTATATTACAGCATCTTTTTTGTTTAACCACTGCTCTCTGTTTTAAGCACGCTACTCCATGTTTTCATATGCTGTTGTAAAGGAGATAACTCCTGGGATGGAGTCTCACTACCGGACCTCTGACTTTCATTCTTGCCCACTTTGAAGCTCTTTCTGTTTCAGCAGCCAGAATGAGTCTGAAAGAAGAAGAGGGCTGGAAGATGGCAAAGCAGGGAAGACACACGGTGTTCTTGCAGGGGACCAGAGTTTGGTTCCCATCCCCCCATGCTGGGTGCATCACACTCTCCTATGATCCTAGTTCCAGGGACTTTAATACCTTTTCTGCTTCTATGGACACCTGCACACGTGTTCTCACATATGGGTCTATTTTCTTCCTTGTTGCTTATTCAGAAAGTTTGAGGGTGATTTTAATTCTGTGAATTCAGAAGGTTTGTGCTGAAGTGAAGAGACGCTGTTCTTGAATGTGTTTATTTTGCTGTGTTCTTAGAGTTCTCACACTTCATGTATGGAGCTTGTGTGCTCCGTGTTTTTGTGTGCAGGGTGGATCCCCGAGACCTTGGAGGAATGGAAGCTTCTCTTACATCTACTACAGAACAGGAGCACAAGGCCAACTCCTCAGGAGCCACTAAATGGGAGCCTGAGTGATGGGCCTGCTCCCATCAATGTGGGGAATGTGGCACTCCTGTTAGCTAAGGCTTTGGGCCCAGATCAAGCCTGGTCACTGCTACAGGAATGTGGTCTGGCCCTTGAGTTGTCAGCAAAGTTTACCAGAACCTGTGACATCCTGAGGATCGCTGAGAGAAGGCAGAGGTAATGCCAGCCTGCCATTCACTGTCTGTGGTGTCTGAGCGTGTTACTTGAAACTTTCAACAGTAGGTAGACGAGAATGCAGAGATCATGTAATCTCAAGCCCTCACTAGCTCATGAGGAGACTGAGACACATCTGCTGATTATGGTGTAAAAGAGGAGGCCAAAGTAAAATTTTCCTCATCACTATGATCAGGGTACTCTTCAGGTTAATGTGAGTGCCCCACTACCATGCACCTCAGTTCTGTAAGAATGATATTGTTACTGGCCAGGCCTGGTAGCTTGCATCTGTGAGCTTGCCGCTTAGGAGGTCAGTGCTAGAGAACCACAAGTTCAAAGACACACAGGAGATTTAGTAAAATCCGTCTCAAAGGTGAAAAGGGGCTGAGCATGTAGCTCAGTAGCAGGGATTTAGTTATTATGTATGAAGCCCTGCGGTCAATATCCAGCTTAAAACACAGGGCAGAACACACACGTGCATGCGCACACACACAAATACAAGCACACACGCAGTTATTTTAGTTTAGTTTTTCTTTTTCTGTTTGTTGTAAAATAGATGTTGTAGAAACAACAAAAACCAAGGCAAGTGAGAAGGCACACACTTGTAATCTCAGCTCTGGGGAGGTGGAGACAGAAGGATTAGCAGTTCAAGGCCAGCCTGGACTGTACGAAGAAGAAAAGGAAAAAGCAAACCCATGTGAAAATGCCATCTAGAGCATTTAGTCACTTAGTGTGTGCATGTTGCTGGGCAGCCAGTTTCCAGCATATTTTCCTCTGAATTGCTGTGCCATAGCTATTAAACAGCCCTTCATTCCCAGAGCCCTGACGACCACCATTCGACTCTGTGTTGAGTCACAGTATAGGTTTAATGTCCCATAGCTAATATAGCTTGGAACACAAGCATTTCAGGTTTCAGAAATTTTTAGATTTGAGAATATTTTGGAATTTTACATTAGAGTTGCTCAACTGGTTTACATTTCCCTAACAACTGGTGCTGAGTGAACATTTATGCTTACTTTTATCCTTAGATAATTAAGTTCATTGCCCAGCTTAGAATCAGGTTGCTAGTTTGACTGTGGAATTCAACTGTATTCCAAATGTCTAGATGCCTCTTACCAGGTGGGATCTGCATATATTTTCTCCTGTTTCAGATCGCTTGTTCATTCCGTTGATCCCTTTCTTTTCCCCAACACTGGTCATTGACCCCGAGGCCTCGTCCATGCTTGGCCACGTTCCAGTTCCCTGAGTGATGATGTCCTCGTCCACTCTGCTGGTTTCTGCCTGTGTCTTTTGACCACAGTGCTTGAATCCTCTTAAGTCTTTAGAGTTTTTGCTTTGCTATTAAGAATGAACTTGGACAACTGAATTTGCTGTTTTCTTTTTGTGGGATTTCAGAGCATTGATACAAGGCATGCTTGAGAAATGTGACCGGTTCCTCTGGTCACAGCAGGCCTAGTGGGAGATCCTCCAGGACATGGTATCATTTTGACCACATGGACTCCTGCTCCAGAACCTCCAGAGGGCCTTGTCGCAGAAGGAAGGGGATACCTGAAACCATGCCAATACCAGAACCTGCCATACTGCTGCAGCTGCTGTTCGTACCATCTCCACCTGGGCACGTGGCACTTGTGCCTCTGTGACCTCAGAGTTCGTCAACCAGAGTTGGTCCTGGGAAAAGTTGGTTATTCACTGGGACAAGTGTGGGAGTGCTCGCTGCCGTGTGTTTTCAGGCTTACACAGTGGCGTTTGCACTGTTCGTGCATCAGGGAATTGTGCTCTACTGTGGCAGCTCTGTTAGGGGTGGACACTTTGTTACACGAGGACAGATAATGTTATGAACTGGAGTTCAGTACTGTTTACACTGTCTGAGGACATCTAGAAATCACCGAGGTAGGACTAGAACAATGACTTTTTTTGTTGACAATATGTATTGAACGTTGAAGATTCAAATGAGAGTTTTAAATAAAATTGCCCATATCTGAGTTGAACTCAATTTAGAGTATTTTTCTAGTATTTGATATGTTTTCTATTCTAAATCTATACACATTGACTAATCATTGGAAATATATTTGTTTCAGAATTTCCTGTTGGCCTGGCGCCAGAGAGTTAGCAAGTAACACCTAGCCCCAATCCATCCTTTGTGTTACAGATACCTTCTGTTGCCCTATGTGGATCTTGTCTGAGAGTTTCCCAAGGATACAAACCTTATGCAAAACTTGATTTGGAGGAACCCAGAAAACCATGATATGATTTATCGAGAGTTTGCACTTGGCTGTATTTTTGGAAGCTTCAGTTGGGTTGTTTTGAGCATAAGAAAATCAACTGGGAAAATTAAATTAAATTAAATATGGGAAAAGTAAAAATGCCCTGGGTGAAGGGAAGGTGCTTCAGTCCACTGAGGGTGGAGGCCCTGCGGCCGCCAAAGGCTAAGTTCATTCTAAGGGTGTCTCTCTCTGAGTCTTCATTACACAGACTTGTGAACCCACACCTGTGCTGTGACATCATGACTGTAATTTTTAAAGAGAGTTACTCAAAGGCATCATGCACTTTTTCTTTCTTTTTTTTTTTCTTTCTTTTTTTTTTTTTGGAAAGAAGATCTTTCTTTGTAACCCTAGCTACCCTGGATTTTGCTAGACAGATATATCAGCCTGGTCTCAACCTTAAGAGATCCTCTGCCTCCGCCTTCTGAGGGTGAGAGAGGATTAAAGGTATGTGCCACTGCCATCACCACACACACACACACACACACACACACACACACACACACACTTAAAAGTTATTTTTTTTCTTTTTTTTTTTTTTTTCTTTTTCTTTTCTTTTTTTTTTTTTAAAAACAGGGTTTCTCTGTAGCTTTGGAGTCTGTCCTGGAACTAGCTCTTATAGACCAGGCTGGTCTCGAACTTATCACCTGCCTCTGCCCCCCCCCCCCCCCCACTTGTGCACCACCCAAGAGAAAGTGAAACACTAGTATAAATTATAACAAATGATTATATTATATAAGCCATATAAACAGATAGTCATTTATGAGGTAATAAATTCATTGGTAATAAATGATGAAGGTTTCGTTTGAACAGAACATGAACCTGAGACTTCTGAGCAGTTTGCAGGAATGTGTTGGGTAAATCCAGTGTGGAATGATGTTAGACACACTAAATAAGCAGCCTCTTTCTTTTTCCCCATTAATAGCAAACTAGCTGTCATACCCACCCACAACCTTGGGTGTGATCTGGCAGGTGGACTGAAGTAACTGTCAGGAAAACAAGGCTCCACAGAGTTGCTTAGAATTTTGTGAAGTGTGGCAGTCCTTTCCTCTGGCAGCGCCCGGGTTTGGGTCTGCCGGCTTATGCTGATTGTGAGACTGTATTGAGGTGATAGGAGCAAGCTCTCCTTCACTTTTCAGCTCCACAGCACATCTCAAGGCAAGCAGATGCCAAGAACCGACATGGCTGCCATCCTGTCCTCATCTCCCCGTCTAGGGCAAGTTACCACATCCTTATTTCCAATGAAATAAGGCCCACATCACCTGAATTCATCTCCCAAGGCAAAGACAAAAGAATCCTCTTCATCCAAACATCGACATTGGAACAGTCTGAGCACGAGGCAGTGTTTCCGCATCTGTCGTTTGCCGAAAAGTTCCAGACGCACTTGACCACTCTGTAGTGAGCCCCTGTCTAGAGAAGAAAGAAGAGAGGAAATGTGAGCTTAGAGCAGAGCAGTTCCCAACAGAACATCCGATTCCTGTGAGAAGGTTCAAACAGAGGTGAAGGTGAGGGGAGAGCTCTGTCTCAGAGTTTGGACACAAGGAATTGGGGGCTGAATAAATGAGTCTGGGAAGACAGGTGGCAGGGTGGCTTGAGCAAGCGCTAACTGGCCTTGAGGGTGATGTGGTCGTGGACTTGACTCCAGGAGACTGAAGTACTGGGGGCCAGGTCCATGGTCAGATTGCTGCTGCAGAGTGAGGGCCCAGGTGAGGCTCTAGATTTTCATGCAGTGCAGGAAATGAAAACAAAAGGCCAGAGAAAGATGAGCTGATAAAGCAAGCCTTCCAGGTTTGATACATAGGAGGTACTTTAAAGCAGCACACTGCGGGAGAAGGTGGCTCAGTGGATAGCACTTGTCTGAGAAGCAGGAGGACTGGAGTTTGGATTCCCAGAGCCCACATAAGAGCTGGGCATGTGTGGTAGCCACCTGTAACCCCAGTGCCCAGGGAGCAAGCAGAGAGCTAGCAGGAGCAGGCCAGCTGCAGCTTGAGAGAGAACCGACTCAGTAGACAGTGCAGAGCGACAGCAGAAGACACCCATGCTAGTTAGTCTCCGTCAACTCTACACAACCTGAGCCAATGAACAGTGTTCCTCTGTGGTCTCTGCTTCAGCGACTGCTCCAGGTTCCTGCCTTGGCTTCTGTTGGTGGCAGACCGTAACCTGTAAGCCTAGTGTATTCTTTCCCCACTACTGGTCAAAGTGGTGATCAGAGCAACAGAGAAGCAAAGTAGGACACCCCACCATCAACAGAGTCTCCTAGACCTGCACACACTTGCCAGCATGAGCATACACACGTTGTAGCTAGGGTTACTGTTGCTATGATGAAACATGACCAAAAGCATGCTGGAGAGGAAAGGGTTTATTTGGCTTACACCTTCACATCAGAGTCCAGCACTGAAGGAACGCAAACAGGACGGGAACCTGGGGTCTTCCCTCAGCACTTCTTTCACAGACTGAGGCTGGGGTCTTCCCTCAGCACTTCTTTCACAGACTGAGGCTGGAGTCTTCCCTCAGCACTTCTTTCACAGACTGAGGCTGGGGTCTTCCCTCAGCACTTCTTTTACAGACTGAGGCTGGGGTCTTCCTTCAGCACTTCTTTGGACGCTTACACTCTGATGTTTCCCCCATATTGCAGTTAAAAGATAGATGACCTCACCTTTCCGAACTAGGGAATGGACTTCTCTGTCCACATGTTCTACTTGTCACAAGCTGAGCGGTGATGAGAGTCATCCCCTGTCTACATTCGGGAGAAGCCCACATAGCCTGGCTGTATGCTCACTGTCCACAACCAGGGTCTACACTGGGCACAGATGGAGGCAGTAGCTGGATGAGCAAGAGGAGGAGGGTTCACAGATTAGCATGACACTCTCCAGAGCTCACCTTCTATTGCTTCCTCAGAAGAATCCTTGCTACCCAGACCCAGCGTCCCAACAGTCTGTGTTTACCTGAGGACTTCAGCAGCCCAGACTCCCCCGGGACCCCGTCGGTTAGCATCATAGATCCCTCTAGCATGGAAGTATTTGTCTGCACCTATCCAGTTGGCATCCCTCATGTCAGTGTAGGCTCGCCACATGTCCCTAGTGCCTGGGTGGGAAAGACAACAGGAACATGACCTAAAGACTCTGCCTATGACTTAGCGAGGATGAAAAGGAATAAAGGAACTCATGGCTTGAGGCTGTGGTCAGAGCAGCCTGAGACCATGCATGGGAGATCATTTATTTCCTCATCCTCTCTGGCTTCTCCTAGTAACTCTGGAGAGTCCCTGGGGGCACACCTGCCCTGCGTTGTCTTTCTTCCACAGTGCTGCTGTGAGCTGCCCCTCACCTGGGGGGAAGCAGACAACGAGGCAGGGCAGTGTCATTACATAGCAGGGCATGTCAGCTTCAGCCCCGTGGAAGTGTTTGCCACAGAGTCGTCAGCTTCTACCACCAGACCCCACAGCTCGTTTCCCCACTAGTGCAACCTAGTGTAGCTAGAGCCGCTGAAAACGTCCCTCAGAGCACACCGCCTCCAAGCAAGGGCCAGTGTTTCTGGATGCAGCTACCCCTGGCTAGGAAGTTTCATCTTGAGGTGACTGTTAGCACACAGAAGGCAGAGGAGGGCTGCACACGGAGAGCATTGGCTCTGATCCCTAAGAATTCTGTCCTGACAGAGAGTGTGACCACAGTGACACCGCCGTCTCCGCCCTTTGATTAGACTGCACAGGTGCTGTGCTGTCTCGAGGGAGCTTTGGAGCAAAGATCTTGGCTGTGGCTGCAGGTTCAGATCCCGTGAGGAGACACTGAGAGTCTCCATACTAGGCCACACTCAAGGCCAACCTCGAGACTATATACAGGGGGAAGACAGGTCTAGCCCTAGGTGGTGTTACTGCTCTCTTGGTGATGCCACTGTACCTCACGTTGTTCACAACGTACTTAGGAAGTGTCAGGCAGACTCGGCAGACAGGATGGGCCTCAAGTACAGGTGGGTTGTGATCTCTGCTCGGCCTCCTGCTGTAGGTAATGCATATTCAGAAGTCTTGCAGGAGTCTCTGGTCCATCCTGCCAAGCAGGACAGTGAGTGCTCAGGAGACCAATAGAGGTCATGTGTCATACCCCCTCCCACCCAGTCTTACCTTGGCAAACTTCACCCAGGAATGAAAATCAGCTCTGACTGCTGACTTCCAGGACAGGGAGCAGGAAGTGAGTTCAGTGAGACGCTTCATCCTGCTGAAAAGACAGGCCCAAGGAGCTGCTCTCAGACTGGTACCTCATCCTCAGGCATCTACTCCACAGAGGCCCTGGTTGGTAGTGTCCTAGCAGTGGCCCCTGAAGACCTCACAGCAGGACACCTCAGAGCACAAGGTCTCAGTTCTGACCCCACCATGCCTGCTGAACTAGCTCTGTTGAGGAAGGCAGCATGGCAGCACGGACGGAGCTGCAGAAGCAGGGGCCAGGGTCCTCACTTTCTCCAGGAGCCTGATTCAGCAGTGAGCATTTCCCACGTCCCTGCCCAGAACAAACTCCACCCCAAGTGAATGGAAGCGAGGAGGCTCCCTTGAGAGGAAAGCTCGCTTGCTGAAACACAGCCTACCGTAAGTTTCTGTGCATGGGTTTGTCTGTCACGTGGTGTCTGGTGGGCAGAGCCTGGTGGGTTATGGTTGTCAGGGAGAGGAGGCTAGTACTAATGCTGATCCTCTCTGCTGGGGTCAGGCACAGAGAGGGACAGGCATGGTGCCTGCGAAACTCCCAGCAGGTCGTTTCTTCTACAAGACTGCAACAGAAATCTTCCTTCATCCCCAGGTCATTTCCCTTGATTGTGCATATGAGCACACACTACAGCTTTGTCTTCACAGTCTTCTGGGCCAGCATGGATGCTGGTTAATACTGACCAAACTGAGGATGCTGAGAGGCAAGGAGTGGCCATCTCAGATGATCAGGGCTGCTACCGAAAGGAGTCAGAATAATTCCTGCAGCTAGCGCTTGCTTTCCCAGACACTGCCTCAGGTTGGGTTTTTTTTTTTTTCTTTTGAACCTGGGACTGATACTTACCTTCAGTCATTCCTTTCCTCTCTCTCTGTCTCTCTCTCTGTCTCTCTCTCTGTCTCTCTCTCTCTCTCTCTCTCTCTCTCTCTCTTCTTGTTTTTGAGACAGGGTTTTACTGTATAGCTTTAGCTGTCCTGGAACTCATTCTGTAGACTAGGCTGGCCTAGAACTCAGATTCACCTGCCTTAGCCTCTGAGTGCTGACATTAAAGGCGTGTGCCACCGTGGCATGTCTGACCTTAAGTCTTTTTGAGTTCACATCTAAACTAAAATTGCAAAACTGCTCAGCCAGCCATAGCAGACATTACATGCTTCCCAGGCCCACTCAGCTCTCAGGACTTAGGGAGGGCACCTCTCCCTCCACCTTCTTGATAATATGACAGGTAGATCAACTAAACTGTCCCACAGAGACAAGGTACTAGAGGGGCCCTACTCCTTCCTCAACTCGGTCCTAGGAAGGAGCACAAAGTCAGGTCAAGGCTTTTGGGAGTAGAAGGGAGGAAGCAAGTACCATCTTTCACAAAAAACAGTACCCGTTGGTTGGGGGGATGTTGGGTAAGTGAAATTACTGTGCATAAGAACAGATCACAAGACACACAATGGAACCCACTTCAAGAGTTTATTAAGAGGAGGAGAGAAGAAGGTGTTCAGTCTGGGAAGAGAGCATGGAGTGGGCATGTCCAGCTTTGAAAGGCTGTCTAGCACATGTGCTCAGGGGCTCACGTAGCCACGTCACATGTAGATCACGTGACCACACTGTACATAAATCACATAGGGCTCGAGGACCCTGGGTGGCTATGTAAGTTGCCTGAACACTTGATGGCACATGTGTAGCTGTGGAACCGAAAGTGCCAGAGCTTGGGGTGGCTAGGCATTGTGCCAGAGCACTGGCAACTTTGGGTGATGGAAATAACATTTCACACTTTTGTTTATTATAAAAACTGGGGGGCTAAGGGTAGCAGATGGGCATGCATGGAGGAGTTGGGTCCCTTAAGACAGCTTCCTGCTGATTTGTGGCCACTGAAATCTTGGGGAATTTGAGAAAGCTGGGATGATGGTCACGACCTGGGGTAGCTGGTTACTTCAGTGTTTTTCAGTCTTTGAGGAACTGTCCAGCTGACAGCTTGGAGCTGACAAGATACTGGCAAGACAGAAGATTATGTTTAGAAAAAAATTTGATCCTGGTAGAGGAAGGTCCTAAGATGGATGGGGGTTCCCCAGGGTTCCCCATATGGAGGAGGGCGTTTTCCAGGGATTCCAAGACCAAGGAAAAGTTAAATGATACTTGCTGTGGGAACTCGTTCAGCCAATAGTCTTTAAGATACCGGCCTACTTTGGGGCATGGTGTCACGTACTATAAATGTGCGGGCCTCTTGGATTTGGTTCCAGTTCCCGGTGCATACATGTTGGGGTGAGCTGCTGGTTTGTCCTGGCCACCCAGAACTGAAATAATCACAGTATTAACAGTATTAATTAAAACACTGCTTGGACCATTAGCTCTAGCTTCTTATTGGCTACTCTTACATCTTAATTTAAACCATTTCTATTAATCTGTATATCACCACGAAGTCATGGCCTACCAGCAAAGTTTCAGCACATCCATCTCAGGCAGCGGCTCCATGGTGTCCCTTCGACTCTACCCTACTTTCTCCCAGCATTCAGTACTGTCCTCCCTGCCTACCTAAGTTCTGCCCTACCAACAGGCCAAGGCAGATAGATTCTTTATTCATTAATGGTAATCACAACACACAGGGGACTCCCACATCACATACAGAGGACTGTGGATCCCTATTCTTTCTGTGAGCTTACTTCCAGAAAAATAAACCTTTGTTACACTCCATTCCGGGCTATTGTGGAACTCTTTTGTATGTCAACAAATTGGCACCAACATGGTCTGTATTCATGCTACTGCTGGGCCCTGCCCAGGCCCCCACAACCTTCTTCCACCCCATGCAGCTGAATTACCCCTCTGGGCAGCTGAGCAAGGTTTAGCTGGACTGGCCTGCTGCAGTGATTTGGCAATTTCCCACTGCCCATGCCCACGTGACCTGGTCCCACCTACTAAGTCTTTGACTTACTGCTGCCCGCTCTTTCTGCTGCAACTCCTCCATGGTTTCTCTGGCTTCTGCCAGGCCTGCTCTGGTCAGGCTGAGCTCAGACTCCAGGAAGAGGGGCTCTAACCCTGCACCTGCAGGCTCGGCTTCCCAGTTCGTACTCGTGAATACCTGGCCTGAGCTCTGGGTTCCTTGATATTCTGACCAACTCAGGCCTCCATATGCGGATGTGCTGCTCTTATGGAATTAACTAAATTTGTTAGTAATTCTAAGTCTCAGATATTTCAGGTACTGATCTTGGACCTGCCTTACTGCACAACTGTGACACCTGCTGGCCAATCAAGCATATTACACCTATAACAATTTCCTGAAAATTATCACAAAGGTAAGTTAATTTGATTAATAAATAAATAAAAAATAAATAATTGTAAACCAGCCCCAAGATAATTGCAGACAATATCACCATTCAGGAATTTAACAACTTTTTTGTTTCTACTATGGATGGAATTCTGCAAAAAAAAAAAAATAATGAGCTACCTTGTATATATATTTTTGTGATCATGGTGACTATTAGCTTACTCTTTATATTACACCCTTAAAGAAATCGTTGATAACAGAGTCAAGAATGAGAAACTTTTAGAAAGGATACAGCCTTCAGCTGAACTATTGAAAACGATAACCTTAATTTGACAGACAAAGTTCCACCCAGGTCAATGGGTAATGAAGGAGTTGTGTTGCAGGTTCATCTGTTTGGGCCACGAACCCCACTATCAGTTGAACTCTTCACTTGGACCAGTTGTGGTTTTCAGTAATGGTCGCTGTGTGTTGCAAATATAAGATCCTTTGATGACAGTGAGAGCTACACTTACTGTGGACATAAGGAGAAGCTTTAGAAAACAGAAATTATGCTGACCTAGAAGAGCATCAGTGGTTGGTTCTCCTTTAAGATGAATTATATATATGTATATTTATATATACATACACACATATGTACATACATACACACATGCACATACATACATGCACACACGCATATACACACGTATATTTCCACACATATGTACATACATGTACACACATACATATACACATGTACACATACACACGTACACATAGACACATACACACATGTACATACATACACACATGTACATAAATATACATACATACACAATACATATGCATATATATACATACACACATGTACATATATATACACCCACATGGTGTATTCGAGTGGCTTACAGGGTGTGGTCTAGTAGTGCAAAGATGGCCGATTCTCAATAGAAAGGCCAAGAAATCAGCAGTTCTTCAGTCGCCAGGGACAAATGTCTCAGATGGTCTTGAGTGTGCCCCGCAATTCCAAAGAAATAAGTTCTAGTACTAACAAAGCAATGCTTCAGCAGCAGGATAAATGAGCTTTGCCAGCGAGAGTAAGGGAAAGCATGCAAAAGCACAGGCTTCCTTCTCTGTGTCCTTTTACGTAGGCTGCCACTAGAAGGCAGGACTCAGATTTAGGATGGGTCTTCTGGCCTCACATTATCTAGGTTTAGGGTGGGTCTTTTGACTTCAAATGATCCAACCAAGAAAATCCTTCTGATGGAAGCAACTGCTTGGGTATGGCTGATTCCAATGCTGGGAAGCTGACAAGTGAGTCTAGCATCACAGTCTACACCTTCCCAGAGTGACACATGCTCACATCTTCGGTCATCCTAGTTTCCAATGAGAACAGCAACCAAGTCATAGCTCCACCTAGTGGTATAACATTTCATGTACACTGTAAATGTACTATATACTTTAGGATAGGTACCGTATCTCATGGGGAACAAAATCTTGATGTCTTATAACTTAAATGCAATATCCTGATATTATCTCAAAGGATTTAAAATTACATGATAAGGAGGAAGAGGGATGAAAACATAAATACTATATGTGTGTATATTCATAAATATATTCTTAACAAAATATGACAGAAACACTCATGTCAGTTGTAATCCTTGTTTCGGCAACAGTGACGTCAGATTGTATTTATAACTACCTTTCTCTGCAGTCCATTCTGTATTTCCTCCAACCTCAGCAATACCAGAGTAGGCTTTGGTACTTTTCTTGGAGGAGTGACCCATACCTCATTCCTGGGTCCTTTCTCATCCTTCCTGGATTGGTTGTTATAATTCACTATTAACATGAATCACAGAATATGCTAACGCCAAGAGAAACACTGTAGGATCTCATGCAAGCCAGACTGCCTTATCACCATTTTGGAGATGCAATCTCTTGATAAATCACATCTCCTCTTAAAATGTTATTACAGTCTTAGGCTGTTGAGACAAAAGCGTCAGAATTTCAAAGTGACCAGTAAGGAGCCCGAGCTTCTAGTTATATGGAAATTTTATCATGTCTCCAGGCAGATGCACCCATCTCTAAATTGGAACCAAAACTTTTAGGCCAGCAGAACAGAAGTCATTCACAGGCAGCAAAAACTGTCCCAGCCACTAGGGGTGATAGTGAGCCATCCATTTCCATTTCTACTACCTTGATTCCTAGACTCATGAAGCCTTGCAATGGGAAAACTGTTCTATTTTTTGGACTCTGATCCAAAGCTTATCTTATGCTGTGGAGGTGTCTTAGCCCATTAGGCTACTGTCACCTAACTGGCAGGTGTCTTAGCCACTGTTCTATTACGGTGAAAAGACACCATGACCAAGGCAAGAGAAAGCATTTCATTGGGGGTTTCCTTATAGTTTCACAGATTTAGTCCATTACCATTATCTTGGGGAGCATAAAAGCAGGCATGGCAGTGAAGCCGTAGCTGAGGACTGTATTCCTGATGAGCAGGTAGCAGGGCAAGAGAGAGATGTGGGCCTCTCCACTTCTTTTAAAACCTTAAGCTCACCTACAGCCACATACTTCCTCCAAGGAGGCCAACAAATCTAATTATAATCCTATCAAAGAGTTTCAGTCCCTGGTGGTTTAGCATTCAAATACATGAGCCTCTGGGGGCCATTGTTCAAACCACCACAGCATAGTAACTGCATCTTCAAAAGGCCATTCTAAACTCACTGACTCAGAAGAGCCCACAAAGTCACAATCAGATGTTAAGAACTGATGTGCGGCCTCTTTCAGGACTTGACTCCAAGATGACCAAAAAAAGGAGAAACAACGGTCGTGCCAAAAAGGGCCACAGCCATGTGCAGCCAATTCGCTGCACAAACTGTGCCCGCTGCGTGCCCAAGGAAAAGGCCATTAAGAAGTTCGTCATTCGGAACATTGTAGAGGCCACTGCCGTCAGGGACATATCCGAAGCAAGTGTCTTCGCCGCTTTGTGCTCCCCAAACTCTATGTCAAGCTGCATTACTATGTGAGCTGTGCTACTCATAGCAAGGTAGTCAGGAATCGATCCCGGGAAGCTCGGAAGGACCAAACACCCCCACCATGATTTAGACCTGCTGGTGCTGCCCCACAACCTAAACCAAAGCCCATGTAAAGTGGCTTCATAAAGATAGAAGAAAACACCTTGAAAAAATAAATGGGATTTATACTTAAAAAAAAAAAAGAACCAATGTGTGTGTGTTGTCTTCAAGATTTCTTGTGGTGATACACTCTTATTTTTAATGATGTTGCTTTAAGTGGGTGTTCCCAGGTTTTATTACCACATCTTTTATACACTGACACCATTCTGAGTAAGGGGCATGAATGTCACATAAAGGAGAACTGGGGAACAGGGTACAAGATGTACAGTGTGTCTATCTGAGTTTATTGCAATGACAGTGAGAGTCCAAAGCAAAGTAAGGTTGATTACATTGATCTTCTTAAAGGTCTTCCAAATATATAGCAGATCTTATTGTTCAAATTTTCCTCTTAATTTTTGTATTATGATAGGTCCCCAGACAATATGACCGACACCATATTAGAAGTACCACTCTGACCTTAAAACCCAGTGCAAAGGCCCCAACACCTGCCAAAAAGGGAACTGAAAAGAAAAAAAGGGAGAATATATATTGTAGCCTCATAAAAAGAATTTGGCAATGTTCCTTCTGTTTCTATTATGTGGAACACTTTGAGGAGTATTAGCTCATCTTTGCAGTTCTGGTAGAATTCTACACTAAAATCATCTGGCCCTGGGATTTTTTTGGGGGGTGTGGGAGGTTTTTGATGACAGCTTCTCTGTCCTTGCAGTTTATAGGTCTATTTAAATTGTGTACCTGGTCTTGATTTAATTTTGGCATATGGTACCTATCCAGAAAATTGTCCATTTCTTTTACATTTTCCAATTTGGGGGAGTACAGATTTTTGTAGTATGACATAATGATTCTCTGGATTTCCTCAGTGCCCCTTTTAATTTCTGATTTTGTTAATTTGGATGTTCCCTCTCTGCCTTTTGATTAGTATGGATAAGCGTTTGTCTAACTTGTTGATTTTCTCAAAGAACCAGTTTTTTGTTTCATTGATTCTTTGTATTGTTTTCTTTGTTTCTATTGTATTGATTTCAGCCTTCAATTTGATTATTTCCTGTCATCTACTCCTCCTGGGTGAGTCTGCTTCCTTTTGTTTTAGAGCTTTCAGGTGTGCTGTTAAGTCACTAGTGTCAGCTTTCTCCACTTTCTGTGTGTAGGCACTTAGTGCTACGAACTTTCCTCTTAGTACTGCTTTCATAGTGTCCCAAAGGTTTGGGTACATTGTGTCTTCATTTTTGTTGAATTCTAAGAAGTCTTTAATTTATTTATTTATTTCTTCCTTGACCCAGGGGTGGCACTGTTCAGTTTGCATGAGTTTACGTTTTCTGCAATTAGTGTTGTTGAATTCTAACTTTAAACCATGGTATTCCAATAAGAAAGGCATTATTCCAATATGTTTTTGTTTCTGTGGAGGTTTGCTTTGTTACCAAGTAGGTGGTCAGTTTTTGAGAAGGTTCCATTAGGTGCTGAGAAGAAGCACCTTTTGTGTTTGGTTGGAATATTCTGTAGATGTCTGTTAAGTCCATTTGAGTCATGACATCTGTCAGTTCTTTTATTTCTCTGTTAAGTTTCTGTGTGGTTGACCTGTCCATTGACGAGAGTGGAGTGTTGAAGTCTCCTACTATTAGTGTGTGGGATTTGATGTGTGCTTTAAGCTTTAGTAATGTTTCCTTTTCAAATGTGGATGCTCTTGTATTAGGAGCATAGATGTTCAGGATTGAGACTATATCTTAATGGATATTTCCTGTTATGAGTATAAAGTTTCCTTCTTTATTTCTTCTGAATGATTTTAGTTTGAAGTCTATTTTGTTAGCTATTAGGAAAACTACACCCACTTGTTTCTTAGGTCCATTTGATTAAAAAAAAAAACTTTACCCAATCCTTTGCTCTGAGGTAATGTCTGTCTTTAAAGTTGAGGTGTGTTTCTGGTATATATCAGAAGGATGGATTCTGCTTTCATATCTATTCTCTTAGCCTGTGCCTTTTTATAGGTGAATTGAGTTCATTGATGATATTAAGAAATATTAATGACCAGTGGTTGTTAATTTCTGTTATTTTTCAGTGGCAGTGTGTGTGTGTTTCCCTTCCTTGGGATTTGCTGGTGGGAGGTTATCTGTTGCCTGCATTTTGGGGGTACAGTTAGCTTCCGTGGGTTGGAGTTTTCCTTCTAGTACTTTCTGCAGAGCTGGGTTTGTGTAATGTATTGTTTAAATCTGGTTTTGTCATAGAATATCTTGCTTTCTCCGTTGATGGGGGTTGAAAACTTTGTTGGGTATATTAGTGTGGGCTTGCATCCATAGTCTCTTAGTGTCTGCAGCACATCTGCCCTGAACCTTCTGGTTTTTATGGTTTCTACTAAGAAGTTGGATGTAATTCTGATTAGTTTACTTTTATATGTTACTTGACCACTTTCCCTTGCAGCTCTAAATATTTTTCTTTATTCTGTGTGTTTTGCATTTGGATTGATTATTATATGGTGAGGGGATGTGTTTTTGATCCAGTCTATTTGGTGTTCTGTAAGCATCTTGTACCTTCATAGGGATATACTTCTTTAGGTTGAGGAAGTTTTCTTCCATGATTTTGTTGAATATATTTTCTGTGCCTTTGAGCTAGAGTTCCTCTCCTTCTTCTATCCCTATTATTCTTAGGTTTGGTCTTTTCATGGTGTTCCACACTTCCTGGATGTTTTCTGTTAATAATTTGTTGGATTTAATGTTTCCTTTGACCAATGAATTGATTTCCTCCATAGTATCTTCAACATCTGAGATTCTCTCTTCTACCTCTTGTATTCTGTTGTTTATGCTTGCCTCTGTAGTTCCTTTTGTTTACCCAGATTTTCCATATTCAGAATTCCTCAGTTTGTATTTTCTTTATTGCCTCTATTTCAGTCTTCAAGTCTTGAACTGTTTGCTTCACCTGTTTGATTTTTTTTTTGTGGATTTCTTTGAGGGATTTATTAATTTCTTTCATTTTTTGTTTGTTTTTTCTTCCATTTCTTTAAGGGAGTTTTTCATTTTCTCTTTAAAGGTTTCCGTCATCTTCATAAATTTATATTTAAATTTGCTTTCTTCTCCTTCTAGGTTAGGATGATCATGTCTTCCTGTGATATGTCCACTGGATTGTTGACAGAAGTTTCTGTCCCTTCTTTTCCCACAGCCGTTTAATCCCAAAGAAATAAACAGAGGTCTACATTAATTATAAACTGGTTGGCCTATTAGCTCAGGCTTTTTATTAACTCTTACATCCTACATTAACCCATAATTCTTGTCTGTGTTAGTCACGTGGCTTTCTACCTTTTATTAGTGAGGCATTCTCATTTTGCTTCCTCTGGGTCAGGGGGATGACTGCAGACTGAACCTTTTCTGTTCCCAGAATTCTCCTGTTCTGATTGCCCCACCTATACTTCCTGACTGGCTACTGGCCAAACAGCATCTTATTAAAAAGAAATATAAGTGACCCATCTTTACAGGGTAGAAGAACATTGTTCCACAGCACTGGATTCTGGTGTTACCATGTTGATTTTTAGGATGTTGATGAATTCCTGCATTGGTGCCTACTTATCTTTTCCTTCAATTGATGCTGGCCGTGTCTTTGCATCTTGGTTCAATCCTTGCAGTGGCTGTCTGTGTCTTTCGGAACTGTTCTTGGTCTGCTCTATACTGTCGCTGTCTGTATCTCAGGGAGCCACTGAGGTCTCTTTTAGTCTGCCCTCTTGGTCTGCTCTCCTGGTTTGTCCTCTGTACAGTCACAGCTTGTGCTTCAGAGTTTCTCTCTGGGTCCTCCTCTCTTGTGGTCCTCTCTGTGTAGTTCCCGCTTGTGTTTCAGCATTCCTCTGAGGTTGTGGGGCTGCAGGGGGGTGGTTGGAGGATTTGGGGGTAGAGTAGGATTTGCCACTTTCAAAGTCCAATGAATGGGATGGGGTGTGTGAGCAGCCTACCTGCAGGAAACTCTCTTGCTGGCTAGCTAGAGAGGCTGAGGCAGATGGGGGATGGATCCAGAGTTTTTCCCCCTGTATTGAGGGCCTAGAGAGTTGGTTGTCCTGCTGGGTGACTAGTCACTCACCTCTTGGACCACTCTTGTGTAGTAGCAGGCTGTGTTTCAGAGTTCCACCTAGGTTGCGGGATGGTAGGCAAGTTTGGGGGCAGGATGAGGCTTGTAGCTTGTAGGGTCTGGTGGATGGGGGATATTAGGGCAGCCTACCTGCAGGAAACTCTCCTGCTGCCTAACTAGAGAAGCCAAGGCAGGTGCGGGAGGGGCCTGGGTTTTGCCCCACTATGGAGGGCCTAGAGAGTGGGGTATCCCACTGGGTGGCTGGTCACTCACCTCTTGGTCCTCTCTGTATTGTAGCAGACTGTGTTTCAAACTTCCACTGAGGTTGCAGGAGTATTGTCAATTTGGGGGTGGGGTGGAACTTGTAACTTACAGGGTCTGGTAGATGGGGGTTATTGTAGTAAGATGTAGTAAGATGGGGGTTATGTGTAAGAAGAAGGCCGCTTGTTGGTTCCCGGCTGCCCAGCTAGCTTAGACCCAAAACAGTCACACAGAAACTGTATTAACTAAAATTCCCGCTTGGCCCATTAGCTCTTTAACTCTGAGAATGAGCGTGCAGCACATAAAACCTTTTTATCTGAGTAATAGCTAAATCTGCCATGCAGAGCATTGCCCCAGCCTGGAAATATTTCTGTGTATGGCAGCAGGAATCTGCCATGCTCTCCTGCCTGTGCATTCATTCCTAGCAGTCCTGATCCTGCCTCCTACCCAGCCAGGGGGTGCTGAGCTGTGGGCATGGTCTTAGCTACCTTCCCAAGCAGGCATACAAGCACTTGGGCCCACAAACACCATTCCAGTGCTCCATAGCTGGACCTCAAGAAAGAGTCAGAGTAAAGCTGGCATTTCAAAACCATGACTTTTTTTCCTACTACCACTGAATCAGGAAAACTTCTCTTAAAGGAACCATGACTCTGCTTGCTTCTAGCAAACAGAGCCCAGCCAAGAAAATGTCACTATCAAACCATGCTTAATTCTGTTCTTTTGTGTCTAGGATTCATTTTTAAGCTCTCTCGAGTTTTTAAGTGGATTTTAGTTGATGCCACATTGGGCGCCAATTTGTAGGAGGAGGCTGGTTGTTGGTTCCCAGCCGCCCAGCTAGCTTAGACCTAAAATAATCACACAGAAACTGTATTAATTAAATTACTGCTTGGCCCATTAGCTCTAGCTTATTATTGGCTAATCTCTTACATATTAATTTAACCCATTTCTATTAATCTGTGTATTGCCACTTGACAGTGGCTTACTGGCAAAGTTTCAGCAGGTCTGACACTGGCAGTGGCTCCATGGTGTCTCTCTGACTCCATCCTTCTTTCTCCCGGCGTACAGCCTAGCTTTTCCTGCCTAGTTCTGTTCTTCCCTGCCATAGGCTCATAGCAGTTCTTTATTCATTAACCATAAAAGCAACACATAGACAGAAGGACCTCCCACACCAGAGCTTCAGGAAATTCTTCTGCTGGCTGGCTCGAGAAGCTGAGGCAGGTGGGGGAGGGGCCCAGGGTTTTGCCCCACTATGGAGGGCCTAGAGAGTGGGGTCCTTCCAGGTGGCTTGTCACTCACCTCTTGGTCCTCTTTGTATTGTAGCAAGCTGTGTTTCAGAGTTCTACTAAGGTTGCTAGAAGATAGGCAAGTTTGGGAGCAGGGTGAGCCTTGTAGCTTGTAGGGTCTCTTGCTCCTCTCTATTATAGCAGACTGTGTTTCCCAAATCCTGTTTTTAACCAAGAGAGACAGAATGGAGAAACTGAGGGTCACTGTAAGCTGGTGTGCCTACAGTTTACCCATATGGGCAAGTAGAAAGAGGATTCATGCGGTGTATACTGCTATATCAAGATGGATTAGGCTTGAGCCTGGGTGCTATCTTCACAGTCTGGTTAGTATAGCGGACCCCCCTACAGCAGTAGGCTCAAACCAGGTGATCAGATGTCCTAGGCCCACAACTTTGACACTCAGGCCAAGCACCCCACATCTTAAGGACATGCAAACTGTATAAACCTGGCCTAGTACCTATTCCTGCAATTACCAGGAATTCATAGGCCATTCAGTCCATACCGAAGCGGAGGACCCACTTCTGACCCTCCTCTACCAGTCATTCCTAGTCCTAAACACCACTAAGCCCGGCCTAACAGTCTTGTTGGCTTTGCTATGGTGCTGTTCCCCCTTATTATGAGGGAATCACCACCACAGGAACTTATTCTCAGTCCTTGGATTCTACCTAGTGCCATTGGCAATCTAAGGCCCAACTGACCTTACAGCAGATTTCACGCCAAGGCCTCTGAATAGGGAAGGTTCCCATGAGTGACAGCTCTTCTACAACAAGACCCTGATGCTCACAAACCCCTAAGGATATCTGATTTCCCACAATGACACCGATGGGCATGTTCCACAGCACTGATGCCTTGTGCTCATACACTGGTTCTGGACAAAGCCAAAGGTTTATGTGTGATGGCATGGTTGGTCCCATGATCAATTTATCACACCAAAGAGGACCTCTACAGGAAGCTAGAAGGGGGCCCCTCCAAAGTTAAGAGTGAATCGGTAACAGCCCTAATTCTGAGTACTGCTGGGAGTCAGCTTAGTAGCAGTAGTGGCAGGAGTTGTTTCTCTGGTCACCCAGCACCAACATTATTCCTGCCTGTGTGAAGCCATCGAATTGGATATAGAAAAACTAGAATATTTTATCTTCCATATCCAGGAATCCTTAACATCCTTAGCTGAGGTGATGCAGAAAAGACGAGGATCAGACCTCATCTTTCTCCAACAGGGAAGACTATGTCCAGCACTGAGTGAGGAATGCTGTTTTTATGTCGACCATTCAGGGATAGTCAGAAAATCTATGGCTAAAATTAAAGAAGGATTGGCCAAGTATAAAAGAGATTTTGAATCCAATCAGGGATGGTTTGAATCCTGGTTTAATTCATCACCCAGGCTCACCAACTTGGTCTCTATCCTGCTGGGACCACTTTTTATCATAATCATGCTACTCATTTTGCAGCCATGCATTTTAAACAAGTTGGCACAATTTATAAAGGAAAAGTTGGGGGCAATTCAACTAATGGTAATATGGGCCCAATATTAGCCCCTCAATAAGGAGACCAGCAGCATACACACTAGGAAGGGCCAGGACCATAGGGGCCCAGAAGACTTTCCGGGCCTATAGAGGGGATCATGGGTTTGAGTCCTACCTCCCTGTGGAGGAATCTCCCATGGTCTGTTTGATCAAGGACAGGAGAGAGCCTCGAGTCTGGATGGTTTGGGTATAACTGAGCCAGGAGAGTCACTCCCACCTGAGAATGCCAATCTGTCGCTGTTTTCAAAACTTTTTCTGTTTCTTGTTAGGACAAACTTTTCTCCTTTGCCCTTGGTCTCTGTGATGTTTGTAGTTGTCTGTATTCATGTTTCTGTCCGACTGACACTATGGGACAGACAATTTCTTCCACTTTCTCTAAACTCACTTCCTGGCATGAGCCCATGTGCCTCACAATCACTCAGTTCTGATTAAACTTAAACATCTGTTGTGGGTCAGAATAAAATGGCATGGTGGGTGAGATGCCATGTCCACAGAGCTTGAATGTAGAGGAGATTTGGGAGAAGAGAAGGGAGTAGAGAAAAGGAGAAAGGGACAAAAGGACGCTTCTTCAGAAGGAAGGTGGCAGGAATGGAAGAGGCTGAGAGAGGCTGGCTGCAAGAGCTGGAGCCTGGAGATGGGTGCCCATAGGCTACCTATGACTTTCTCAGCTTGGCAACATCAGATAACCAGAGCTTTTCAGCTCATTATATATAGAGGTCTGAGGATATAATCATGAGCTTCGAAGGTCTCAGAAGATGATTAAAGATGTAAATACAGCTTACAACAGTATAAATAGATAAATAAGATATAAAAAATGTTTCAAGTTTCTTTCCCTTTCTATGGCATAGTTCTCATAACCTTGTAGCAAAGTAACTACCTACTGTTTGGGTCACAAGCTCAAGATTTTAGAACAAACAAAAAGAAAGCTAAAAGTATAAACACAACTTATTTTAATATATCTTTGAGTATTTTCCTCTATCATGAATATTATGAATATATTATTTGTAAAACTGTTTAGGAACCACAAGTATGCAATTCATTTTATAGAAAAGAAGTTATGATTCAGATACAAGACATTGTTCTGTGACTCTGCTCGAAAGGGCTGCCAAGGAAGGTTTTCTGTGCTCTTCCCATGCCAGCACTCCAAAGCCACCAAAGCTGGGATCTTAAATTCCAGCCACTTCCCCCACTGGCAGCAGAACTGTCATTCTTGAGCAGCTAGTTTTTAAACATGCAGAATGCAGACGGTCTAGTTTCACCCCTATTGTGTGATAAGATACTCTGACCCAGAGCTTCTTGAGGAGGAAAGGGGCAAATTGGCTTAGAATTCACAATCCAACCCTGAGAGAAGACAGGGCATGAACAAAAAGTCTGGACCATGGTGGACCATGGCTAGCTGGCTCACATTCTGCCTAGCTCACCCTGCTTTATTACACAGCCCAGGACTAACAGTCTGGGGATGAAGCCTACCACATTGTGCTGGATTCTCCCACATCAATGATCAATCAAGACATGGCCAGAGTCTGAAATGATCTTAGGCATTGCTCAGTTGAGACCCCCTCATACAACACAGGTCTGCATCAAGTTGACAGCTGATGCTGAACAGGGAAGCAGAGTTATGGAGACATGAAGACGTGCACCAAGATCTCAAAAATTGTTGGATTGTTCAGGTGGTGT
This sequence comes from Microtus obscurus, assembly GCA_963919715.1. Lineage (NCBI taxonomy): Eukaryota > Metazoa > Chordata > Mammalia > Rodentia > Cricetidae > Microtus > Microtus obscurus. The sequence continues at coordinate 5,033,957 of CAWTZC010000707.1, forward strand.
GCAGTAATATTGAATTCCATACTGAAAGCTCCAAATAAGGCAATTAATAAAGCTGTGAGGGTCAGGTTTAAGTTGTTATGGACCAATCAGGATGCTGAAGATGCCAGGAAAGTGGGACTGTGTAAGGAAACCTGTGTTTAATCCTGGGATTGGATTGGAGTGGAGTGGAGCAATGCTGGGAGAGAGGCCATGAGAGCTGCAGAAGGAAAGGCTGAGGAGAATGGTCTGCCTATGCTCTTTGGAGTTCATTGCCTGAGATCAAATAAATGACTTAGTGGCCGGATCTGGAGATATGTGACTTTGTGTTTTCCTCATGGAGTCTTGGTTTTGCTTTGGTTTTACTATTCTCCTGTCTTCCCTATAGGAAATCAAGCCCTAATTATTTGATAATGTTATCATTAAGGACACCCTTACAACCATTTAAAAAAAAAGAATTTTCCTATACAAATATATTAAAAGTATATTATCACTTGGGTTTGGTGCTGAGGCTTAGATAGTCTTAAATCCAATCACTGATCTCCTCCCACCTCACCCTTGCCCCATTGCCAGGCCTTGTTCCCACTCCTGAGGACTTCCACTGCTCAGAGCCAGGCCACACCAGTCAGAAGAAGAAGGAGTGACCTGCCTGACAGCTGATCTGCACCACTTCCTAGATCCAGTTCCTAAAGCCCCATTCTACTGCCCCTATTCTCCCCCAACACATCCCTACCTTCTGAAGAAATCCAGACTACAAGAACCAGAAGACCAAAGAGGAAACAGAAACCAATGAGCAAAACATCCATTAACAAAGGCAAACTTAGAAGTCAGCACCTAGACCTATAATCATTTCAAAACCAGATGCCAGAATAAGAACACAATCAACAACAAACAGGGCAATTTGGCACCACCAGAGCTCGGCTATCCTATGACAGAAAGACCTGAATATTCCAACACATTTGAATGACAAGAAAATGACCTTAAAACCAATTTTATGAAGATGATAGAGGTACTTAAAGCAGAAATGAAAAAATCCCTTAAAAATTGAGAAGAAAGATAAACAAAAATTGGAGATAAATTCATCAATAAATTCATTAAAGAATTCTGAGAAAGCCAAGAAAAACAAACAGGTAAAGGAAAATGTTCAAGAACTGAAAATAAAAAATAGAAACAATAAATTAACAGAAACTGAGGGAATTCTGGAAATGAAAAATCTAGGTAAACAAACAGGAACAACAGACAGAAACATCACCAACAGAACAGAAGAGATGGAAGGCAGAATCTCAGGCATTGACGATATGATAGAAGAAACAGATTCATCAGTCAAAGAAAATGTTAAGTCTAAAAATTACTAACAAAATATCCAGGAATCTGGGACACCATGAAAAGAATAATTGAATAGAAGGAGAAGAATCTCAGCTCAAAACTCCAAAATTATATTTAACAAAATCATATAAGAAAAGCAAAGGACACTGTCGATAAGACAGAAAGGCAACCCACTGACTGGGAGAAAATCTTCACCAACCCCGCAACTGACAAAGGTCTGATCTCCAAAATATATAAAGAACTCAAGAAATTAGACCGTAAAAGGCTAATCAACCCAATTATAAAATGGGGCACTGAGCTGAACAGAGATCTCTCAACAGAAGAAGTTCAAATGGCCAAAAGAAACCTAAAGTCATGCTCAACTTCCTTAGCGATAAGGGAAATGCAAATCAAGACAACTTTAAGATACCATCTTACACCTGTCAGAATGGCTAAAATCAAAAACACCAATGATAGCCTTTGCTGGAGAGGTTGTGGAGAAAGGGGTACGCTCATCCATTGCTGGTGGGAATGCAAACTTGTGCAACCACTCTGGAAATCAGTGTGGAGGTTTCTCAGGAAATTCGGGATCAACCTACCCCTGGACCCAGCAATACCACTCTTGGGAATATACCCATGAGAGGCCGTATCATACAACAAAAGTATATGCTCTACTATGTTCATAGCAGCATTGTTTGTAATAGCCAGAACCTGGAAACAACCTAGATGCCCTTCAATTGAAGAATGGATGAAGAAAGTATGGAATATATATATATATTAGAGTACTACTCAGCAGTAAAAAACAAGGACTTCTTGAAGTTTGCAGGCAAATGGATGGAAATTGAAAACACTATCCTGAGTGAGGTAAGCCAGACCCAAAAAGAGGAACATGGGATATACTCACTCATATTTGGTTTCTAGCCATAAATAAAGGACATTGAGCCTATAATTCGGGTTCTTAGAGAAGCCAAATAAGAAGGAGAACCCAAAGAAAAACATATAGGCATCCTCCTGAATATTAACCTTCATCAGGCGATGAAAGGGGACAGAGACAGAGACCCACATTGGAGCACCGGACTGAAATCTCAAGGTCCAAGTCAGGAGCAGAAGGAGAGAGAGCATGAGCAGGGAGCTCAGGACCGCGAGGGGTGCACCCACATACTGAGACAGTGGGGATGTTCTGTCGGGAACTCACCAAGGCCAGCTGGCCTGGGTCTGAAAAAGCCTGGGTTAAAACCGGTCTCGCTGAACATAGTGGACAATGAGGACTACTGAGAACTCAAGAACAATGGCAATGGGTTTTTGATCCTACTGCACCTATTGGCTTTGTGTGAGCCTAGGCAGTTTGGATGCTCACCTTACTAGACCTGGATAGAGGTGGGTGGTCCTTGGACTTCCCACAGGGCAGGGAACCCTGATTGCTCTTTGGGCTGACGAGGAAGGGGGATTTGATTGGGGGAGGGGGAGGGAAGGGGAGGCGGCGGTGGGGAAGAGACAGAAATCTTTAATAAATAAATAAAAAAAAAAGAAGTCAGGCTAACCTTATCTTCAGATAGTATCTATATATAAGAGAACCTAAAGACCACCAGAAAACTACCAGAGCCAATAAAAAAAACTTTCAGCAAAGAGATAAGGTAAAAAAGTCAGTATACAAAAATTAGTAGCTTTCCTAGATACCAATAATGAACATGTGGCGTAAGAAATCAGAAAAATAATCCCATTCACAATCACCTCATAAACAAACAAACAAAAGCCTCATAATAAAGCTATCCAAGGAAGTAAAACACTTCTACAGTGAATACTTTAAAATACTGAAAAGATTAATCAAAGATACTATATGATGGAAAACCATCCCATGCGCATCAAGTGAACAATAAATTCTATGAAAATAGGAAGACTATAAAAACAATCTACAAACTGGATGCAATTCCCATCGAAATTCCAACACCATTCTCCTGTACAAATAGGAAAAAAGGCTAAAAATTCACAAAGAAACACCAAAGACCAGTTAGTAAAGCAGAAGAAAAATGCTGGAGGTGCTCACTATACCTGATTCCAACATGCACCACACAGGCATGGTAATACAGACATCACTGGCACAAGCCTTTAATCTCAGCACTCAAGAGGAAGGGATGGGTAGATTTCTGTGAGCTTGAGGTCAGCCTTGTGTACTTAATGAGGTCCAGGCCAGCCGGAGCTACAAAGTCAGACCCTGCCTCAAAAAGACAACAAAAAGCATCATGAACGAGGACAAAGGCAGAGACAGAAATCAGTGATGGCACAGGAGACCCAGATATAAACCCAGAGACCACAAGATGTTTTTACAAAAATCAGAAAAATACACATTGGAGCAAACAGGCTTCTCAACAGACATTGCTGGCAAAACTAGCTATCTACAGTGGAAGAATACAACTAGCCCTGTGTCTCTCACAACATAAAAAAACCAACTCTAAGAGCAATCAGGGTTCCCTGCCCTGTGGGAAGTCCAAGGACCACCCACCTCCATCCAGGTCTAGTAAGGTGAGCATCCAAACTGCCTAGGCTCCCACAAAGCCAATCCGTGCAGTAGGATCACAAACCCATTGCCATTGTTCTTGAGGTCTCAGTAGTCCTCATTGTCCGCTATGTTCAGCGAGATCGGTTTTATCCCGGGCTTTTTTCAGACCCAGGCCAGCTGGCCTTGGTGAGTTCCCGATAGAACATCCCCATTGTCTCAGTGTGTGGGTGCACCCCTCGCGGTCCTGAGTTCCTTGCTTGTGCTCTCTCTCCTTCTGCTCCTGATTTGGACCTTGAGATTTCAGTCCAGTGCTCCAATGTGGGTCTCTGTCTCTGTCTCCTTTCATCACCTGATGAAGGTTAATATTCAGGAGGATGCCTATATGTTTTTCTTTGGGTGGGCTGACGAGGGGGGGGACTTGATTAGGGGAGGGGGAGGGAAATGGGAGGCGGCGGTGGGGAATAGACAAAAATCTTTAATAAATGAATAAATTAAAAAAAACCAACTCTAAACAGATCAAAGACCTTAATGCAACACCTGAAACCCAAAACCTAGTAAGTACAAAGTAGAAGAAATATTTAACATACCAGCATAGGCAAATACTTCTAAACTCAGTCTCTCAAGAAATAGCAGCGACAACGAGAAATGGGTTTGCATGAACATAAAGAAAATGTATACAGACTCAAGGAGACAAATGCATGAAGAGACAGCTCACAGAATCAGAGAAACCCTTGCCGCTGTGCATCTAACAAAGGGTTAAAATCTAGAATACTCAAAAATCTCAAAAACCTGATCACCAGTTATCAAAAACTAAACCACCTAATCAAAAACCGGTCTAACAAATTGGATTGACAGTTTTCAAAAGATGAAGTACAAACAGGCAACAAATGTAGGGACCCAAGAATGTTAGAGCACATCTTTAATCTTAACGTTTGGAGCAGAAGCCGGTGGATCTCTGTGAGAGTAAGGCCAGCCTGGTCTACACATGAAGTTCCACATAGTGAGATCTTGTCTCAATAGAAAGAAAATTTCAAAATATATGAAAGAACATTTAACATCACTAGCCATTATAAACATGAATTAAAAACAACAATGAGATTTTTATCTCATTTCATTCAGAATGGCCTTTATTAAGAAAAGAGAACGCAGATAAAAGGGACACCCGTAGACACTGCTGGTGACCACGTAAACAAGTCCAGAATGTGTTAATACGGATGTCCTTGAAAAATCTAGAAATAAATCTCCATTATGGCTCTGCTCTAGCACTACTGGGTATTTGCCCCATAATTAAAACAAATCACAGAAAAACTTGCACTTCAATGTTTATTGCACCACTGCCCACCAACTGAGGAATGGAAAACGAGGGTGTGATTTATAGACAACGGAATTCATTTCTGTCATGAAGATGAAATTACATCATCCTAAGTAAAATGGGGACAACTGGAGATAGTTATAGCAAGCAAATTATGTCATCTCAGAAGGACAAATCCCCATGTTTTCTCTCAGTCATGGCCTCATACTTAATAGGTACATCAAATGCTCTATGTGGAATGGTATGCACATAGAAGCAAACTGCTTGGGAACAAAGGAGAGTGATGGGAAAGGGGAGGCGTGAGAAAGGTGAGAGTAGGGAGGGATGGGGGGATAAACTCAAAGTTCACCGCATACCCGTCAGAAGTAAACCTTTATAATAGTAAAATGAACTATTAAAGTATCCCATGTGCTTTTGCTTGTCAGTCGTGGACAAGACTGGTACCAGTCTTCTACAATGAACCCATTCATGTCTTCACTCCTTTTTTTTTTTATTTTTTATTTTTTTATTTTTATTTTTTTTCACTCCTTTTAAAAGACAGCTTTATTATGGTGTTCAGGGGGATTTCTAACTTTAATATTCTTCTGCACGTTTTAAAATGTATAAACACATGGCTACAGTTCAAAGTCATCTAAAGAGAGGATCAAGCTAATGGACACAGAAAGTAACACCCAGTGGCTGGACAGATGGCTCCGTGACTAAGAATGGATGTTTCCTGTTCTTCCGGAAAACCTGACAGAGTTGCCAGCATCCACGGTGGACACTTCACAACCACCTGGAACTCCGGATCAAGGGGACACAACACCTCCCTCTGACCTCAACTGACGCCACAAGTAACACATTCACAAACACACAAACAGATAAATAAAAATAAATCCTAAATAACACTAGAAAAATCATGTAGTACCAGAATTTACTATAAACTGTGAGTATCCTTATTGAATAAAGTTGCCGTCCTAAAATGAAAGGCTGACAAAATCCTTTCCTTAGAATTTAAAAGTAGCTTTTCACATTACAAGTCACGCTCTATTCCAAAGACAGTCTACTCGTTCTCATAAATACACTTCAAATGAGTTTAACTAAATTGTGTGATGATTTGAGGAGAAAACAACAAAGCCAAACCAACGAAAACAACAACAACAAATCGAGGCATAAGGATATATTTCCGACTTCTAATATTGTGAGTTGGGAATCACATAAACTGTGTTTTATGCCCAATGCACAAGCTACCTATAAACTTTGATGATAAAACAAAGCTGAGAAGGCTATTGCAAAATCAGTAAGATAAAACATGGCTAGCTGTAGTAATGACTCCTTTAACTTTTTCAAATACACAAATCAGGTCATCCAGATGAATCTGAAATTCACAGGATTTTAATTGTAGCCCTTGCAAAACCTAAATCACTTAACCCACAGTCGCCTGGTAATAGTTTTTTGTTGCTATTGTTGTTGTTTTAGAGAAAAAAAAACTGCATTCTGAGGTGAACCTTTTACTTCAGCTCTGGGCATGGGACCTGCAAGGCTCCAAGTCGCGCTGGGGAGGGGAGGGAGAGAAGGGGCAGCTCACCGTCCAAGTTTTCCAGGTCACTGATGTGCCACAGGTTGCAGCCCATGTCCTCGCGGCTGAGGTCCCTGTCGGGCCGGTAGGACTCCATCCTCGAGTGCACATTCCTCCGGAGTTTAGGGCTGGACAACACGCAGCACGGGGCTGCGTTTCCCTCGACGCAGGTCGCCTGTATCCCGCGGAGGACGGAAGCCGCGCCGGCCCCGGTTCCGCAGAGACAGCTGGACACCGCCAAGGATGGACGCCACAAGCGTGTGGCTAATGAGACAGGCCGGCCCCCGCCTTGGAGGCTGCGACCTCAGCCCCGCTAGGCAGCAGAGGAGCCTGAGTCCGCGACTGCGCCCCGCGCAAAACTCACCCACGCAAAGCTCACCCACGCGGTGCCATGGCGGGCGGGGCAGCGCAGGCCGGCTCCCCCCGCGCGCTCGTTCGGCGCCCGGGGGACACGCGAGGATCGCGCGCTCGAGGGACACGCGCGGAAGAGCCGCGTTGAGGTAGGAATGGGAGAGGTCCAGGAGGGGCGTGGCGAAAGGCGGTGCGCGAGGTGGAGTCCGAGAAGCCCCGCCCATCCTGCGACCTACTCCAATCGGGTGCGCTTAAGCCACGCCTCTCTTCTAGGCCCCGCCCCTACCCGCACCCCCCCCCGGAAGCCCAGCTTAGGGCTCTGGAAGATGTACTGTGCTGGCACCGTACAGAAAATACAGTCATCGCCAAGAAAGCAGTGAGTCTCTTCGCGCACCTAAATCGCAGGGGTATGGGTAGGTAGTGGATAGTGACCCCCGAGACACGACGGGGGGTGGGGCGCCGAAGGGACCCTTAGCGCAGCCTCTCGGGTGAGGAAGGCTGGTGATTTCTGAGTGTGGCTAATGTTGGAAGAAGCTCCGGGTTGAGATGGCTTCTTCATAAGGTTCTTTAAAGATGGAACTCCTTTGATCTCAGTAAGCCCTTTGAAAGAAAAGAGCGTACATTCCGTTTCCATTTCACACATTCCTCTGTATGCTTACTTTTAGTGTTGCCGAGGATCAGATTGAGGCCTCGTGCATGCCAGGTGTGAATCCACAACTGAACTAAGTCTCCAAATTGTGTTTATTTAAAAGATATGTGTGGGGCTGGAGAGATGGCTCAGCGGTTAAGAGCATTCATTACTTGCTCTTCCAAAGGTCCTGAGTTCAATTCCCAGCAACCACATGGTGGCTCACAACCATCTGTAATGAGGTATGGTGCCCTCTCCTGGCCTTCAAGGATACACACAGACAGAACATTGTATACATAATAAATAAATAAATAAATATTTAAAAAAAAATAAAAGATATGTGTGTGCTTTTAAATTTAAAAATGTGTTTGCGTGTGTGAACATGGGTGGTATATGTGCACGTGTATAGGCCTTTATCATGTGAAGGTGTATAGTATTTTATTTTTAATTTCTCCAGGACTCTTCTCATGAAGGGTTGTTGGGTTTTGCCAAAGGCCTATTCTGCATCATTAGATTATTAAAGATGATCTTGAGACCATTTTATTTCAGTTTGTTTATGTAGCAGATTACATTTCTAAATTTTCATATACTGAGCTATGACTGCATCTGCGGATGAACCCTAATAGATTATGGGGGATTATCTTTTTTATGTGTTCATTTTGGTATGCAAGGATTTTGTTATATATATTTTTGCTTTTTATTTTTTTATTAAAATTTTTTTAATTAAAAATTTCTGCCTACTCCCCGCCTCCCTTTTCCCTCCCCCTCCCTCCACTCCCCACGCCCCACTCCCCTCCCCCTCCCTCTCTAGTCCTAAGAGCAGTCAGGGTTCCCTGCACTGTGGGCAGACCAAGGCCCTCCCCCCTCCATCCAGGTCTAGGAAGGTGAGCATCCAAATAGGCTAGGCTCCCACAAAGCCAGTACATGGAGTAGGATCAAAACTCAGTGCCATTGTCCTGGCTTCTCAGCAGCCCTCATTGTCCGCCATGTTCAGAGAGTCCGGTTTTATCCCATGCTTTTTCAGTCCCAGTTCAGCTGGCCTTGGTAAGCTCCAATAGATCAGCCCCACCATCTCAGTGGGTGAGTGCCCCCCTCGCGAGCTTGACTTCCTTGCTCATGTTCTCCCTCCTTCTGCTCCTCATTGGGACCTTGGGAGATCAGTCCATTGCTCCACTGTGGGTCTCTGTCTCTATCTCCATCCATCACCAGATGAAGGTTCTATGGTGATATGCAAGATATTCATCAGTATGGCTATAGGATCGGGCCATTTCAGGCCCTCTCTACTCAGCTGCCCAAGGACCTAGTTGGGGACATCTCTCTAGAGTCAAGGCTCTTGCCAACCCCTAAAATGGCTCCCTTAATTAAGATATATACTTCCCTGCTCCCATATCCATCCTTCCATTATTTCTTTATTTTATTTTATTTTATTATTATTATTATTTTTTTTTTTTGGTTTTTCGAGACAGGGTTTCTCTGTGGTTTTGGACACGTAGTGTCCTGGAACTAGCTCTTGTAGACCAGGCTGGTCTCGAACTCACAAAGATCCGCCTGCCTCTGCCTCCCAAGTGCTGGGATTAAAGGCGTGCGCCACCACCGCCCGGCTCACATCCTTCCATTATTTCAACCATGCCATTCCCCCAAGCTCTCCCCATCACCCCTTCTCACTTGTCTCTCCCCATCTCCCCTTTCCCCAATCCCACCCCACCCCCCAGTTCCCAATTTTTGCCCAGGAATCTTGTCTGCTTCCAATATCCAGGAGGATAAACTGTATGTTTTTCTTTGGGTTCACCTTCTTATTTAGCTTCTCTAGGATCACGAATTATAGGCTCAATGTCCTATATTTATGGCTAAAAACCAATTATGAGTGAGTACATGCCATGTTCATCTTTTTGGGTCTGAGTTACCTCACTCAGGATAGTGTTTTCTATTTCCATCCATTTGCATGCAAAATTCAAGAAGTCATTGTTTTTTACCACTGAGTAGTACTCTAATATGTATATGTTCCACATTTTCTTCATCCATTCTACCGTGGAAGGGCATCTAGGTTGTTTCCAGGTTCTGGCTATTACAAATAATGCTGCTATGAACATAGTTGAACAAATACTTTTGTAGTATGATAGGGCATCTCTTGGGTATATCCCCAAGAGTGGTATTGCTGGGTCCTAGGGTAGGTTGATCCCAAATTTCCTGAGAAACCGCCACACTGATTTCCAAAGTGGTTGTACAAGTTTGCATTCCCACCAGCAATGGATGAGGGTGCCCCTTTCTCCACACCCTCTCCAGCAAAGGCTGTCATTCGTGTTTTTGATTTTAGCCATTCTGACAGTTGTAAGATGGTATCTCAAAGTTGTTTTTATTTGCATTTCCCTGATCGCAAAGGAGGTTGAGCATGACCTTAAGTGTTTTTTGGCCATTTGAATTTCTTCCTTTGAGAATTCTCTGTTCAGTTCAGTGCCCCATTTTTTAATTGGGTTAATTAGCATTTTAAAGTCTAGTTTCTTGAGTTCTTTATATATTTTGGAAATCAGACCTTTATCTGATGCGGTGTTGGTGAAGATTGTCTCCCAGTCAGTGGGTTGCCTTTGTGTCTTAGTGACAGTGTCCTTTGCTTTACAGAAGCTTCTCAGTTTCAGGAGGTCCCATTTATTCAATGTTGTCCTTAATGTCTGTGCTGCTGGGGATATACGTAGGAAGTGATCTCCTGTGCCCATATGTTTTAGAGTACTTCCCACTTTCTCTTCTATCAGGTTCAGTGTGTTCAGACTGATATTGAGGTCTTTAAACCATTTGGACTTGAGTTTTGTGCAAGGTGATAGATATGGATCTATTTTCATTCTTACAGGTTGACAACCAGTTCTGCCAGCACCATTTGTTGAAGATGCTTTCTTTCTTCCATTGAATACTTTTAGCTCATTTATCAAAAATCAGGTGTTCATAGGTTTGTGGGTTAAAATCTGGGTCTTCTACTCTATTCTATTGATCGACTTCTCTGTTTTTATGCCAATACTAAGCTGTTTTCAATACTGAAGCTCTGTAATAGAGTTTGAAGTCAGGGATGGTAATGCCTCCAGAAGTTCCTTTATTGTATAAGATTGTTTTGGCTATCCTGGGTTTTTGTTTTTCCATATAAAGTTGATTATTGTCCTCTCAAAGTCTGTGAAGAATTTTGATGGGATTTTGATGGGGATTGCATTGAATCTATAGATTGCTTTTGGGAGAATTGCCATTTTTACTATGTTGATCCTCCCAATCCAAGAGCAAGGGAGATCCTTCCATTTTATGGTATCCTCTTCAATTTCTCTCTTCAAAGACTTAAAGTTCTTGTCAAATAGATCTTTCACTTCCTTGGCCAGAGTTACCCCAAGATATTTTATGCTATTTGTGACTATCGTGAAAGGTGATGCTTCTCTGATTTCCCTCTCTGCATCCTTATCCTTAGTGTATAGGACGACAATTGATTTTTTGGAGTTGATCTTGTATCCGGCCACATTACTAAAGGTGTTTATCAGCTATAGGAGTTCTTTGGTAGAGATTTGGGGTCACTTATGTATACTATCATATCATCTGCAAATAACGAAAGTTTAACTTCTTCATTTCCAATTCGAATCCCCTTGATCCCCTTATGTTGTCTTATTTGCTATTGCTAGAACTTCAAGCACTATATTGAAGAGGTATGAAGAGAGTGGACAGCCTTGTCGTGTCCCTGATTTTAGTGGGATGGCTTTGAGTATCTCTCCATTTAATTTGATGTTAGCTGTCGGCTTTCTGTAAATAGCTTTTATTATATTTAGGTATGACCCTTGTATCCCTAATCTCTCCAAGACCTTTATCATAAAGGGATGCTGAATTTTGTCAAATGCTTTTTCAGCATCTAATGAAATGATCGTATAGTTTTTTTTCTTTCAGTTTATTTATATGATGGATTACATTGATAGATTTGTGTATGTTGTACCAGCCCTGTATCTCTGGGATGAAGCCTACTTGATCATAATGGATAATTTTTCTAATGTGTTCGTGGATTCGGTTTGCCAGTATTTTATTGAGAATTTTTGCGTCGATGTTCATGAGTGTGATAGGCCTGTAATTTTCTTTCTTGGTTGGGTCTTTGTTTGCTTTTGGTATCAGGGTATCAGGGTAACTGTAGCTTCATAAAAGGAATTTGGCAATGACTCTTCTGTTTCTATATTGTGAAATACATTAAGGAGTATAGGTACTAGCTCTTCTTGGAAGTTCTGGTAGAATTCTGCATTGAAACCATCTGGTCCTGGGCTTTTTTTTGGAAGGGAGGTTTTTGATAACAGTTTCTAATTCTTCGTGAGTAACAGATCTATTTAGATTGTTCACCTGGTCTTGGTTTAACTTTGGTATATGTTACTTATCTAAAAAATTGTCCATTTGTTTTGCATTTTCCAGTTTTGTGGCATACAAGCTTTTGTAGTAAGATCTAATGATTCTCTGGATTTTCTCTGTGTCTGTGGTTATGTCCCCCTTTTCATTTCTGATCTTATTAATTTGCATGTTCTCTCTCTGCAGTTTGATTTGTTTGGATAGGGGTTTGTCGATCTTGTTGATTTTCTCCAAGTTCCAACTTTTTGTTTCATTGATTCTTTGGATTGTTTTCTGTGTTTCTATTTTGTTGATTTCAGCCCTCAGTTTGATTATTTCCAGTCTTCTATTCCTTCTGGGTGAGTCTGCTTCTTTTTTTTTTTCTAGAGCTTTCAGATGTGCTGTTAAGTCTTCAATGTGTGCTTTCTCCGTTTTCTTTATGTGGGCACTTAGTGCTATGAACTTTCCTCTGAGCACTGCTTTCATCGTGTCCCATAGGTTTGGGCATGTTCTGTCTTTATTTTTTTTGAAGTCAAGGAAGACTTTAATTTCTTTCTTTATTACTTCCTTGACCCAGGTGTGGTTCAGTAGTTGATTGTTCAGTTTCCATGAGTTTGTCGGCTTTCTGGGGGTAGCCTCATTGTTGAATTCTAACTTTAATCCATTGTGATCTGATAAGGCACCGGTGATCACTAAAATTTTTTTATTTGTGGAGGTTTGCTTTGTTACCGAGTATGTGGTCAATTTTCGAGAAGTTTCCATGAGCTGCAGAGAAGAAGGTATATTCTTTCCTATTTGGGTGGAATGTCCTATAGATGTCTGTTAAGTCCATTTGCTTCATTACCTCCATTAATTCTCTTATTTCTCTATTAGGTTTCTGTCTGGTTGACCTGTCCATTGGTGAGAGAGGAGTGTTGAAGTCTCCTAATAATTAGTGTGTGTGGTTTGATGTCTGCCTTGAGTTCTAGTAATGTTTCTATTACATAAGTGGGTGTTTTATATTATGGGCATAGATATTCAGGATTGAGACTTCATCTCGATGAATTGTTCGTATTATGAGAATAAAATGACCATCTCTATCTCTTCTGATTGATTTTAGTTTGAAGTCAGATTTGTTAGAAATTAGTATGGCCATACCCACTTGTTTCTTAGGTCCATTTGCTTGAAAAACCTTTTCCTATCCTTTACTCTGAGTAGATGTCTATTTTTGTGGTTGAGGTGTATTACTTGTAAACAGCAGAATGTTGGATCCTGTTTTCGTATCCAATCTCTTAGCCTTTGTCTTTTTATAGGTGAATTGAGTCCATTGATATTAAGTGATATTAATGACCAGTGGTTGTTGACTCCGGTTGTTATTATTATTTTGGTAGTAGAGTTTGTGTGTTTCCCTTCTTTGAGTTGTGCTGGTGAAGGGTCGCTAGTTGTCTGAGTTATTATAGGCAGTGTTGGCAATGTTGGATTCCCTGGGTTGTGATTTTCCTTCTATTACTTTCCGTAAGGCTGGGTTTGTGGCTACATATTGATTAAATTTGTTCTCATCCTAGAATATTTTGTTTTCTCCATTGATAGTTAATGATAGCTTGGCTGGGTATAGTAGTCTGAGCTTGCATCCATGGTCTCTTAGTTTCTGAAGTACCTGTATCTATGACCTTCTGGCTTTCATGGTTTCCATAGAGAAGTCCGGTGTAAGTCTGAGAGGTTTACCTTCCTTTATAAGTTACTTGACCTTTTTCCTTTGTAGCTGTTAATATTCTTTCTTTAATCTGTAAGTTTTGTGTTTTGATTATTATATGGCTAGGGGATTTTTTTTTGATCCAGTATATTTGGTGTTCTGTATGTGCCTTGAATATTCATAGGAATATCTTTCTTTATGTTGGGAAAGTTTTTTTCCATAATTTTGTTAAATAAATTTTCTGGGCCTTTGAGCTGTAATTCTTCTCCTCTTTCTATCCCTATTATTCTTCGGTTTGGTCTTTTTATTGTGTCCCATATTTCCTGAATGTTTTGTGATGAGAATTTGTTGGCTTTGCTGTTTTCTTTGATCAGTGCATTTATTTTCTCAATGGTGTCTTCAGAGTCTGACATTCTTTCTTCTATCTCTTGTATTCTATTAGTTATGCTTGTTTCTGTAGTCTCTGTTTGTTGACCTAGATTTTCCATATCCAGTCGGCCCTCAGTTTGTGTTTTCTTCCTTGCCTCCATTTCAGTTTTCAATTCTTGAACTGTTTCCATTACCTGTTTGATTGTTTTTTCTTGGTTTCCCAGGGTATTATTTACATATTTATTCATTTCTTCAAACTTTTTGTTATACTTCTCATCCATTTCTATAAGGGCATTTTGATTGTTTTTTCTTGGTTTCCCAGGGTATTATTTACATATTTATTCATTTCTTCAAACTTTTTGTTATACTTCTCATCCATTTCTATAAGGGCATTTTTTACATGCTGTTTAAGAGACTCTATCGCTTTCATAATGTCATCTTTTCCCCTTTTTCTGGATTAGTGTGTTCAAGACCCTCTGTTGTAAGATCACTGGGTTCTGGTGTTTTCATGTTGTTTTCCAGATTGGTGGAGGAATTCTTGTCTTGGCGCCTGCCCATCTCTTCCTTCAAATGCTATCCGATGGATATTATGGAACAGGATCAGTTTCCCTTGTTGGCCAGGGACCTCACTGACAAAGGGCCTACCTTGCTGCAGGCAGGCTATCGAAGCAAAGCAATTCCTGCCCGCACCGTTGCTCTCAGCACCCCATCCCAGGGCCCAAACAGGCTGAGCTGGTGGATCCCGTGGCCCTGCGGAAGGAAGGAAGAAAGGAGGAGGTTCCTGGCTGCAAACTGGGATGGGCTAGGGAGAGAGAGTCCCCAGCAGAGGGGAGCAGCCCCTGCCAAATGACTGGGGAGTGAAGGGGGTCGGGGAATGTTCCTGCTCTGTTTCCGGGCTCCTGCCGCGGGTCAAGAGTACACTCACCAACCACTCTGATGGGTCCCCCGCAAAAGGATCAGGTTCCCTTGCTGGCCAGGCTATGTATTTTTATATCTATGTTCAAAGGGTAATTGATATGTTGATGTGGGATTCTCTTCTGTATGCTGTGAATATGTTTTATTACTGTTGGTTAGTAAAGAAGCTAATTTGACCTATGGCAGAGCAGAATAAAGCCAGGCAAGAAATCCGAACAGAGCTATATAGAGAGAATAGGCTGAGTCAAGAAGACACGATGTAGCTGCTGAAGGAGAAAGATGCCAGAACATTACCGGTAGGATACAGCCTCATGGTGACACACAGATTAATAGAAATGGTTAATTTAAGGTGCAAGAGCTAGATAGAAATATGCCCAAACTATTGACCAAACAATGTTGTAATTGGTATAGTTTCTGTGTGATTATTTGGGTCTGGATGGCTGAAATGAAAGAGCAGTCTCTGCTTACAATATGTAATATTCTTCTTTGGGTCTCTGTTTGGTTCAAGTATCAGGGTAACTGAGCCTCATAGAATAAATTTGGCAGTGTTCTTCCTGTTTCTATTCTGTGGAATAATTTGATAAGTTTTGTTATTAACTCTTGTTTGAAAGTCTAGTAGACTTCTCTGCTAAAACCATCTGGCCTAGGACTCTTTTGGGTTGGGAGACTTTTAATGGTTGCTTCAATGTCCCTTGGGAATCTTTTTAAACTGCTTCTCTGATCTTGATTTAACTTTGGTAAGTCATATCTATTAGAAAACTATTCTTTTTTTTTTTTTAGATTTTCCAATTTGATGCAGTGCAGGACATAGATTTTAAAATATGTTCTTAAGATTCCCTGGATCTTCTCAGTGTCTGCTTTCATGTGGCCACTTTCAGCTCTAATTATGATCTTCACTCTGTGTCTTATAGTGAAATTGGCTAAGGTTTTATCTCACTGATTTTCTTAAAGAACTAACTCATTGTTCTACTTTTAATGGTTTTCCATTTCGTTGAATATAACTTTGAGTTGACCACTTCTGTTGATTCCTTTTTGCTGTGATTTCTTCTTTTTGTTCTAGAGTTGTCAGATGTAATTTGAGTTACAGTATATCCTTCCAATTTCTTTTTTTAAAATGTAGATCCTTATTGCTATGAAGTGCCTCTTTGAACTTTATTCATTGTGTTTCATTAACTTAGGCATGTTGTGTTTTAATTTTTATTTAATCCTAGAATGTGTTCATTTTTTAAATTTGTGTGTTGAGCTATTTTTTATTATGTAGAAAGTTTTTCAGTTTCCATGAATTTGCCAGCTTTCTATTGTTTTTGTTGTAGATTTTCAGCTTTATTTTGAGGTGGTCTCGTAGGATTCTGAGTGTCATTTAATTTTTCTTGTATTTGTTGAGATTTGCTTTGGGTTTCATATGTCTCTAACTTGGAAAATTTTCCATAAAGTGCAGAGAAAAAATCAAATGTTCTTTTGTTAGTTCTTAGGTCCATTTAGTTGGACCATCTTTTTCAAACCCTTCACTCTGATACAATGTCCCTCTTTGATGTTGACGTGTGTTTCTTGGATGCAGCAAAAGATGGATCTAGTTTTCGCATTAAGTTTGTTAATGTGTATCTTTTTACTGGAAAAATAAGGTAATTGATATTTTGATATATCAATGAGCAATGAATATTGATTCATTTTTAATATTGATAGTGATTGTGTGTGTGTGTGTGTGTGTGTGTGTGTATTTATGGGTTTTCCTGCCTTTGATTTTGGTGACTTTGGAATTATTTATTCTTTGTGGTTTCAAGGTTGTCTATAACTTAACTAGGTTGGAGTTTGCCTACTAGCACCTATTTAGGGCTAGATTTCTATACAGACATTGCATAAAGTTAGTATTGCTGTGGAATATCTTATTTTGCTGAGTATGGTTTGGAAGTTTTGGTGGGTAGAGTAGTATAGGTTGGAATCCATGGTATCTTAGGGTCTTCAGTACACTGCTCTTGGACTCTCTGACTTTTAGGGTGCAGTTCTAATAGTTTTTCTTTTACTTCTTATTTGGTCTTTTTCCTTGCAGCTTTTAATATTCTTGGTTTTTTTGATCTGTGTAGGGTTTTGATTATTCTTTGCTGAGGGGACTTTCTTATCTGATCCGATAGAGAGGCATCCTGATCACTCCTTGTGCCTTCATAGTCATCTCCTTCTATAGGTTCCGATTATTTTCTTCTGTGATTTGTTGAAGATGGTTCTGGTCTTTAAGGTTGGTTTCTTTGACTTCCTCCATTCCCATTACTCCAAGATTCGGTCTTTCATAATGTCCAGATTTCCTGCAAGTTTTTTGTCAGGAAATTGTTAGATTTAACATTTTCTTTGAATGATGTGCCCATTCTTATTCCTAGCCTATCTTCAATGCCAGATTTCTTTCATCTCTTGTATTCTTTAGGTGAGGGCTGCCTTTGTAGTTCCTGTTCAAATACTCACATATAACATTCCCACAGTTTCCTCAGTTTGGATTTTCTTCCTCTATTCTACATTCGTTATCAGGTCTTGAACAGTTTTATTTATTTCCTTGCACTCTTTGTGTTTTCTAGGATTTTTAAAGGGTTCATTCACATCATTACATGATTTGTATATCTTCCTGAATTTCTTTCTTTTTTTGGAGAAAACCTTTTATAAAGTAGCTTATTGTTTTGTCCTTTTATAAGATGTGCATTTTGAGTTATTATTGTGTGCCACCACTAAGAACCCTCTTTATATGATCTTTATTTTCACAGAAAATTTAAAAATTTAATAAAATTTACATTTTATTACCCTTCTTGACTCTCCTTGAAGTTAAAAAACATCACAAACCTTTTATGAGATCATAGAGTGATTTTTAAAAATTTTTATTGTTTTATAAATAATACCATTCAAAATTTCCACTTGCTCCCCTCCTCCCATTTCCCTCCCGCTCCCCCACTCCCTCTTCCCCTACCCCTCCATTCCTAAGAGAAAGCAGGGTACCCTACCCTTTGCGAAATCCAAGGCTTAAGAAGGTGTGCATCCAAATAGAATAGGCTCCCAAAAAGCCAGCACATGCAGTAGAGACAAATCCCAGTGCCATTATCATTGGCTTCTCAGTCATCCCCCATTGTGAGCCACATTCAGAGAGACCAGTTTTATCACATATTCGTTCAGTTCCAGTCCAGCTGACTTTGGTGAGCTCCCATTAGGTCAGGCCCACTGTCTCAGTGGGTGGACCAATCCACTGTGGTCGTGACTTCCTTGCTCATCTTCTCCCTTGTTCTGCTCTTCAACTGGACCTTGGGAGCTTAGTCCAATGCTCTGTTGTCAGTTTCTGTCTCTATCTCCATCAGTTGCCAGACGAAGGTTCAATGGTGATATTCAAGATAGTCATCAGTCTGACTATGGGACAAGGCCAGTTCAGGTACCCTCTCCTCTACTGCCTAAGGACCTAGCTGGGGACATATACCTGTGGACACTTGGGATCCCCTCTAGAGCCAAGTCTCTTGCCAATCCTAAAATGGCTCCCTTAATTAAGATATCTTTTTCCCTGTTCCCATATCCACCCTTCCTCCATCTCAACCATCCCACTCCCCAAGCTTTCTCCAGTCCTTCCCTTCTCTCTTCTCTCTCCCCCTCTCTCCTCCCCCCCTCATCCTCACCACCATGAGCCAAACTTTTGCCTGGCAATCTTGTCTGCTTCCAATTTCCAAAAGTATCTATATATGTTTTTCTTTGGGTTCACCTTATTATTTAGCTTCTCTAGGATTGTGAACTATAGGCTCAATGTCTTTTGTTTATGGCTAGAATCCACTAATGAGTAAGTACATACCATATTCATCTTTTTGGGTCTGGGTTACCTCACTCAGGATAGTGTTTTCTATTTCTATCCATTTGCATGCAAAATTCAAGATGTCATTGCTTTTTACCACTGAGTAGTACTCTAATGTGTAGATGTGCCACACTTTCTTTATCCATTCTTCCATTGAGGGGCACCTAGGTTGTTTCAGGGTTCTGGCTATTACATATAATGCTGCTATGAACATTGTTAAACAAATGCTTTTGTAGTATGATTGGGCATCTCTTGGGTATATTCCCAAAAGTGGTATTGCTGGATCCTGAGGTAGGTTGACTCCTAATTTCCTGAGAAACCGCCACAATGATTTCCAAAGTGGTTGCACAAGTTTGCATTCCCAACAGCAATGGATGAGTGTACCCCTTACTCCACATCCTCTCCAGTATAGGTTATCACTGGTGTTTTTGATTTTAGCCATTCTGACAGGTGTAAGTTGGTATCTCAAAGTTGTTTTGATTTGCATTTCTCTGATTGCTAAGGAGGTTGAACATGACCTTAAATATCTTTTGGCCATTTGAACTTCTTCTGTTGAGAATTCTCTGTTCTGTTCAGTACCCTATATTTTAATTGTGTTATTTAGAATTTTAACGTCCAGTTTCTTGAGTTCTTTATATATTTTGGAGATCAGACCTTTATCTGATGTGGGGTTGGTGAAGATCTTCTCCTATTCAGTAGGTTGCCTTTTTGTCTTAATGAATGTGTCCTTTGCTTTCAGGAGGTCCCATTTATTCATTGTTCCTGTTATTGTCTGTGCTACTGGGGTTATATGTAGGATGTGATCTCCTGTGCCCATGTATTGCAGGCTACTTCCCACTTTCTCTTCTAACAGGTTCAGTGTAGTCGGATTTATATTGAGGTCTTTAATCCATTTGGACTTTAGTTTTGTGCATGGTGATGATATGGATCTATTTTCGTTCTTCTACAGCTTAATATCCAGTTATGCCAGCCAGCATCATTTGGTAAAGATGCTTTCTTTCTTCCATTGTATAATTTTAGATTTTTTTTTGTCAAAAATCAGGTGTTCATAGGTGTGAATTAATATTTGGGCATTTGATTTGATTCCATTGGTCCTCCTGTCTATTTTTATGCCAATACCAGGCTGTTTTCTTATTGTAGCTCTGGAGTAGAGTTTGATGTCACAGATGGTGATGCTTCCAGAAGTTCCTTTATTGGACAGGATTGTTTTGGCTATCCTGAGTTTTTCCATTTGTAGTTGATTATTGTTCTTTCAAGGTCTGTGAAGATTTGTACTGAGATTTTGAAGGGGATTGCATTGAATCTATAGATTTCTTTTGGTAGGATTGCCATTTTTATTTTGTAGATCTTACCTATCTAAGAGTATGGGAGATCTTTCTATTTTCTGGTATCTTTTTCAATTTCTTTCTTCAAAGACTTAAAGTTCTTGTTGAACAGGTCCTTTGCTGTTACCCCAAGATACTTTATGTTATTTGTGGTTATTGTGAAGAGTGGTATTTCTCTGATTTCTTTCTCAGCTTCTTTATCATTTGTATAGTAGGGCTACTGATTTCTTTTGAGTTGATCGTGTATCCTGCCACATTACTGAAAGTGCTTATCAGCTGTAGAAGTTCCCTGTTAGAGTTTTTAGGGTCACTTATATATACTATCATGTCCTCTGTGAATAGTGAAAGTTGGACTGCTTCCTTTCCAATTTTTATCCCCTTGATCTCCTTTTTTTTTTTTAATTGCTATACCCGGAACTTCAAGAACTATGTTGAAATGTGAAGAGAGTGGACAGTCTCATCTTGTTTCTTGTTTTAGTTTAATCGCTTGAGTTTCTCTCCACTTAATTTGATGTTGGCTGTTGGCTTCCTATATATTGTTTTTATTATGTTTAGATACGTTCCTTGTATCCCTGATCTCTCCATGACCTTTATAGTGAAGAAGTGTTGGATTTTGACGAATGCTTTTTCAGCATCTAATGAGATGATCATATGTTTTTTCTTTCAGTTTATTTATAAGATGGATTACATTGATAGATTTTCATATGTTGAACCATCCTGCATCTCTGTGGTGAGGCCGACTTCATCATGGTACATGAATTTTTTGATGTGTTTTTTTTTTTATTTTGTTTGCTAGTATTTTATTGAATTTTTTTGCATCTATGTTCATGGGTGCGATTGGTCTGTAATTTTCTTTCTTGGTTGAGTCTTCGTGTGGTTTTGGTATCAGGGTAACTGTAGCCACATAAAAAGAATTTGGCAATGTTCCTTCTGTTTCTATTGTGTGGAATACCTTGAGGAGTATAGGTATTAGCTCTTATTTGAAGTTCTGGCAGAATTCTGCACTAAAACCATCTGGCCCTGGGCTTTTTTTTTTTTTTTGTGGAGTCTTTTGATAGCTGCTTCTATTTCCTTGCAGGTTATAGGGCTATTTAAATTGTTCACCTGGTCTTAATTTAATTTTAGTATGTATTACCTACCCAGAAAATTAGCCATTTCTATTACATTCTCTAATTGTATGGAGTACAGGGTTTTATAGTATGACCTAATGTTTCTCAGGATTTCCTTCTTGTCTGTTGTTCTGTCCCCTATTTCATTTCTGATTTTGTTAATTTGGATGTTGTAGTCTGCCTTTTGATTAGTTTGGATAAGAGTTTGTCTATCTTGTTGATTTTTCTCAAAAAAACTAGCTGTTTCTTTGATTCTTTGTATTTTTTCTTTGTTTCTATTTTATTGATGTCATCCCTCAATTTGATTATTTTCTGTCTTCTACTCCTCCTTGGTAAGTCTGCTTCTTTTTTTTCCTAGAGATTTCAGGTGTGCTGCTAAGTCTCTATTGTGAGCTTTCTCCGTTTTCTTTATGTGGGCACTTAGTGCTATGATATTTCCTCTTAGCACTGCTTTCATAATGTCCCATAGGTTTGGGCATGTTCTGTCTTTATTTTTGTTGAAGTCAAGGAAGGCTTTAATTTCTTTCTTTATTTCTTCCTTGACCCAGGTGTGGTTCAGTAGTTGACTGTTCAGTTTCCATGAATTTGTAGGCTTTCTGGGGGTGGAATTGTTGTTAAATGCTAACTTTATTCCATGGTGATCCGGTAAGACACAGGTGGTTACTACTATTTTTTTGTATCTGTACATGCTTGCTTTGTTACCAAGTATGTGATCAATTTTCAGTAAGGTTCCATGAGATGCTAAGAAGAAGGTATATTCTTTCTTGTTTGTGTGGAATGTTCTATAGATGTCTGTTAAGTCCATTTGATTCATTACATCTGTTAGTTCTCTTATTTCTCTGTTAAGTTTCTGTCTGCTTGACCTGTCCATTGGTGAGAGAGAAATGTTGAAATTTCCAATGATTAGTGTGTGGCATTTGATGTGTGCTTTGAGTTCTAGTAATGTTTCTTTTACATATATGGATGCTTTTATTTTAGGGGCATAGGTATTCAGGATTGAGACTTCATTCTGATGAATTGTTCCTGTTATGAGTATAAAGTGTCCTTTTCTATCTCTTCTGATTGATTTTAGTTTGAAATCAATTTTGTTAGTTGTAACCACACCTGCTTCTTTCTTAGGTTCATTTGATTGGTAAACCTTTTCCTGACCCTTTACTCTGAGGTACTGTCTGTCTTCGAGGTTGAGGTGTGTTTCTTGTCAAAAGCAGAATGTTGGATCCTGTTTTTGTATCCATTCTCTTAACCTGTGCCTTTTTATAGGTGAATTGAGCCCATTGATATTAAGTGATATTAATGACCAGTGGTTGTTTATTCCAGTTATTTTTTTGATGTTATTGTTTGTGTGTTTCCCTTCGTTGAGTTGTGCTGCTAGAGAGTTGGCAGATGTCTGTGTTATTATGGGTGTTGTTGGCTTCCTTGGGTTGCGGTTTTCCTTCTAATAATTTCTGTAGGGTTGGGTTTGTGGCTATGTATTGTTTAAATCTGTTTTTTGATGTGGGAGTGTCATATATCAATCTGTTGATTTCATTGGTTAAAATAAAGAAACTGCTTGGCCGGCCCTAATAGGTTAAAACATAGGTGGGAGGAGTAAACAGAATAGTATGCGGACAGGAAGAGGAAGTGAGCTCAGAACGCACGCAGCTCCGCTCAGAGAAGCCAGATGCTCCTGTCTAGCGGGCGGACAGGATGGCCCAGCTCTCTGAGGCATGCACGGGATGAAGCTCCTACTCGGGATGGACGTAGGCTAGAATCTTCCCGGTAAGCGCACCTTGGGGTGCTTACTCACATTATTAGAAATGGGTTAGTCCAGGTGCGAGAGTTAGCCCGTAAGAGGCTAGAGCTAGTGGGCCAAGCAGTGTTTAAATGAATACAGTTTGTGTGTTGTTATTTCGGGCATAAGCTAGCCAGGCGGATGGGGTGATGGGGATGCAACCCGGCGCCCCCCCAATTTCAACAGTTTTTGTCCTGGAATATCTTGTTTTCTCCATTGATGGTGAAAGAAATCTTTGCTGGGTATAGTAGTCTAGGCTTGCATCCATGGTCTGTGTCTGCAGCACATCTATCCAAGATCTTCTGTCTTTCATAGTTTCCATTGAAAAGTCAGGTATACTTCCAAAAGGTTTACCTTTATATGTTACTTGACCTTTTTCCTTTGTAACTCTTAATATTCATTCTTTATTCTGTATGTTTTTTGTTTTGATTATTATATGGCAAGGGATGGTTTTTTTTGATCCAGTCTACTTCGTGTTCTGTAAGCTTCTTGTACCTTCATAGAAATATTCTTCTTTAGGTTGGGAAAATTTCCTTCCATAATTTTGTTGAATATATTTTCTGGGCCTTTGAGCTGTAATTCTTCTTCTATCCCTATTATTCTTAGGTTTGGTCTTTTCCTGGTGTCCCAAAGTTCCTGGATTTTTTGTGTTAAGAATTTGTTGGATTTGCTGTTTTCCTTGATCAATGCGTCTATTTGCTCTATAGTAGCTTCAGCACCTGAGATTCTTTCGTCTATCTCTTGTATTCTGTTGGTTATACGTGTCTCTGTAGTTTCTGTTCATTTGCCCAGATTTTCCATATCCAGCCATCCCTCAGTTTGTGTTTTCCTTATTACCTTCATTTCAGTCTTCAAGACTTGAACTGTTTCCTTTACCTGTTTGATTGCTTTTTCTTGATTTTCTTGGGTATATTTGAGAGATTCATTAATTTCTTCTAACTTCTTGTTTGCCTTCTCTTCCATTTCTTTAAGGGAGTTTTTTACTTCCTGTTTAAGGCTCTCCATCATGTTCATAATGTTATGTTTAAAATCGATTTCTTCAACTTCTTTTGGGTTAGGGTGTTCAAGTCTTCCTATTGCATGTTCGCTGGATTCTGGTGTTATCATGATGCTTTTCAGGTTGTTGGAGCAATTCTTGCATTGGTGCCTGCCCATCTTTTCCTTCAAATGCAGCCAGGAGAGTCTTGGCATTAGTCCAATCTTTGCTGTGGCTGACTGTGTACTTGTGGGTTTTTCTTGGTCTGCCCTCTCTTATGTCCCTCCAGCAATGGAGCTGGCTCTCAGATGCCCTCTGCCCTGAAGCAGGCTGTGCTGGTGGATCTGAGGACCCTGCAGATGAAAAGGAATGCTTGGGGGCAAGATGGGATGGGGTAAAGAAAGCCAGTAGCCAGGACACGTCCCACTCGATGGCCAGAAAAGTTTAGGAAATTGGATGGGGCCTCATAGACAAAAGGGCTGGCTTGGGGGGACAGGGTGGTGTGGAACAAGAAGCCCCAACAGCAGGAGCACTCACCACTGGCTACCCAGACCCTCTGCCCTGAAGCAGGGTGAGTTGGAGGATCCAAGGACCTCGCAGATGGAAAGGAGTATCCTGAATTTCTTAATTAGATTTTTTTCTTTTCTTTTTTAAGTGACTCTATGATCTTCATACTGCTTCATGCTGCATTAAGTTTTTTTTTCTTGTTTTTCAGGTATGTTGGAAACTTCAGTGCTTACTGTGTCGTGGTTACTGGGCTCCAGGAGAGACACTGTTTTGGCTGTTAATGATTGTGTTTTTAAGATGATGTCTAGGCATCTAGGATTGAGAAGAGTAAAGGTCTGTGTGATGGTATTTGTTTTTTTTTCTGTTGGGTGTCTTTTTCCTGGGTTTCTGCTTCCTCCCTGAACTTTGGAGAGTGTAGTGGACCTATGCTGTCTGGATGGAAATTTTCTATGTACCTGTTTCCTTGTCCTACTTGCCAATGTGTTCCCAGGTAATGCCTGCTGGTGTTGGAAGCTAGGCCCTGCTAAGAAAGTTGCACAATTTATAAGCAGATCAGTGCTGAGACTCTTTCAAGTTTAACTTGTTGATTTTTTTTTAACCTCAGATTTGACAATATTGACTGTCCTCACTGGACTATAAAGGTTTCCCATACTATGTCTTTCTTTGTGTTTACTGTGTGCAAGGTCCCAAAATTGAACATCTGGGAGGTACTTGGGATTTCTCTGGAATATAGATCTGGCCATTCATGTGGGCCACTCTCACTTCTTAGACAGAAATCCTTCATATTTGACTAATAGCATCTACTCTAAGTATATTTTTACTGCATCTTTTCCTAGGAACATGGGCAATTTGTGTATTCTAATTAAACCTCTGTGTACTGTTGGTCAACTTACATGTCTATATTTCCAAAGTGGTCTTCTGTACCCATGCATTGAAGGCTACTTCCCACTTTCTCTATCAGGTTCAATGTTTACAACTTCTTTTTTTTCATCTCTGACAGTAGAAATATTGTGAGCCTTGTTGCCTACAGAATGGGAAAAAATCTTCACTAATCCTCACATCAGACAGAGACTATACAAAGAACTCAAGAAATTGGAAACCAAAAGAACACATAATCTAATAAAAAAAAATGGACTACAGTCCTAAACAGAGAACTCTCAACAGAGGAAGCTAAAATGGCTGAAAAAATCTTCAACATCCTTAATCATCAGATATGCAAATCAAAACAACTCAGATTCCATCTTAGACCTGTAAGAATGGCCAAGATCAAAAACACTAATGACAACTTATGCTGGACAGGTTGTGGGGAAAAGGGAACACTTTTGCATTGCTGGTGAGAATGCAAGCTGGTACAGCCCCTTCGATGTAAGTGTGGCAATTTCTCAAAATATCAGGAAACAACCTTCCTCAAGACTCAGTAATACAACTTTTGGGTATATATCCAAAGGATGCTCAATTGTGCCACAAGGACATGTGCTCAGTTATGTTTATAGCAGCTTTGTTTGTCATAGCCAGAACCTGGAAACAACTTATATGTCCCTCGACCGAAGAATGGATAAGGAAAATGGGTACATTTACACAATGGAGTACTACACAGCAGAAAAAATAACGACAGCTTGAATTTTGCAGGAAAATGGATGGAGCTAGAAAACATTATTTTGAGTGAGGTGACCCAGACACAGAAAGACAATTATCACATGTACTCACTCACAGGTGGTTTTTAAACATAAAGCAAAGAAAGACAGCCTACAAACCATAATCCCAGAGAACTTAGACAACAATGAGGACACTAAGAGAGACTTACATAGATCTAATGTACATGGGAAGTAGAAAGTAGAAAAAGACAAGATCTCCTGAGTAAATTGGGAGCATGGGAACCTTGGGGGAGGGCTGAAGGGGAAGAGGAGAGGCAGGGAAGGGAGCAGAGAAAATGTAGAGCTCAATAAATATCAATTAAAAACTAATTTAGTACTTACTATAACAGTGAGACCATATGCTCCTGGCTACTGCAATGTACTTCAAGAGGGAGATGGGCATCAAAGAGGCTTCTTATGGAGTCCATTAGCCATTTGGGAAAGAAACTTCTCTTGCCTGGACTGCTTAATGAACTGGACATGCAGGACCCACAGAGCAATGAGTGCTGAACTTGCCTAAAGGTGAGACCGTGCTTCAGGATTCCTGCTTTATGAAAGAGTCTGCTAGACATTCTGCCGGACACAGAAAAAAGTGACTGACAAAGTGCCAGTATAGGTGGCACTGTCTTTGAAATTTCCTGCTTCATGGAAAGTCTGTCAGATACTATGGGACTATAGGCTGAAGACAGATGTCCCAGTGGTACAGAAGAACTTTGGGAGACTATCCAGGCAGTGAGATGTCTCTATTAATTCTAGAGTTTTGGAAGTTGCTTATAATGTACTTCCTGTTTACTTGAGTAATATTATATATTTCTGGAGCCTTTGATGAAATTGAAGAATTTAGTTATAGTTTTTTATTTATGATAAAAGGTAAAGTAGATATAAATATTGTAACCGTAATTCTTGCTTGATACCTGTTTTGTTATATGTCATTTTACTATGTTAAAGTTAAAACCTTCCTTTTTATTTAAACAGAAAAGGGAGGGTGATGTGGGAGTCCCTTCTGTGTGCTGTGATTACCATTAACGAATTAAAAAACCTGTTTTGGTTATGTAGCAAGGCAGAACTTAGGTAGGCATGGGAAACTAAGCAGAATGCTAAGAGAAAGAAGAGCAGAGTCAGGGAGAGCCATGGATAAGCCACCAGAGTCAGGCATGCTGACCTTTTGCCGGTAAGCCACTGCCATGTGGTGATAGAATAATAGAGATGGGTTAGTTTAAGATATGAATTTAGCAGAAATATGCTTAAGCTATTGGCCAAACAATATTACAAATAATATGGTGTTCTGAGTGGTTATTTTGTGGCTGGATGGCCAGGATAAACAAGCAACCCTTCCTTCAACATGGTTGGTTAAGATCTTTTCCCATTCAGTAGGCTGCCTTTTTTTCTTATTGACTGTGTCTTTTGTTTTACAGAAGCCTTTCAGTTTCAAGAGGTCCCATTTATTTATTATTTCTCTCAGTGTCTGTGCTACTGGGGTTTTATTTAGAAAGGGGTCTCCTTTGCCCATGCATTGAAGACTAAGTACTTCCCACTTTCTCTTCTATCAGGTTCAGTGTGGTCAGATTTATATTGAGGTCTTTAATCCATTTTGAGTTTTGTGTATGGGGGTAAATATGGATCTATTTTCAGTCTTCTACATGTTGACATCCAGCTCTGCCAGTAACATTTGTTGAAGATACTTTCATTTTTTTCCATTGTATAATATTAGCTTCTTTGTGTTCTACTATTAGTGTGTGGGGTTTGCTGTGCGATTTAAGATTTAGTAATTTTTTTTTCTTTCACATATATGGGTGTTCATGTATTAAAGGCAGCGATGTTCATGATTGAGACTACATCTTGATGGATTGTTCTGTTATGAGTATAAAGTGTCCTTCTCCATCTCTTCTGATTGATTTTAGTTTGAAATTTATTTTTGTTAGTTATTAGGATAGCTACACCTCCTTTTTTTTCCCTGCTTTTTTCTTAAGCCCATTTGATTGGAAAACCTTTTCCCAACTCTTACTCTGAGATAGTTTCTGTCTTTGAAGTTGAGGTTTGTTTCTTGTATAGAACAGAAGGCTGAATGAATCCTGTTTTCATATCCATTCTCTTAACCTGTGTCTTTTTATAGGTAAATTGAGTCCATTGCTATTGTGCGATATTTGTGACCAGTGGATGTTAATTCTGGTTAATTTTCGGCAATAGTGTTTGAGTGTTTGGGTGTTTCTTGTGGGGGCTATCAGATGTTTGTGTTTTTGTGGGTACAATTACTTTCCTTTGATTGGGATTTTCCTTCTTGTACTTTCTGTAGGGCTGGGTTTGTGGATACGTATTGTTTAAATTTGGTTTTGTCATGGAATATCTTGTTTTCTCCATAGATGGTGATTGAAAGCTTTGCTGGGCATATTAACCTGGGCTTGTATCCGTCACTCTCTTAGTGTCTGAAGCACATCAATCCAGGACCTTCTGTCTTTCATGATTTCCACTGAGAAGTCAGGTGTAATTCTGATAGGTCTACCTTTATGTATTACTTGAGCATTTTCCTTTGAAGCTCTTAATATTCTTTCTTTATTTTGTATGTTTTGTGTTTTGATTAGCATATGGTGAGGGCATTTTTTTTTGATCCAGTCTGTTTGTTGTGCTTCTGTAGATAGAGCTGCTGGACACTTCTCACCACCCAGCTCCCAGTCGCCGGCTAGCTTTACCCAAAATAATTACAGAAAAACTGTATTCTTTTAAACACTACCTGGCCCATTAGTTTCAGCTTCTTATTGGCTAATTATCACATCTTGATTAACCCATTTCTATTAATGTGTGTAGCACCAAGAGGTGGTGGCTTACCAGGAAAGATTTTAGCCTACATCTGTCTCAGGTCAGAGAATCATAGTGACTGCCTGAATCTGCTTCTTTCTCCCAGCATTCTGTTCTTTCTACTCTGCCTATCTAAGCTGATATCCTATCAAAGGGCCAAGGCAGTTTCTTTATTAACCAATGAAAGTAACCCATAGACAGAAGACCCTCCCACTTCATTTCCCCTTTTCTGTTTAAACAAAAAAGAAAGGCTGTCACTTTAACATAATAAAATTACATATAACAAAACAGTTATCAAGCAAGAATTACAGTTACAATATTTATATCTACTTTATCTTTTATCATAACTTAGGAAAACAATAACTATCTACCTGTTTTTCAACTCCATCAAAGACTGCAGAAGGATATAATATTATGTAAGCAAACAAGAAATAAGCAACTTCCAAATTCTAGAAATGACAGAAACACCTCACTGCCTAGACAGTCACCCAAAGTTCTTTTGTACCATTGGGGCATCCATCTTCAGCCTACAAACCCATAGTGTCCAGCAGACATTTCCATGAAGCAGAAAATTTCAAAGACAGTTCAGCCACTATTTGCTGTGTCCTGCAGAATGTCTCGCAGACTCTTTCATGAATCAGGAACCCAAAAGACCATCTAAGCTTTAGGAAAGTTCAGCGGTCCTCTCTCTGTGGGTTCTTTGTGTCCAGTTTATGTATCAGTTCAGGCTAAAACAGTTTCTTGCCCAAATGGCTAATCAACTCCATAAGGAGCCTCTTCAATGCTCATCTTCCTCTTGAAGTAGATTGGTGCTGCCAGGAGCAGACGTGTCTCACTATCATAAAAATACCTAAGTTATTGAAACATTAAATGCCATATTCTGTAGTCTTTGGAAGATATGAAGAATGCCTATCTAACTGAAATATATCTCTATATATCTAGAAATTCTAACTAGCATGACTACAAGCTTAACCATTATTGATGATTATCCATTAACAACCTATATTTCCTAATTATATATTACATTTTAAAATGAACTACATAATCACAATACCTTAATCAAGATCAGAAATACATATACATACCAAAAAATTTACCTTAAAATCCATACCAATGCAAATTATTCATATCTATATAATTTCCCCCTTTAAATGTAATAGAACATTTATAAACAGTATCTGGGAATATGGACAGAGTTATTTCTCTCCAAACTGCTTCGTGCTGAATGGGGGCGCTGTTATTCAGGTCTTTTATGGTATATAACCTGTGTGTTAGGTACATCTCAGTTGGCAGTTGAGCAAAGAAATTTTTTGAGGGTGTTTACAGCAACCTTTCAGGAGGGCGTGGTCTATCATACCATATTGGGATAGAAGCAATCCACAGGGTCTCAACCTCTGTGAAAACAAAAGAAGAAACTCTTTTCCAAAGCATCATGTTCTCAGATCCAAATTCTGAAGTCATACTCTTATGATATCCATTCTGACCTAGCTTGGTAGCCCATATAATGTAATCTCTCTCTCTGTACTTAGGTCCTTTACAGTCAAAAAAATTAAAGAAAACACAATAATATATATAATCCAGACCCTCTGTGAATTTTCCATTTTTACGTTGTTTATTTTTATTTTTTAATCTATAACTATCTTTACTCTGTCTCTTTAAAGACTTTACCCTTTTTTTAAACCATTAACTTTATTCTCTATATCCTTTTTCTTCTCTCTCCCAAGCATACATACACCCATCCAACACTGTGACCCATTTAAAACTCTTTTATGTCTGAATCTGTCCTATTGTGAATCTGTAATTTTTTTTTTACTATCTAGGAGCACTTCTTAAAATGCTAAACACTTCTTAAAAACTTAAGTTGCACCATGTAGAGGTAATACAGTACTGCCTGTGTCCTGCCCAGTCTAAACCTTAGCTGTGCTGTTATTATGGTAATATGATAGTTCCTGCCTGAGGTCAGCACAGTTCAGCATGGCAGAGTTGCTCCTGCCTCAGAACCATTTGGTGCCCCTGAGCTGTGTGCAGTTCCAGGCAGGAGCTGTGCTCAGCAGTCCAACCTGAGAAGGAGCGTGCAACACATAAACAATTTTCATCTGAGTTACAGTCAAATCTGCCATGCAGAACACTGTACAGCCTGGAAACATCTCTGTGTATGGCAGCCAGAATCAGCCATGCACTTCCACCTGCCTAAACCTGATCCTACAGTCTGTCTTGGCTCAGGCGGGGAGTGCCAAGCCATTGGCATGATCTCAGAGTACTTTCTTCCTGATCCTGAGCAGGAACACAAACACCCAGGCCTACAAATGCACCATAGCCAGAGTTTGCACTGGCAGGCGGGCCCAGGAAGCCATATTTTAAAACCGTGTGCAGCTTTTTTTTAAGGCTGCTGAGTCAGGAAATTCTCTCTGTGGCATGCCACCTACAAACAGCAAAATGCTGCATTAAACTGTTTTTTGTGTGTGTGTGTGTGTTTAAAATTAAGCTCTCTCAGGTTTTGCATGGATCCAGTTTACCCTGTTGGAGCGACACTCCGTAAATGGAACAACAGGCTACGTTCCTGCCGCACAGCTCCTGGCCGCCTGGCTAGCTTATGCCCCAAAATAACAACACACAAATTGTATTCTTTTAAACACTGCCTGGCCCATTAGTTTCAGCCTCTTATTGGCTAATTCTCACATCTTGATTACCTCATTTCTGTTTGCACCACGAGGTGGTGGCTTACCGGGAAAGATTCTAGCCTACGTCTGCCTCGGGTTGTAGAATCATAGCGACAGCCTGAATCTGCTTTTTTCTCCCAGCAATCTGTTCTGTCTACTCCGCCTATCTAAGCTGCTATTCTATCAAAGGGCCAAGGCAGTTTCTTTATTAACCAATGAAAGTAACACATAGACAGAAGACCCTCCCACATCTTTCTTTAGGTTGGGAAAGTTTTCTTCTATGATTTTGTTGAATATATTTTCTGTGCCTTTGAGCTGGAGTTGTCCATCTTCTAGGCACATTATTCTTAGGATTGGATTTTTTCATGGTGTCCCAGATTTCCTGGATGTTTGTGTTAATAATTTGTTGGATTTAATGTTTTCTTTTACCAATGAGTCTATTTTCTTTATAGTGTCATCAGCACCTGAGATTTGTTCTTCTGTCTCTTGTATTCTTTTGGTTATACTTGTCTCTGTAGTTCCTGTTTGTTTACCCATATTTTCCATATTCAGAATGCCATGTTTTTGTTTTTATTTACCTTTATTTCAGTTTGTTTCACCTGTTTGATTTTTTCTTCATTTTCTTGTGTTTCTCTGAGGGATTTGTCAATTTCTTCTTCCAATGTTTTGTTTGTCTTTTCCTCCATTTCTTTAAGGGAGTTTTTCATTTCCTCTTTAAAGGTCTCCATTATTTTCATAAAGTTGCATTTAAAGTGGTTGTCTTTTTCTTCTCTTTTTCATATTCTCCTTTTCCTCCTTCTCTTCCCCCTCCCAATCCCCTCTCGCTCCTCCTCCTCCTCTCTTACTCCTCCTGCTACTTCTCCTCCTCCTCCTCCTCTTCCTCCTCCTCCTCCTCTTCTCTTCTTCTTCTTCTTCTTCTTCTTCTTCTTCTTCTTCTTCTTCTTCTTCTTCTTCTTCTTCTGTTCCTCCTCCTCTGTCTCCTCCTCCTCTGTCTCCTCCTCCTGCTCCTCTTTCTTCATGATCAAGTCTTCCTGTTGTATGACCACTGGGTGCTGGTGTTAACATGTTGGTTTTTCAGTTGTTGGATGAATTCTTGTACTGGCACCTTCCATCTCTTCTTTCAACTGGGGCTGATTGTCTTTATGCCTTGGTCCAATCCTTGCAGTGGCTGTCTGAATGTTTGGGAAATCTCCTTGTTCTGCTCTGTACTGTCAATGTCTGTGTCTCGGGAAGCTTCTGAAGTCTCTCTAAGCCTGCTCTCTTGGTCTTCTCTCCTGTTTCACTCTCTTGGTCTTCTCTCTTGGTCTTCTCAGTGTTAGTTAGCAAGCTCTTCACTTGGTTTCCACTGAGGTTTCAGGAGGATAGGTGAGTTTGGGAGCAGGATGGGGCTGGTAGCTTGCAGGGTCCAGTGGATGGGGTTGGATGTTGGGGGAGCCTATCTGCAGGAAACTCTCCTGCTGGCTGGCTAGAAAACACAAGGGAATTTGGAGAAGGGGCCAGGGTTTTGTCCCAATGTGGAGATCCTAGAGAGTGGGGTGTCCTGTCATGTGGCTGTTCACTTACCTCTTAGTCCCCTCTGTTGTTCTTTTTTAAAAAATACCGCAAGATCCCCGAGGCAGTAGGCAGCAGAAATGCTGTAGGTCCCAAATGGTGGTAGCGGGCCATGTGGCGGCAGGCAGCAGGCTCTGGGAGCAGCCAGTCCCAGGCAGAAATGGCTGCCGATCCCAGAGCGGTGGCCTGAGTGGTGGTGGCGGGCCATGTGGCGGCAGACAGCGGGCTCTGGGAGAAGCCAGTCCCAGGCAGAGACAGCTGGTCTCAGAGCAATGGCTGGTCCCAGGCAGGGAGACACATGGCGGGCGGGCAGAAGACAGAAACATGGATAGACACGACAGGCAGGCTGAGGTTGAATGTTTATTCAGGGGGTTATGGAGGAGGAAGGGTGAAGGGGGGGACAGAGAGAGAGAGAGAGAGAGAGAGGGAGAGATGGAAAAGAGAGAGAGCGAACTCAGGCTGGAAGCTGAAGATCAGCCTGCCTCAGCGGATGGGGAGGGAGTGGGCGTGGCTTGTCTCTTAAAGGGACCAATACCATAACATTCCCAGGTCTTCCTTATAATAAAAAGCAGATTAGATCTCTTAAAAGGACCAAAACCATAACATTCCCAGGTCTTCCTTATAATAAAAAGCAAATTAGATGCTCCAGTTTGAAGGAATTGGGGCGGCGAATTCTCAAGACTGCTTCCTGCTGATTTGTGGGCGTCGTCTTTGGGGGGGGGTTGCTGAAGAAGGCTGGGAGCATCCTGGCGTTGCTGGTCCCTTTGCTTTTGACCGGTGTTTTGTGGCATGGCCTAAGGTATTGGCAGGACAAAGAAGAAAGTTAAATTAATGCTAAAAAAATTTTAGGACCAGGGAATTGAGGGGTATCTGACCTGTTTTAATTCGGCTCCCTGGAACTCAAGAGAACTCCTTGGGTTTGTGAAAACAGAAGTTTTAGACATATAATGACTGTAGCATAAGAGAAAAATTTGATTTGAAACTTGTTTGGTGAGGTCACCTTACAAAAACCTCAACCTGGCAAAACCTCTCAGCTGTCAAACTGTCAGAGATCTTTGAGAAATATGATTTTACTTGAGTTACTGATTAAAAAAATGACAGAGAACTTACTTGGTTGGCACCCAGAGCTACTCTTTTTGGGGTCCTCCATGGTCGCTGGAGGTTGTACTTGAGCTTTGCTGTTTAGCGCAGGGCCTGCCAGGCTCCAGAAGATCCTGTGGGCTAAGAAATCTGTAGGAAGACAGGCCTACCTTGACCTGAGCAGCTAGGCTGTCAATTCCAGCGATTCCGTCCACTTCTAGAGATCTCTAGTTTAGATGAAAGGCAGGTTTGCCCAATGGTTAGCGCTCTGCAGTTGAAGCGAAATGCAGAAGGACGTTGTTCTCCGTGTGTCTGTCTCCTTTGGAGGGAGCTGTCTTCTTTGGAGGGAGCAGAGAGCTGCTGCTAGGAGCCAACCTGTCTCTTTTTGTTGTTGTGAAAAGTTTTTAATAATTAAATACTTAAATATCACATTCCCCAGATCTCTGAGCAGTTGAGGGCTGGATTAAATATAGCTGCAGTATACTGCTCTTAACAGGTAAGGTCCACATTTGCAAAAGGGCAGAAAGAAGAAACTTCTGGCAATGAAAGGTTAATGCCAGAACTGACAATGGTAGAAAAGAGCTTAAGAGATTTAAAGGTACATACCAGCTTAAAACATGAGACTTATGATTTGTAGTCTGAAATGAGATGTAATAAACAATTATTATGCATTGAGAGAGTGAACAAGAATTGAGCAACATGGACACCTCTGATGGGCCCTATCAGAGACATTTGTCATTGCCCAAAACATAATTTAACAGAGTTAGCATGAGGATTTTAGTGAAACTGGGTGAGAAGGCAGGGTGAAACCGGGAGAGTGTGGTCACGTGATCTGGCCCTCAGCCAAGATGGCGAAAAGGTCACCTGACCCATCTGGCCTTCAGCCAAGATGGCAACCGCCACGTGTAGTCTGCTCAGTTGGAAAGCCTGCCAGCCACAACAGAAGCCGCAGAGGGGAGGGGCAAAAGGCTGAAACCTAAAAACTGGGAGAACGGCTTCCCGTTAAGGCGAGATGCAGATGACACGAACACCCAAAATCCGGGGGGATTGGCTTAGAATTTTTAGATCCCATGGTTGGGCGACAAAATTTGCCTGCAGGGGGCACAGAGGAGTGTCGCGATCGTAGCAGTCTCAGGGTGCGAGTGTCCTCAGACCCCGGGAGGCCGCGGTAGGGGCGAAAATCAACTCGGGCCCAGCTAAGTCCCGGCTAGGCGAGAGGAGATAAGCCCGTGATAGGATCAACGGTATGACCCGCCGTTCAGCTGTCCGTACAGCTGAAGATGGTGCCTGAAGGGACAGGCCCGCCAAGAAAAGAAGGAAGTCAAGGGAGAAACCAGGAATCCCGGATTCCTGGGGAGACGCTGAGAGCCCCGGGCTCTCAGTGCAGGCAAAATAACCGTCAACCAAAAATGGGAGAAGGAAGGGAGGGGGCGATCTACCCAGAATGTACCAGAGAACGCTGGCCAGGCGTTTTCTAGACGTAATGGGAAGAGGGCCCACAGATCAAACTCACGAATTGGTAGGTGTTGGAGATAGCTGCGGTGGAAGGACACGGGAGCGGTGGAATACTGCAAGCTGCATCCAGGTAGATGGAACACATGGGTTGTTGTAGAGAAGGTCCTCAAGTCCTGATTCTGCCCCAGGAGGGAGCTCAGAGTCCCGGACGGCGCCTAAAGCCGAAACTCCGGCCCTGGGTGGAAGTCTGGGGCGGGCGAATCATCCGAGTCTCGGCACCAAAATGTTGTTCTTTTTTAAAAAATACCGCAAGATCCCCGAGGCAGTAGGCAGCAGAAATGCTGTAGGTCCCAAATGGTGGTAGCGGGCCATGTGGCGGCAGACAGCAAGCTCTGGGAGCAGCCAGTCCCAGGCAGAAATGGCTGCCGATCCCAGAGCGGTGGCCTGAGTGGTGGTGGCGGGCCATGTGGCGGCAGACAGCAGGCCCTGGGAGAAGCCAGTCCCAGGCAGGGACAGCTGGTCTCAGAGCAATGGCTGGTCCCAGGCAGGGAGACACATGGCGGGCGGGCAGAAGACAGAAACATGGATAGACACGACAGGCAGGGTGAGGTTGAATGTTTATTCAGGGGGTTATGGAGGAGGAAGGGTGAAGGGGGGGACAGAGAGAGAGAGAGAGGGAGAGATGGAAAAGAGAGAGAGCGAACTTAGGCCGGAAGCTGAAGATCAGCCTGCCTCAGCGGATGGGGAGGGAGTGGGCGTGGCTTGTCTCTTAAAGGGACCAATACCATAACATTCCCAGGTCTTCCTTATAATAAAAAGCAGATTAGATCTCTTAAAAGGACCAAAACCATAACACACTCTGTATTGTAGCAAGCTGTATTTCAGAGTTCCACTGAGGTTGCTGGAGGATAGGTGAGTTTGGGGGCAGAGTGGGGCTAATAGCTTGGACGGTCCAGTGGATGGGGTTGGATGCTGGGTGAGCCTACCTGCAGGAAACTCTCCTGCTCACTGGCAGAAAAGTTGAGGGAGTTGGGGAAGGTGTCAAGCGTTTTGTCCCAATGTGTAGCTCCTAGAGATTGGGGTGTCCTGCCTCATGGCTGTTCGCATTGAAATTACCTGGCACAAGTGAGAAGGAAACACGGAACACGCAACAAACCCGCTTAGGAGTTTATTAGAGAGTGTGTGTACAGGCCTGGGGAAAGTCAGTGTGCAGAAAGAGAGGATGATGGCACATCCAGCTTTTAAAAGCTGCCTAGTGATGCACACAGGAGTAGGCATAGCTACGTCATATGCAGATGGCGGGTCTCTCGCATGCGTGCAAGGGCTTACCTGAGTCATACGTGGATGATGTAATCCATGCCACATGTGGGTCATGCAGGGACCCATTAACATCTCCAGGGGCTATTAGGCACTTCTGCCTGAGGACTTGTCTGTACCTGCATGACCCCTAGAACCTGGATGTATCAGCCTTATGTGGCTGAAATCATTACAGTGAGCATCTGTGGCTAGCCTACCAGCTTCTCTAACCAGTTTCTACCTGGTTTCTTAAGTTTCTGTGAAGCTAATATGCTGTGTGAATAGCTTGGTGACTCTGAGGGTAGAGAATCACTGAAGGATATTTCTCAGTTATAGCTTCACTTACTTCTTCTCTGATCACATGTAGAAGGAAGTGTAACAAAACTGAAGAAACAGGCAAGAATAGATTTAGTGGGGGGAAACTGACAACAGTGAAGGAGAAATAGTCTGTTGTGTTCAGTAAATATACAAGGCAAGGGAGGAGTGCTATAGGAGAATCTTATGAGCGATTAGATGCTTCTAGCTCATTTCTTTGGAGGAGACACAGACTCACTGAAGAATTTCAGCAGCTTTAGTGTAGGACCCAGTCATGACAAGCTCAATAGAGGCCTGGGTCTCAGTAGTTTACCCTGGTTCCAAGAAAGACCACAAACTAAGACTACACAGGCACCACCCAGGAACAGACCATCCAAAGGAAATTCCTAACATTCCAAACATTACAGATAGGATCACATGTCAGCACACACCCGTTGCTTTTCAACAGGACACTCCTAGACAAATGTCAGCCAATCATGGCTCCTGAACCTTAGAAATCACTCACCTCCACCTTTGCTACTACAAAAACCCAACCCCAACTAAACTCTGGGCTCTGAGATCACTCCAATACCTTGGACACAGGGTGACCGAGTTTGCAAACTCATGTAAGAATAAAGGCTCTTTGCTTTTACATAAAGGACTCAGTCTCCTAGTGGTTTTTGGGGAACTCCATGATCAGGGCATAACATTAACTCCCTGAAAACCCATTTCTCTGTACCAAACTGTATAGGGAGAAAAGGAAAGGAGGCAGGAGGCCATAGAAGCACAATGTAGGGAAATGGATGTGGAGCTGAAGCCGTGGCAGTGTTGATGAGAGTGGTAAGAGCCATGCTCTGGACTTGGTGACTAAGTACAGGGAGAGTCCAGCAGTGCAGGACCTTCTGCTGGGCTGTCTCAGGACCTTGTCTTCCTTTCTGCCTTCTTAATGGACTGCAACGGTGGACTTGGGCCAACTCTCTTCTCAGATATTCTGCTGCCTAAAAGCTATCCTTATGTAGTCAAGAATTAGGACACTAAGGTGGTGGTTTAGAACTTGACATCTATACACATCTGTACCTTCTGTTCTAGGCTCTATTTTCATTTTGTTTTGAAGCCATGTGCACCCTTTAAAGTGAAGTTCTTGTCTCAGTAATAACAGCTTCACCTAGCAACTTGTTACAAAGGTGACATCTGACTACTCCTCCAGACCTAAGAATCAGAATCTCTGGACAGCAAGTCTAGCAGTCTGTTTCAACAAGGTATTTAAATGACTCTGATGGATATTAAAGTACTCAGTTGGTGGGAATGCTGGGGAGAGGGTCGGGGATGGTACTAAGTTAAGGTGTCCCCTGCACTGTGGGGTGCTCTACTTACTGTCCTAATCCTTTCCGGTGAAGGTCTTGTCCTGGCTTCCTTTTCTGTTGCTGTGACGAAGCAGTATCCAAACCAACTCAGCTGAGGAAAGGATTTTTCATCTTACAGCTTTCAGGACATGATCCACCAGTGAGGGAATTTGGGGCAGGAACAGTGGAGGAAAGCAGCATACTGGCTTACCCAGCTTGCTTTATTTATACGGTGCAGGACTATTTTTCCAGGGTCAGCACCACACACAGTGGGCTGGGCCTACACACACACACACACACAATCCATTAAGAAAATGTCCCCACTTCTTCCTTTCCAATTTGAATCCCCTTGATCTCCTTTTGTTGCCTTATTGCTATTGCCAGAACTTCAAGGACTATGTTGAAGAAATATGGAGAGAGTGGGCAGCCTTCTCTTGTTCCTGATTTTAGTGACTCCTAGTGCCATGCCATCACACGGTGTCTGTCATCATTTCTCTTCTATCAGTCACCATGTGAGAGGACAGCAGCAAACTGGCTGGGACGCTGGGATCCGGATGCTGCCAGCTTGCTCTTTATCTTTCCACCCGCAGAACTGATAATATTCATCTTCTTCTCTCTTTTCTCTTGCTTGTTCTTTTTTATTTTTTTGGTAATTTTTTTCATATTCTAGGAGTCACCCTCACTGTGTCTATTACAATCAATACGGAACACACCAGCAAATCTGCAACCTGTGCTTCCAAAGATGATGAGGGGCAAGTCCAGAGATGCAACAGGTCAGCCTCTAGCATCTCTAATTGAAGGAACAGAACACATTTTACTGTTCCTCTGACACGAACTGTACCTGACTGTGTTGGGGTACCATGCAGAGGATATCAGTGGGAGTCCACTCATCCTCACTTGGAGTCTCACTGGAAGACAATTTCCAGATTCTGGTGTCCTGTGATCCACACTGAACCTTCAGTTACTCCTTTTCCTCCCAGACCTTCCTCAGCAACTAATTAGATTTTGCCACCAGGTGTAGTTGGGAGCTGCTCCTCCAAATTAGGAATTTTATCCCAGTGATTTTACAGCTAGGTGAGGAATCTTGCCTACTTGACCCCTTTCACTCAGTTTTTGTTTTTGTTTTTTTTTTTTTTTTGTTTTTTTTTTTTTTTCAAATGGAAAAGTTAAAAACCATGGATGGAAGTTCATCTATCTTTAAGAAAAGGAAAGGGCCAAACAGACATTTCAAGGTCAACCATGATAGCATATCAACATATTTATTCAAAACTATATACAAAACATTTGGAAAGACACTTTGTAGTAAGACTGATGACTGCAAGGCTTTAGACCTATGAGAGATCTATAGTCATCGGGTTATAATCCTGTCGTCTTTTAGGTAGGCTCCTGTGATCAAACATAGGAATGCATGTCTAGCCTTTGAGCATGCCACCAAACATGCCTCCAGAGGAGGAACTTCAGCATTTTCCATTATGCATTTTTATTAAAGCAATGTCCTGGGTCATGACATCCAAAATCCAATGGCTTTCTTGATGCTTCTAATCAGGTCAGGCTGAGGGCCAAAGTCAGTAATAAGAAGGTGGGGAACCTGATGTATCAGGAAATGAATATTTAGACCACAGTCTGGAAGTCTGTGAGGCTGATGTCATAGACCACAAAATCAACTCTGGTCATTGTGGTGGTTCCATTTTTCTCTGAGGCTGTGGTGTTGGCCAACACAAACATAATCAAATGTCCTGGAGCTATTGGAGACAGGGGGTATATAATGGCTCATGGTGCGGCCCGCACACTCATCTTGCCAAATCTGCCCAGATTGTTTCTCTGGTGTCTCCCACACATGATGAAGGC
Source organism: Microtus obscurus (assembly GCA_963919715.1). Lineage (NCBI taxonomy): Eukaryota > Metazoa > Chordata > Mammalia > Rodentia > Cricetidae > Microtus > Microtus obscurus. The sequence goes on from CAWTZC010000707.1 coordinate 5,074,313, forward strand.
CGTGTGTTATGGTCCTGGGTCCTCCCTGGTGAACATATCTCCTACATTTGGTGGAGAGAATTCAAATTTGACACAGGTTTCTTGGTGGAAAGTGAGCCACAGCCCACATTGCTATCAATTTGGGGTCTTCAATCCCCTCAGGAAACCTTCTTTCTTCATTTAATGTGTTTGGTGAATAGAGTCTAGCTTCAGGTAGAAAACAGTTAAAGTAAGTATAGGGCCATGTACCATATAATCACTCTTGATATTAAGTTATGACCATGTTTTTTGATCATTAAGGAGAGTGGGTCCTTGTCACAATCATGGTCATGGTTTGTGGTCCTGGCTCCCTTACTGTCAGCAAAGTACTTGGTCTTGTAAAGAGAGGGTGCGGCCCACACACCCTAAAATTTAATCTTGACCTGATTTACTGGTACTCAGGAAGCTGGCAGGACCCCATGATGTCAGTTTATGGCCTTTGTCCTTTTCTCATTCTTCAGACAACCAACTCATGGTGTTATAGTGTGTAGACATTACTGTAGTAGTACAGGTCTTAGGTCAGACCCAAGGTCAAACTGTTATTCTTGACCTGGACACAGGATTTCCTGGGTGCGGCCCACACACCCTTCATTCCAAGCTGTGTTCTTGTCATTTGACATTCATGTGTGGTCCAGATTATTTCAAAGCCATGAGGTTTCCTTGACACATTTGTGAGAATTTTGCCTGTGTTGGTACTATCACAAATATAACCCACTAACCAGAATAAAACCAAAATGAGCTTTAAGATGAACTTCTTCTGGATCAGAGTTCATGGCTTGTGACCTGATGTCCCTCACTGGTGAAGATTGCAGTTGTCTTGGTGAACAGGGCATAGCCTGGGTCACAGATGAGGTATGGTGTGTCCAACAAAATAAATTGACCTGAAGATAATGCTTGGCTTCAGTCCTGGTCATGGTTATTGGGTGTTCCTTTCCTTGATCATTGAGATGAGGTTTGGTCCCATTAAGACCTGGCTCCTCTGTGGTGGGATTTTGTCCTGGAATGCATAGAGCAAGGGTGTGGCCCATACACCCTTGAAGATGATCGCCCAGAATACTTGGGGTTCAGGAGCAGACAGATTTCCTTTGAGGTCTGTTCATGATCTTGCTCCTAGATAGTAATTACATCTTCAAGTTGTGAATCTTGAAAGATGTAATGGGACCAGGAGTCAGTTATTCAGAACAAGACCAGATTTGCATTAGTCAACAGTTCGTAGAAAACTGTTGTGTGAATTACATTTGAGAACTGTTCATTCCTAAAGAAATCAGTTTGAGATCTCTTTAATTCAAGGTAAGATTATGTCTCAGACAGCTAGAGGGCACAGTATGACACTCTTTTTTATATGCTATGTCTATATTGATGTATCATTTCAATATAGGCCCTGGCATATCACTGCCATGGTTCATATTTGCTGACATGTGTTGAGGATGTGATCAGCACTGAATAAAGTATGTGTGTGTGATCCACACACCTAATTTTGAGCTTGTCAGTTTCCATAAGAGCTCAGAAAGAGAGTAGTGTAGTCAAGGCCATGATTATGGATGAAAAAGCTGGGATGTCTCTGCATTGATGTCTCAGCTGGTTGTAAAATAGCTGAAAATGAGGCCTAGGACCAGTGTGGCTCATGGTACATGGTCTAAACACAATGTTGATTCTCTTTAGTTTTGGCCTTGGTACTCTTCTTTATGTCCAGGGCTTATTGGGAGAGAATGAATCTGGGCCAGTTGTCCCAGGGCTCTGTTTGATCTAGGCCCAAGATACTTGTGTTTTTGATTCCACCATGGGCACACTCCTGTGTGCTTGGTTCTTTAGGCCTTTGCTCATTTTGTATTCTCCAAATGTCTTGATGTTCTGGGCCCATTATTGCTGAGGCTCAGGTATAGCTCCAGACACACATCTCTTCTTCTTTGGGCTCAGGGCTCTGTGCATTCATGGAGAGGTCCTCAGCCTCATCTCATCTTGCTTTGGGCCCTGGACTCTGTGGCATACGATATAAACACAGATCCTAAGATCTTTTTTGGACCCAAAAGTCTTCAGTTTTAGAGATGGGCCCAGGCCCACATCTCTCCTTTTATTTGGGCCTAAGCCTCTTGAGGATTAGGGATTCACCGAAACCCACATCTCTACTATTTGGGACTGGGGTCCTTCTATTTAGCAATAGACCCTGGCCCATAGGATTTCTTTGTTGGTCTTGGGCCTCTACACAGACAAAAGTAGACTCAGCCCCACATTTCTCCTTTACTAAGGGCAGGGGCTCCTTAGGCTTAGTGAATGACCAGGCCCGCATCCCTTCATTTGGGCTTGGTCTCTTCAAGTTTGAAACAGTCACAGGTCCTATTTTGCTTCATAAGGCCAAGCCCTCTTCCATATGAACGATACACTCAGACCAGCATACCTTTCTAATCTGGGTTCAAGCCTCTTCATGGATAAAGATGGGTCGAGCCCACACCTTCTCTTATTAGGGCTAAAACATCTTCAGTGTTACAGAGTGGCCCAGATTCCCATCTGTCCTTTCTTTTGTCTCAAGCCCCTTCAGTGTTAAGGAATCCACATCTCTTCTTTCTTTGAGCCCAAGCCTATTCAGGGTTAGGGAATGGCCCAGGTCTACATCTCTTCTTCTTTTGGTCTGGCCTTCTTCAAGGTCACAGGTAGGACCAGGCCCAGTTCTTCATCACTAAGACCAGACCTCTTAAGGGAAAGGATTAGGTCAAAGGCTACATGTCTTCTTCATTGGGCCTAGGATTCCTTAATGTCACTATTAAGCCCAAGTCCACAACTCCCTTTTATTCATCCAGGCCCTCTTAAAGAGAAGGGTTAGGCCTAAGCATGCATCTTATGTTAATGGGGCCCAGGCCTCTTCAGAATAAGGGATAGGCCAGGCACAAATATCATCTTCATGGGCCCCAGTCTTCTTCAGTGTAAGAGTTACACCCAAGTCTCCATTTTTTCTTCATTGAGCCCAGACCTCTTCTTGGTGAACATAAGGCTGAGGCCCAACTCTCTAATTCTTTAGACACAGGCGTCTGCATTGTAAACTTTAGGCCCTGGTAACCAACTCTTCATCATGGGGCCCAGGACTTTTCAGGATAAGGGTTAAGCCCAGGCCCACAAATTTTCTTCAATTGGCCCAGGACGCTAAAGGGTAAGGGTTTGGCCCAGGCCCACAACTTTCTTCATTGGGCCCAGGCCCCTTCAGTGTAAGGGTTGACCCAGGACCACATGTTTTCTTCATTGGGCCCAGGCCACTTCAGGGTAAGTGTCAGGCCCAGGCCCACATTTTTTTTTTTCATTGGGCCCAGGCCACTTCAGGGTGAGGGTCAGGCCCAGGCCCACATCTTTCTTCATTGGGCCCAGGCCTTCTAGGGTAATGGTTAGGCCCACATGTACTCTATATTGGGCCCAGGGCTCTTCAGGGTAAGGGTTTGGCCGAGGACCGAATATTTTCTTCATTTGGCCCAGGCCTCTTCAGGGCAAGGGTTAGGCCCAGGCCCAATCTTTCTTCATTGGGCCCAGGCCAATTCGTGGTAAGGGTTTGGCCCAGGCCCAATCTTTCTTCATTGGGCCCAGACCTCTTCAGGGTAAAGGTAAGCCCAGGCCCACATCTTCTCCTCATTGGGCCCAGACCAATTCAGTGTAAGGGTTTGGCCTAGGCCCACGTGTTTTCTTCATTGGGCCCAGGCCTCTGCAGGGTAAGGGTTAGGCCCAGGTCCACATATTTTCTTCATTGGGCCTAGGCCAGTTCAGCGTAAATTTAGGCCCAGGCCCACATCTTTCTTCCTTGGCCCAGGCCTCTTCAGGGTAATGGTTTGGCCCAGGCCCACATCTTTTTTCATTGGGCCCAGGCCAATTCAGGGTAAGGGTTTGGCCCAGGCCTACATATTTTCTTCATTGGGCCCAGGCCTTTTCAGGGTAAGGTTTAGGCCCAGGCCCAATCTTTCTTCATTGGGCGTAGGCCTCTTCAGGGTAAGGGTTTGGCCCAGGACCACATCTTTTCTTCATTCGGCCCAGGCCTCTTCAGGGTAATGGTTAGGCCCAGGCCCACATCTTCTCTTCATTGGGCCCAGGCTATTTCAGCGTAAATGTGAGGCCTAGGCTCATAGTTTCTTCATTGGGCCCAGGCCTCCTCAGGCTAAGGGTTTGTCCCAGGCCTAGAACTTTATTCACTGGGCCATGGCCTCTTCTTGTAAGTGTTTGGCCCAGGCCCACATGTTTTCTTCATTGGGCTCAGGTTCTCTTCAGGGTAAGGGTTTGGTCTAGGACAACAAGTTTCTTCATTGGGCCCTGGCCTCTTCAGGGTAGGGTTTAGGCCCCACGCCCAATCATTCTTCAATGGGCCCAGGCCTCTTCAGGGTAAGTGTTTGGCCCAGGCCCCAATATTTTCTTCATTGGGCCCAGGCCAATTCAGGATAAGGTTTAGGCCCAGGCCCAATCTTTTTCATTCAGCCCAGGCATCTTCAGCTTAAGGGTTAGCCCCAGGCCCACATCTTTCTAAATTGGGCCCAGGCCTCTTCAGCGTATGGATTTGGCCCAGGCCCACAACTTTCTTCATTGGGCCCAGGCCACTTCAGTGTAAATGTCAGGCCCAGGCCCACAGTTTTTTTCATATTGTCCAGGTCTCTTCAGGGTAAGGGTGAGGCCCTGGTCCACATCCTTCTCCATTGGGCCCAGGCCTCTTCAGGGTAAGGGTTTGGCCCAGGCCCACATCTTTCTTCATTGGCCACAGGCCAATTCAGGGTAGGGGTTTGGTCCAGGCCCACATATTTTCTTTAGTAGGCGCAGGCCTTTTCAGGGTAAGGGTTAGGCCCAGGCCCAATTGTTCTTCATGGGCCAGACCTCTTCCGTGTAAGGGTTTGGCTCAGGCCCACATGTTTTCCTCATTGGGCCCACGCCTCTGCAGGGTAAGTGTTAGGCCCAGGCCCACATGTTTTCTTCGTTCTGCCCAGATCTCTTCAGGGTAAGGGTGAGTCCAAGGTCCACATCTTTCTCCATTGGGCCCAGGCTTCTTCATGGTAACGGTTTGCGCCCAGGCCCACATCTTTCTTCATTGGGCCCAGGCCAATTCAGGGTAAGGGTTAGGCCCAGGCCTACATATTTTCTTCAGTAGGCCCAGGCCTCTTCAGTGTAAGGGTTTGGCCCAGGCCCATGTGTTTTCTTCATTGGGCCCAGGCCTCTGCAGGGTAAGGGTTAGGCCCAGGCCCAATCTTTCTTCATTGGGCCCAGGCATCTTCAGCTTAAGGGTTAGGCCCAGGCCCACGTCTTGCTTCATTGGGCCCAGGCCACTTCAGCGTAAATGTTAGGCCCAGGCCCACATGTTTTCTTCATTGAGTTCAGGCCTCTTCAGGGTAGGGTTTGGACCATGCCCCAATATTTTCTTCATTGGGCCCAGGACTCTGCAGGATAAGGGTTAGGCCCAGGCCCAAATTTTCTTCATTGTGCCCAGGCATTTTCAGGGTAAGGGTTTGGCCCAGGACCACAAGTTTTCTTCATTGGGCCCAGGCTTCTTCAGGGTAAGGTTTAGGCCCAGGCCCACCTCTTTATTCATTGGGCCCAGGCCTCTGCAGGGTACGGGTTTGGCCTAGGCCCACATGTTTTCTTCATTGGGCCCAGACCTCTTCAGGGTAAGGGATTGGCCCAGGCCCCAATATTTTCTTCATTGGGCCCAGGCCTCTGCAGGGTAAGGGTTAGGCCCAGGCCCAATCTTTCTTCATTCGGCCCAAGCATCTTCAGCTTAAGGGTTAGGCCCAGGCCCACCTCTCTCTAAATTGGGCCCAGGCCTCTTCAGTGTATGGGTTTGGCCCAGGCCCTCAACTTTCTTCATTGGGCCCAGGCCTCTTCAGGATAAGGTGGGCCCAGGCCCAAATCTTCTCTTCATTGGGCCCATGCCACTTCTGAGTAATTGTTAGGCCCAGGCCGACATGTTTTCTTCATTGGGCCCAGGCCTCTTCATTGTAAATGTTTGGCCCAGGACAACATCTTTTCTTCGTTCGGCCCAGGCCTCTTCAGGCTAAAGGTAGGCCCAGGCCCACATCTTCTCTTCATTGGGCCCAGACCTCTTCAAGGTAAATGTTGGCCCAGGCCCCATATATTTTCTTCATTGGGCCCAGGCCTCTTCAGGGTAACGGGTTTGGCCCAGGCCCAATATTTTCTTCATTGGCCGCAGGCATTCAGCGTAGGGTTGGCCCAGGCCCACATATTTTCTTTAGTAGGCGCAGGCCTTTTCAGGGTAAGGGTTAGTCCCAGGCCCACAACTTGTTGTTCATGGGCCCAGACCTCTTCCGGGTAAGGGTTTGGCTCAGGCCCACATGTTTTCCTCATTGGGCCCAGGCCTCTGCAGGGTAAGGGTTAGGCCCAGGCCCACATGTTTTCTGCATTCTGCCCAGATCTCTTCAGGGTAAGGGTGAGGCCCAGGTCCACATCTTTCTCCAGTGGGCCCAGGCCTCTTCATGGTAACGGTTTCGCCCAGGCCCACATCTTTCTTCATGGGGCCCAGGCCAATTCAGTGTAAGGGTTTGTCCCAGGCCCACGTGTTTTCTTCATTGGGCCCAGGCCTCTTCATGGTAACGGTTTCGCCCAGGCCCACATCTTTCTTCATTGGGCCCAGGAAAATTCAGTGTAAGGGTTTGTCCCAGGCCCACGTGTTTTCTTCATTGGGCCCAGGCCTCTGCAGGGTAAGGGTTAGGCCCAGGCCCAATCTTTCTTCATTGGGCCCAGGCATCTTCAGCTTCAGGGTTAGTCCCAGGCCCACATCTTTCTTCATTGGGCCCAGGCCACTTCAGCGTAAATGTTAGGCCCAGGCCCACATGTTTTCTTCATTGGGCCCAGGGCTCTTCATGGTAAGGGTTTGGCCCAGGCCCCAGTATTTTCTTCATTGGGCCCAGGCCAATTCAGGGTAAGGTTTAGGCCCAGCCTCAGTCTTTTTTCTTTGGGCCCAGGCCTCTTCAGGGTAAGGGTTTGGCCCAGGCCCACATGTTTTCTTCATTGGGCCCAGACCTCTTCAGGGCAAGGGATTGGCCCAGGCCCCAATATTTTCTTCATTGGGCCCAGGCCAATTCAGGGTAAGGTTTAGGCCCAGGCTCAGTCTTTTTTCATTGGGCCCAGGCCTCTGCAGGGTAAGAGTTTGGCCCAGGCCTACATATTTTCTTCTTTGGGCCTAGGCTTGTTCAGAATAAGGCTTTTGCCCAGGCCCACATCTTTCTTCATTGGGCCCAGGCCTCTTCATGGTACGCGTTTGGCCAAGGCCCACATGTTTTCTTCATTGGGCCCAGACCTCTTCAGGGTAAGGGATTGGCCCAGGCCCCAATATTTTCTTCATTGGGCCCAGGCCTCTTCAGTGTACGGGTTTGGCCTAGTCCCACATGTTTTCTTCATTGGGCCCAGGGCTCTTCATGGTAAGGGTTTGGCCCAGGCCCCAATATTTTCTTCATTGGGCCCAGGCCAATTCAGGGTAAGGTTTAGGCCCAGGCTCAGTCTTTTTTCATTGGGCCCAGGCCTCTTCAGTGTAAGGGTTTTGCCCAGGCCCACATTTTTCTTCACTGGGCCCAGGCCTCTTCAGGATAAGAATCAGGCCCAGGTACACATCTTTCTCCATTGGGCCCAGGCCTCTTCAGGGTAAGGTTTTGGCCCAGGCCCACATGTTTTCTTCATTGGGCCTAGGCCTGTTCAGAATAAGGCTTTGGCCCAGGCCCACATCTTTCTTCATTCGGCCCAGACCTCTTCAGGGTAAGGGTAAGCACCAGGCCCACATCTGTCTTCATTGGGCCCAGGCTGCTTCAGGGTAAGAGTTTGGCCCAGGCCCAAATATTTTCTTCATTGGTCCCAGGCCTCTTCATTGTAAGGGTTTGGTCCAGGACAACATCATTTCTTTGCTCGGCCCAGGCCTCTTCAGGGTAAAGGTGGGCCCAGGCCCAAATCTTCTCTTCATTGGGCCCATGCCACTTCTGAGTAATTGTTAGGCCCAGGCCAACATGTTTTCTTTATTGGGCCCAGGCCTCTTCAGGGTAAGGTAGGCCCAGTCCCCAATATTTTCTTCATTGGGCCCAGGCCTCTTCAGTGTAAGGGTTTGGCCCAGGCCCCAATATTTTCTTCATTGGGCCCAGGCCTCTGCAGGGTAAGGGTTAGGCACAGGCCCAATCTTTCTTCATTGTGCCCAGGCATCTTCAGCTTAAGGGTTAGGCCCAGGCACACATCTTTCTTCATTGGGCCCAGGCCTTTTCAGGGTAAGAGTTTGTCCCAGGCCCACAACTTTTCTTCAATTGGCCCAGGACTCTTCTGGGTAAGGGTTTGTTCCAGGACCACAAGTTTCTTCATTGGGCTCAGGTCTCTTCAGGGTAAGGGTTTGGCCCAGGACCACATGTTTTCTTCATTGGGCCCAGACCTCTTCAGGGTAAGGGTTAGGCCCAGGCCAACCTCTTTCTTCATTGGGCCCAGGCCTCTTCATGGTACGGGTTTGGCCAAGGCCCACATGTTTTCTTCATTGGGCCCAGACCTCTTCAGGGTAAGGGTTAGGCCCAGGCCCAATCTTTCTTCATTCAGCCTAGGCGTCTTCAGCTTAAGGGTTAGCCCCAGGCCCACATCTTTCTAAATTGGGCCCAGGCCTCTTCAGCGTATGGATTTGGCCCAGGCCCACAACTTTCTTCATTGGGCCCAGGCCACTTCAGTGTAAATGTCAGGCCCAGGCCCACAGTTTTTTCATAGGGCCCAGGCCTCTTCAGGGTTAGGGTGAGGCCCAGGCCCACATCTTTTCTTCAGTAGGCCCAGGCCTCTTCAGTGTAAGGGTTAGGCCCAGGCCCACGTGTTTTCTTCATTGGGCCCAGGCCTCTGCAGGGTAAGTGTTAGGCCCAGGCCCACATTTTTCTTCATTCTTCCCAGGCCTCTTCAGGGTAAGGGTGAGGCCCAGGTCCACATTTTTCTCCATTGGGCGCAGGCCTCTTCAGCCTATGGGTTTGGCCAAGGCCCACAACTTTCTTCATTGGCACAGGCTACTTCATGGTAAGTGTCAGGCCCAGCCCACATTTTTCTACATTGGGCCCAGGCCTCTTCAGGGTAAGGGTTTGGCCCAGGCCCAAATATTTTCTACATTGGGCCTAGTCCAGTTCAGCGTAAATGTTAGGCCCATGCCCACAACTTTTCTTCAATAGGCCCAGGCCTCTTCAGGGTAAGGGTTTGGTCCAGGACCACAAGTTTCTTCATTTGGCCCAGGCCTCTTCAGTGTAAGGGTTTGGCCCCGAACCACATGTTTTCTTCATTGGGCCCAGGCTTTTTCAGGGTAAGGTTTAGGCCCAGGCCCAATCTTTCTTCATTGGGCCTAGTCAACTTCAGTTTAAGTGTTAGTCCCAGGCCCACATCTTTCTTCATTGGCCCCAGGCCAATTCAGGGTAATGGCTTGGCCCAGGCCCACATCTTTCTTCATTAGGCCCAGGCCTCTTCAGTGTAAGGGTTTAGCCCAGGCCCACATTTCTCTTCATTGGGTCCAGGCCACTGCAGCATAAATGTTAGGCCCTGGCCCACATCTTTTTTCATCAGTCCTAGAGTTTTTCAGGGGAGGTTTAGGCTCAGTCCACCATGTCTTCTCCAATGGGCCCAGGCCCACATATTTTCTTCTTTGAGCTTTGGATGTCTGATTCTAAGTGATTGATCCAGAAAAACATGTATTTTAAAAGATGAACACTTTTACATTAGTCTTCATATCAGGTTACCTTCTCTGAAAAAGTGAAAGAGAAACATCAAAACAATAGACGTATGGATAGTTATTGAGGAGAATATTGCTGTTCTTTTCTGGTATATTCTTGACCCGTGCTCATGGAAACAAGCACAAACATAGACATCTATTCCCTACCATCCAGATGATACAAATTATACATGATATGAATAGAAAGATAAAATATGTAGTGAGGCCGGGCGGTGGTGGCGCACGCCTTTAATCCCAGCACTCGGGAGGCAGAGGCAGGCAGATCTCTGGGAGTTCGAGGCCAGCCTGGTCTACAAGAGCTAGTTCGGGATGGGCACCAAAGCTACAGAGAAACCCTGTCTCGAAAAACCAAAAAAAAAAATAAAATAAAGAATAAAAATAAAAAAATAAAAAAAATATGTAGTGAGAAGGGACAGGTAATCCATTACTGTTGTACACATGTGGTTTTTGGCCTTGTACTTACGGAAGTCCCCACAGACTCCATTCTGACCATGGCTTGGGGACAAGCTTACATCCAGTTCTCTTCCTCCTCGAGTGGACTTCACCTGGCAGGAGCAAGTTCCATGGCCATGAGTCAAACTCATCCAGAATGTGCAAGATATAATGTTTGGTCTATCATTTCTGATTCTAAGGTTGTCAGGAATTTTGTATAGACCTCTGAATTGGACTGTGCCGTCTGATAGAACCTGGACACCAAGCTGACTGTTAAATTTGCCCTGTACCTGTCCCCTCACCACCACTGAACACAGCTTAGGGTTGGATTGCCTAGGAAACAGGATGTCATGACCTTTCCAAACATGACCCTGTCATTGTAGTCGATGACTTCTGAGAATGTCAGTCCCTGAAGAACAGAATAACAGCAGAGCTTCCTCCTGTTGAAGTTTGGAACCAGGCGTCCTGACACAGGTAGTGGCTGACTCAGCTGATTTCACCTTTTCTCAGAAAGTACAGGTGTCGATTAGTAGATATAAAGAACTAACATAGTAGCCATGCACATGAACATGTTAGTAGAGCTTCATGCACAGGTAACAGATATAGTAACACAAGTTTCTTAAATGAAAATACAAGTGTAAAAAGTCGATATAAAGAGTGTGATATAACTACATATGGCCCAGTAGTGAAGGCCTGGAACCTGAATAAAGATGGTTGTTTTCAGGCAAGTTCACATCTGGAGAAGCCTAAGAGAAGGTTCCGGTGAAGCACTTCCTGTTCTCCTTGTGCTGCTCGTGCCTCCCGAAGGATTGTCACAGTTGATGCTGTACGCTGTTGATCATTAACCTTCTGTAGGTTCTACCCTTGAGTCTTAGACCAGATCATCTCTAGACATTTTCTTTCTGCTGTGTATAGGTTTCTGTCCTGGATATTTTGTGTGGCATGTCACTCTGCAGACAGGCTTGTATTCACTGTTCTTTTGGCTTCTTACTAGGATTCCTGTGTGTTAGAGCAGGATACCTCAAGAACTACATTGAGCCCCTGTCACCATCATTCAGGTCTTTGCTCCTACACCTACTTGCATGCTTGTAATACCTGAAGGCACATGCCCTCATACATATGTACATATAAACACACACATACACACATATCCAGATCATACATGGTATAACATAGCATTTAAATATAAATGTCCATAGTGGGCAGGGTTTGGGGTTAGGAAGATGGCTTTAGTTCTGTTTCATATCCTGTCTCTAACTTCAGTCATATTGGGTACAATCCATAGTTAGAAATGAGATTAATGATGGGAAGACACAAAGTCCCTTCAGACCCCTACAGTGGGAATCTGTGAAGCATTTCCCACCTGCCCAGCACACTATGGGCTGCCATAGCTGACAGTTGCCAGGACTTAGAGCACAACCACAGGCTTCATCATGCATCAATCAGTTATACAGTTTGGGTGATGTCATCTCTGGACCTCATTCTCTGGTGAGTAGTGGGTGTCATCTCCATGAATCCTTGTTTGGCAAGCTCCTCAGCTTATATCACAATAGATAAATCATTTCTACTACTATGACACAGGTCCTGTTAAAAGGCATCTTGGCCGATCAGTGGTGGCACACGCCTTTGATACCAGCACCCAGACAAGTGGATCTCTGTGCATTTGAGGCCAACCTGGTCTACAAGACCTATTTCCAAGACAGGCTCCAAAGCTACACAGGGAAACCCTGAATTGAAAAAAAAAAAAAGGACCTTCAAAACCACATTGTGCCTCATACCCTTTTTCATTCTCTACTTCCCAGTATAGCACAATGATGTTTAATTAGGCCATATTCACAGATATCCTGCATATATGTCTCCCTCCACATGCCTCAAACCTCACAGAATACCTGCAATTCCTTCTGAAATCCAATCCACCCCCATAGACACAGGATTCCCTCCCATCAACTGCAGAGCCTTTTCTTTGGATATTTTATGAGGTACCAGAGACCTGACCACACCTCTGTCCAGCTTCTTCCTCTCTGTCTGAGTGTAGCTTGAGGAACAGCCATGCTTTCCCACACTGTGCTGAGCACACTGTCCCAGCAGCATAGATGGCTGTCCATGTGGTGATGTCATCATTATTAACAAAGTCTGACTAAAAAAATCACCCTGACTCTTACAACAATGTGGATATTGGTAGGGAAGCAATGGGACAGCATTCATTGTCCTCACTAAGTTATTGCCTACCTAGCATATAAACCTGCAGACATGAGCACACATGAAGGTGAAAACCATGTACAGGAGAGAATTAGAGGGTAGAGTCTGTCGTGACGTTTCTTATGACAGTGACAGTAATGTTTGTTCAGAGACTGTATCAGCTAGGAGTACAAATGAAGACATTGGTACAACAGAAGTCCTTAGTGAAGCCGACATCAGTATCCTAGATGCTTTTCCCCTTCCCTGGACAAGCTCTAAGTGAAGGGCTAATGTGAGCATGTCAACTGCAATGTTCCTCCTTCCTTACCTGGTCCAGAGACACCTGTGTAGCTTCCTTCCAAGGCCCCTGTCTCTGGTGAGAGGAGGTTTTCGCTCCCTGTGGTCATTGGGGGCTAGGCTCACTGCTATGAGACTTCTCATCCCTACTCTTTCTCATCCTGCTTAGAATGAACTATCCTCGGGCAGGAACATTTCCAGTCCCTCACTCTGTTTAGTCTCCATATTTAAGGTTCTGATGAAGAAGTGTCTCCCACTGAGTGAGTCACTCATGTGCTGAATTTCAGTTAGTGTCCCTCCCAGAAAACAGCCCAAACTTACCCAGACATTTGGGCTGGCTTCTAATCCCTACACTTCTTGTTGGATACTGTGTACTCTTCAGGCAGAGAACACTGCTGTTCCTAGGGCAGGACTTTACCTGTGACATCACAGAAGGCTCACCTCACTGCATTCTGGGAATCTCAAAGGGCATCATAGCCTCAGTTACTTCCAATTGGTCCCTCCTTATTCTCTCCCAAACTGTGTCAAGCATCTTTGGGAACACTTAAATTAGGGGTACTAGATGGAAGTGTTTCACAGAGACACCTCCCTGGGAATCACCTACATACATGGTCTGTCAGCCCTCAGTCTTTTTGAGGTTTCTGCTTGAATGAAGCACAGTTGACAATGCTGCTTCTTCATCTCAGATATCTGAGCCCACATTCTTCCTCATCATCTTAGATTCTGGTTTATTGCCGGCACTCACCTGCAAGGCACATTCCTCTGTCCCTTTATCTGGCTTTAACAAAACTCACATCTTGTTTTCTACCTTACCTGTCAGCACTAATATTTTAGCATGTAGTGCCCTGTGAATTTTTAGCTGAGTCTTTGCCTCAGCGGCCCTTAGTTTTATTAGGAACTTACAGAAATAAATAACTACAGAAATAACTCTGTGCATAAATACAGGGCATGACTGCATCACAGTAGAGGACCCGGCAGGCAGAGTGCTGTGTGAGGTGCAGAGAATCCTGGAGATGCATGCTTTAACTTGTCCCATCCTTAGTGGACCTTACACCTGGTAAAGTGTTTGTAAATGATCACACTGTCCAGGTATGTTGAAATCGGGGCGGCGGGGTTGCGTCCCCAACACCCCGGTTGCCTGGCTAGCTTATGCCTGAAATAACAACACACAAACTGTATTCATTTAAACACTGCTTGGCCCATTAGCTCTAGCCTCTTGTGGGCTAACTCTAGCACCTGGTCTAACCCATTTCTAATATTCTGTGTTAGCACCCCAAGGTGCGCTTACCGGGGAGATTCTAGCCTACGTCCATCTTGGGTCGGAGCTTCATCGCGAGTGTGCCTCAGAGCGCAGAGCTATCCTGTCTGCCCGTGAGACAGGAGCCTGGCGTCTCTGAGCGGAGCTGCATGATCTCTGAGCTCACTTCCTCTTCAGCATTTTGTTCTGTTTACTCCTCCCACCTATGTTTTAACCTATTAGGGCCGGCCAAGCAGTTTCTTTATTTTAACCAATGAAATCAACAGATTCATATCATGCACATCACAGGTATGTTTCCAGCCACTATCTCCATGCACGTGTATGGTGTGCAGTGTTGGGAACTGTTTTTGTCAGCCCTTTTCTGACTAGGGACTCTTTCTCATGTCCATTCTTCTCCTGTGCTGGAGCTGCGGTCTCTCAACCACCATGTTTCCATTGTTCTCACAAAGGGATGGGGGGATGGGAAACATGACTGATACCCAGTGTTGGAGATTGCTGGGCACTCCTGACAATGGGGCCACTGTACATTTTCTACAGGGATTCAGAATGTTGCAAAGTTCAGCAGATGACCATGAAAAGCTTTAAATGTTCGACTGAATTTGCTTGGCTCTGTCCTTGCCAACAAAGTGTCCAGCTTCTGCCATGAGGTTGTTTTATGGGAGTTACTCTGGGTTTTGCATTCATTTAGTTCCTCCATGTTACGTGACTTACGATCGTGAGGAATTTGGGTGTCATTTGGAGATTGTGGGAAGTCAGAGCCCCTGATGGAAGAACAGGCTTTTACAGCAGGTGAAGGAATGGCCATTGCTGGCTCCTAAGTCTTGTCATATTGCTCTGTCCTGTACAGACTCTTGTGGATGAAGCTGGACATCAGAGATAGAACACAGGTTCTATGTGGAAATATTTGGGCACAGAATGACCTGTGTCATTCATTATTCTGAGAAGTTGTTCCCTCTACTCAAAATATCACCTTCCCTTGTGAAAGGACAAATTCTGGCCAAACCTGATTCAAATCTTGGAATGAGAACTTCAAGGGAAGTAAATTTTCAAGGCAGCCATAGTAACATTAATGGGTACACTGTTGTGCAAGTTGTATGGTGAAACTCACACTTAAGTGTGATTTGGATTAAGTGGCGCCCATAGTGACATTTGTGTATTGTCCCATTAGCCTGTTCTTTCTCACGAGCTGTTTCTTTATGTCTTTGACAGTAGAAATAGTGTGAGCCTTGTTGCACTATGGTTTCTGGTGGGGATTCAGATCTCCCACTACCATTTCCAGTCTCTACAGGACCCAGATTTTACCCTGCACATCTGCATTAGAACTGACACGTGATGCAGCGTAGTTATGGCTGTGATGAACAAGAACAAGAGGGATATTAGTAGAAAGCACAATTTAAGCTATAAATTACTGTTATTTCTGAAGAGAATTTCAACAAATATGTTCTGTATTTGCTGTGTCTCATTTTGTAACCGGAGGTTGAGATGGCTGAGGAGTTTCCCAGTGTGTTGCTGTTCCATGTCTTTCCTCTCACCAGCAGACAGACATTTGGTGATTCCCAATCCTTGGTTATTGTGAATGGCACATCTGTGGGCGCGTGAACCAGTTTTGAGCTGCTGGTTCTGTTTTCCTTGGATTTGCGACCAGGAGTGTGATTGCTACATCTCATGCTGGCTGTCTCTTTGTTCCAAAATATCTGTATATTCTTGTGTATGATTTTTCTTACTGTTTAATATTGAAAATTAATTTAACTAGAAAAGTACTATAAATCTGGCCATGAGCCAGTAGTTGTAGAGCTTGCTGACCCTATGGGTGAACCTACTACTCTTATGATAAATGGACAGAGTCCCAAGCTGCCACCAAGTTGTTATGTTTACTCTCACGTAATAGCTCAGATCTCCAGTCTCATCAGGCTTTTGTGGAGCATGGCGTTGTTAACAGAAAACTCATAATTTTCAAAATACAGAAAATAAATGACAATGGGATGCTCATCCACAAATGTAATATCTTTATTATACTCCCTCCCCCATGATCAGGGGCACCAGAAAAGAACAGAGTATTCTAAAAAGCTTACTAGAAGTGTTATAACTGACAAAGCAGCAAGCTCATCTTGCTCTTCTAATTCGAGCCCAACTCAAGGTGTCCCACATTGTCCTAAATCTCCCTTGTGAAACTGCTACTAGATACTGAGATTAGCATAGCAAATGCCTGATATCTATATATTCTGTGAGTCTAGCTAGCTATTGTCAAAAATGAGGCACATTTACTTATTTGAACCCAAGCTTTTTTTTCTTAAAGTTTCTTAAAAAGCAAAATAAAGATTTTCATTCCCACAGCTGTTATCTTTCATAATTTAGAATTAGCATTTATGAAAATCCATCTTGAAAGCCTAGGGATGTCAGCCACATGTCATATCTCACTTAGTGCAACATGCCATGGCCTGCATGATGACATTCTACCTTGTGTACTAAAATAGCTTTTAAGTGTTAGCAGTCATCGTTGTACATTATGAATTGTCAATCACATTCCAATTTGAGGTGAGCTAAAATGTGAGAAAAAGAGAATCTTAAATTGAACACCGTGCAATATGAAGAACATTAATTAAGGTAGTTTTCTTAACAAAGTAGACCCTGTATCAATTTAAATAAAAACAAACAAACATCATTGTAGGCTCTC
This sequence comes from Microtus obscurus, assembly GCA_963919715.1. Classification (NCBI taxonomy): domain Eukaryota; kingdom Metazoa; phylum Chordata; class Mammalia; order Rodentia; family Cricetidae; genus Microtus; species Microtus obscurus. The sequence goes on from CAWTZC010000707.1 coordinate 5,090,858, forward strand.
TGAAGTATATAAATAACCTTGGACATCTTTGCAAAGTAGATAATTGATTGTCATTTACTTAAAATGCTTATGACACTATAATATTAATAATTTAAATGTCTACCACATTAAACTGTTATGCAAAACTCCATCCAGTGACTGCAAAGATTGTCACTGATATATCATAATACGCTAGGATAGCAGTTCCCGTTTTGTTCCCCATTTAAAGGATGAGGGAATCACTGCTCTGATAGACTAAGGGACAGCTGGTGCTAATGCAGCTTAGAGCAGGATACGGGGTCAGTAGGAGTTCAACCCAAAGGTCGCGCTCTCTCTGTTCATAAAGGCTGCTCTGGGCCAGAGCCTTGGCTCTTCTTAGAACTAGGTGAGTGACAGAGGACTCACCTAACCTGTGACAGCCATAGGTTTTCTTCCCATTGGCACAAGAGTTCTGGATAATGAGTTTTCTAATACAGGGAATAATAAGAGCAAATGCACATAATGTTTGGACGAAAGTTAAGTATCTGTTGTTGTGGGGAGTCAGAGGAATTGCATGTTGTGTAACAATTGCAGAGCATGTGAGTGATTGTACATGCTGACACAGTAGCCTACACTTTCAATAAAAATGTCTCTTGCTCTCACAGATCAGCCCTGCACTTCGCATGTTTCTGCAGACACCTTAGGGTCCTCATTGTTGTCTAGGTTCTCTGTCATCGAGATTTGTGGGCTGGTTTTCTTTGCTTTATGTTTAAAAACCACCTATGTGTGAGTACATGTGATGTCTTGGTTACCTCACTCAAAATGATGTTTTCTACCTCCATCCATTTGCCTGCAAAATTTAAGATGCTGTTTTTTTCTGTTGTATAGTACTCCATTGTGTAAATGTACCACATTTTCTTTTTTTTTTTTTCGGTGATTTTTTTTGTTTATTTTCTTTAGTTGTTGCAAAAAAAAAATTCTGCCTCCTCCCTGTTTCCCATTTCCCTCCCCCTCCTCGCACACATCACCCCCTCTCCCTACTCCCCTACCCCTCTCCCCCTCCCCCCCCACTCCATTCCCCCTCCCTCTCGAGAATGAAGAGCAGTTCAGATTCCCTGCCCTGCGGGAAGTCCAAGGTCCTCCCATTTCTATCCAGGACCAGGAAGGTGAGCATCCAAACAGGCTAGGCTCCCACACAGCCAGTTCATGTATTAGGATCGAAACCTAGTGCCATTGTCCTTGGCTTCTCATCAGCCTTCATTGTCCGCCATGTTCAGGAAGTTCGGTTTCATCCCATGCTTATTCAGTCCCAGTCCCGCTGGCCTTGGTGAGCTCCCAATAGATCAGTTCCACTGTCACAGTGGGTGAGTGCACCCCTTGTGGTTCTGACTTCCTTGCTCATGTTCTCCCTCCTTCTGCTCCTCATTTGTATCTTAAGAGCTCAGTCCGTGTACCACATTTTCTTATTCACATTTTTTTATGAGACAGGTTCTTCCTATCATGAAAGGGTCTCACTATACATCTCTGAAACTCACTATAAAGAGCAGGTTGGTCACAAGCTTACTGAGATCCACCTGGTCTGCCTTCCAAGTGCTGATATACATAGATCTAATCTACATGGGTAGTAGAAAAAGACAAGATCTTCTGAGTACATTGGGAGCATGGGGCCCTTGAGAGAGGGTTGAAGGAGAAGGGAGAGACAGGGAGGGAACAGAGGAAAATGTGAGTTCAATAACAATCAATTTAAAAAAAGAGAATGCAACAACCCACCCTTCTTTTATAAAGGCTTTCTCTTAGCTTAAACCTGCGTCTGGTGGTCTTCTCTGGTGGGCACTCCACAACATTCCTTCAGCAATGCATGCGTGCAGGAGAGCACCTTAGTGGAGAGCATTGTGCAGTGCCTGGAGAACAGAAGCATGGATCCACTGATGCTCAGTTTCCTAGACTGTGAATCCCACTGGGATTGTGAGTCAACATAAATGGGCCCCTTGCATCCTGCCCTTTCCTTTAGTCATGAGCTCTTCTTTTACATGAGATTCAATGTCTCCCACAGTATCAATTTAGGGCATAGCTGAAGTCTCTGTAGGTTTAAAAACCCAAGAAAAAAAAGTGCCCCATTGCCTCAGGACCACACTGTTTCCAAATCTATGTAGCTGAATTTTATAATCTGTGATGGGAAATCAGGGTCAAGGCCTTTCCTGGACAAGCTCTCTGGTGTTTTGTAACAGAAATTTCCCTTCAGAATAAGCATGACAGGACACCATAGGGACAATGTCCAGGTTTTTGCTGCCTGAAGCTGGAGCGTTGTGACCCATGACCTTCTTTCAAACTAAGCCACCCATCCTAGAATTTCTGTGAGCCACCTTTCATCTTTTCCAGGAAGCAGTACACTCATAGGGTTCTGAAATAGAGAGCTGGAGTAGTCATAGTGGCTGAGGGCTGCTGTGTCCTGGGTGCTGGTCCTTGAATCAATCCTGCAGGCCCTTGTAGTCTTACTGTAGACCGACAGGCTCTTTGAGAGAAATGGACTTGGACATAGATTGTTTCTTCTCCTGTGCAACAGCGTCTGTCCTCGGATGGGTCATGATCATGACAGAAGGAATGAGTTGAGTGTGACTGTCTCACACATGAATCCCATTCCTTAGGGTGAAACTTGAACACACTGTCCTGTATTCAAGGATCACTGAGGGCAGAGGTAGCCTACAAGCACTTCTGAATGACTTTTTGGGTGCTTTATATGATTTTATGTTACTCAGAACCTCAATTGTGTGAAGCAAACACTATACCCCTGATGATGTCTCTGGCACAACACCCACATCTGCATGCTGGATATCATCTTTGAAAAAAAATTCTTTCTCATAAACACTTATTATTAGGGATAATTCAAAATGTATGCTAACTCCAAGTCTATCTCTGCTAGCCAACATTTCTCTTATGTTCAGACCTTGACACCTTCACACTTTTCCAATCAGCTTTGAAGTGTAGACTGGGCACTGTTCAGGAAAACCAACAAGGCATCCTCATGGTTTCAATTTATAGTCTATTTCATCTTTGGGAAGGATGTCATCTGAGTATCAACCATCCCTTATATAGCTCCTATTGTATTTTTAATCATACATTGCATGTGGAATTATTTAGAACCATCATTTAGGTCATTCCATGTGTACAATTCGCAAATATGTATACAGACTTACTAGAGCTGTGTGGGCTGGGTTTTCTTTTCTTTGTTTCTAAAGAAAGAAAGAAAGAAAGAAAGAAAGAAAGAAAGAAAGAAAGAAAGAAAGAAAGAAAGAAAGAAGGAAATTAAGACTTCCTAGAATCCAATGAAAATGAAGACACAATGTACCCAAACCTGTGGGACAATATGAAAACAGTGCTAAGAGGAAAGTTCATTGCACTAAGTGCCTACGTAAAGAAAGTGGAGAAAGTCTCCATTACCGATTTAACAGTACACCTTAAAACTCTAGAACAAAAAGAAGGAGATGCACCCAGGGGGAGTAGATGACAGGAAATAATCAGACTTAGGGCTAAAACCAATACAATAGAAACAAAGGAAACAATACAAAGAATCAATAAAACAGAGATTTGAAAAAAATAAGATAGAAAACCCCTTCTTCAAACTGTGCAAAAGGCAGGGAGAGAAACTCCAAATTGAAAAATTCAAAAATGAAAATGGGACATAAAAATGAAAACTGAGAATTCAGTAAATTCAGAGCATCCTTAGGTCATACTACAAAACCTGTACTTCACAAAATTGCAATTTGTAAATGAAATGGACAATTTTCTAGGTAGATACCATATACCAAAATTAAATCATACCAGGTAAATAATTTAAATAGATCTGTAAACTGCAAGGAAATAGAAGCTGTAATCAAAAGCCTCCCAACCAAAAACTGCCCATAGACAGATGGTTTTAGTGTAGAATTCAATCCAAACTTCCAAGAGGAGCTTATGCTACTCAAAGTGTTCTACATAACGGAAACAGAAGGAACATTGCCAAACTCTTTTTATGAGGCTTCAGTTACCCTGATACCAAAACCACACTAAGATTCAACAAAGAAAGAGAATTATAGACCAATCTCACTCGTGAACATAGATGCAAAAGAACTCAAAACATACTGGCAAACCAAATCCAAGAACATATAAAAAAGATCATCCACCATTATCAAGTCAGCTTCATCCCAGAGATGCAGGGATGGTTAAACATATAAAAATATATCAGTGTGATCCATCATATAAATAAACTGAAAGAAAAAAATCATATGATCATTGATGCTGAAAAGCATTTGATAAAATTTAATACTCCTTCATAATAAGGGTCTTGGAGAGATCAGGGGTACAAGGAACATATCTAAAATAATAAAAGCAATATACAGAAAGGCAACAGCCATCAAATTAAATGGAGAGAAACTAAAAGCAATTCCACTAAAGTCAGGACAAGGCTGTCAACTCTCTTCATATCTCTTCAAGATAGATTTTGAAGTTCTGGCTATAGCAATAAGACAAGAAAAGGAGATCAAAGGGATTAAAATTGGAAAGGAAGAAGTCAAACATTTGTATTTGCAGATGATATGATAGTATAGGTAACTGACCCCCAAAACTCTACCAGGGAACTCCTAAAGCTGATAAATAACTTTAGTAATGCAGCAGAATACAAGAATAACTCAAAAAAATCAGTAACCCTCCTATACACAAATAATAAAGAAGCTGAGAGGGAAATCAGAGAAAGATCATCTTTCCCAACAGCCACAAATCACATAAAATATCTTGGAGGTTACACTAACCAAAGAGTGAAAGACCTATTCGACAATAAATTTAAGTCTTTGAAAAGATATTGAAAAAGATACCAGAAAATGGAAAGATCTCCCATGCTCTTCCATAGGTAGGAACAAAATAATAAAAATGACAATTCTACAAAAAGCAATCTATAGATTCAATGCAAGCACCATCAAAATCCCCACAAAATTTATCATAGACCTTGAAATGACAATAATCAATTTCATATGGAAAAAAGACAACAATAAAACCCCAGGATAGCCAAAACAATCCTGTACAATAAAGGAACTTCCAGAGGTGTCAACATCCCTGATATCAAACTCTACTACAAAGCTATCATAAGGAAAACAGCATGGTATTGGCATGAAAACAGAGAGGTTGACCAATGGTATCAAATTGAAGATATTGATCCATACACCTATGAACAGGTAATTATGGCAAAAAAGCTAAAATTATACAATGGAAAAAGAAAGTATCTTCAAGAAATGTTGCTGCCATAACTGGATGTCAACATGTAGAAGAATAAAAATAGATCCATATCTATCACCATGCACAAAACTCAAGTCCAAGTGCATCAAAACCCTTAATATAAATCCGACCACACTGAATTGAAAGAAGAGAAAGTAAGAAGTAGCCTTCAATGCCTTGGCATAGGAGACCACTTCCTAAATATAACCCCTGTAGCACAGTCATTGAGATCAATAATCAATAAATGGAACCCTCTGAAACTGAGAGGTTTTTGTAAAGGAAAGGACACAGTTAACAGGACAAAAAGGCAGCATAATGAATGGGAGAAGATCTTCACCAACCCCACATCAGATAAAGGGTTGACCTCAAAAACATATAAAGAACTTGAGAAATTAGACATCACAATTCTAAATAACCCAATGAAAAAATGGGGTACAGAAGTAAACAAACATTCTCAACAGATAAATCTCAAATGCCCAAAAGACATTAAAGAAATGGTCAAAATCCTTACCCATTAGGGAAATGCAAATCAAAACAACTCTGAGATAGCATCTGACACCTGTCAGAATGGCTAAGATCAAAAACCAATGATCACTTATGCTGGAGAGGATGTGGAGTAAGAGGAACACACATCCACTACTGGTGGGAATGCAAACATGCACAACCATTCTGGAAATCAGTAAGATGGTTTCTCAGAAAATTGAGAATCTAACTTCCTCAGGATCCTGCAATATGGCTCTTAGGCATATACCCAAAAATGCTCAATCATGCTTCGAGGACATTTGTTCAACTATGTTCATAGTAGCATTATTTGTAAAGCCAGAACATGGGAACAACCGATGCTCCTCAACCGAAGAATGGATAAAGAAATGTGGCACATTTAAACATTAGAATACTAGTCAGCAGTAAAAAAAAAACAATGACATCTTGAAATTTGCATCCAAATGAATGGAAGTAGAAAACACTATCCTGAGTGAGGTTACCCACATCCAAAAAGATGAATATGGTATGTACTCAATCTTAAGTGGATACTAGGTATAAACAAAGAATAATGAACTTATAATTCATGTATCTAGAGAAGCTAAGTAATAAGGTGAACCCTAAGAAAAGCATACATAGATCCTCCTGGAAAGTCAAAATAGACAAGATCATCTGACAAAATTGGGAGCATGAGGGTGGGGAGAGAAGGGAGGTTGGAGGGGGAAGAGGAGGGGGAAGAGGAGGGGGAGGAGAACTATAGGGAATGAGATGGTTGAGATAAAGAAAGACCGAGATGAGAGCAAGGAAAGAGATGTCTTCATTGAGGGAGCCACTATGGGTCTAGCAAGAAACCTGGATCTAGAGAAATTCCCAGGAATCCACAAGGATGACCACAGCTATGCCCCTAGGCAGTAGACAAGATTGGACCTGAACTGGTTTTGCCCTGTAGTCAAACTGATGAATATCTTAAATATCACCATAGAACTTTCATTCAGTAACTGATGGAAACAGAGGCAGAGATCAGCATCAGAATACTGGACTGAGTTCCCAAAGTCCAGTTGAAGAGTAGGAGGAATGAGAATATGAGCAGAGAGGTCAAGACCATGATGGGTACACCCACTGAATTAGTCTACCTGAGTTAATGGAAGCTCACCTACTCCAGCAAGACTAGAAAGGAACAGCATCAGACTAAACTAGTCTCTCTGAATGTGGTTGACAGTGGAATGGCTGGGACAGACTGAGGGGCAGTTTCACCAGATTTTATCCCTACTACATGTACTGGCTTTTGGGGACCTATTATTTTTAGATGGATACCTTGCTCAGCCTATATAGAGTAGGTAGGGCCTTGGAACTTCCCCAAAGCAATGTGACTTACCCTTTCTGAAGAGTGGATGGAGGTGGGGTGAGGGGTATGTGGAGAGAATGGGAGGAAGGGAGGGAGGGAGGGAGAGTGGGAACTTGGATTGGTATGTGTAATGAAAAAGATAGTTTGTTTTCTATCTTTTTATAAAGATATATAAAAAATAAATTTATAAAAAAATAAATTAAAAAATTTAAAACATTAAAAAAGCATGTTTTTCATGATTAATTATGTCATGTATCACAAGTGAAAAACATAACATCACAAGAACCAAGGTCCATTCATGCTCAAATAACTGGTTATAGATTAACCATGTAGGCAAACAAGACGTTCTTCCCAGTCAGGTCTTTACTGACAGGCTGCATTTCGCAGTTACAAAGAAAGTACCAAATACTTTATTGCTTATCTTGAAAGATAATCTTTTAGGACTCTTAAAGGGATCACAAACGTAAATTTTTTTATTTTCAAAAAATTATCTTTTATCATTTTACATACCAAAACCATTCCCCACTCTCTCCCTTTAACCTGCTCCCTCCCTCTCCTCCCACACCTTTTATCTCTCACCATCCACTCCTCAGAAGGAGTAAGACTTCCCATTCTAGCACATTGCTTCGAGACAGGACCCTACACCTATGTCTAGGCTGAGCAAGGTATCCTGCCAGAGAGAATGGTTTCCAAAAAGTTAGAACAAACAGGAGGGATAAATCCTCACTGCCAGTGACCCTACAATCTGCCCTGGACTGGTAAGTTTTAAATTTCAAATTTTCATAACCTAGAATTACCACAGTTTACTTATGTATTCTACACTGGTCACCCCGCCATGTGTTCTCCTCAAACTCTGAGACAAAATACAGCCCAGTTCCCTAAGTTGCTTGTCAGGGATTTTGTCACCACCATGAGAAAAGTAGTTAATACACACTATTGGTTGTGTTTTTCCTAGTGGCCATGGTTAAAATGCATTCTCCATCTCTTCTCGTGGCACAATCTGTCCCTGGATCTTACCTGTATGATGTCAATGTCACCTCTTGGTTCTCGTACGTGACAGGTCCACCCTACATTGTGTAGCACACACAGATCTATATGACACCCAGCCAGGACTCATCATCTCTCAATCAGTCCAAGCCAAAATAATCCTTGGAGCAGTGCCCTGCTTATGAACACCGTGGAAGACATCTCAGGGGACATACACTCGCCTCCATGGATATTTCAAAGGATTATGCTGCCAAGGGGTGAAATGTGGAAATCCACAGAAAGTTTGCATTCCTGCACTTCTCCAATGACCCTAGATTGACCTTTGTAACTTTCCTTTCTTTATAGGGACTTGGGACTTGTGGAGAGCCTATCGGGACAATGTAGAAGCCAATTACCCAAACTCAGACAGATACTTTTCTGCTCGGGGAAATTTTGAGGCTCAACAGAGGGGAGCTGGAGGCATCTGGACTGTTAAATAATCAGGTAATGGTCCTGCTGCTTCATGCCTCTCATTGTTCCTACCTGTGGCCTCTCCCACTGTCTGTGCTTGCAGGGTCTGGGTGGTCTGGAGAGCAAGAAAAGGAGGGAACGGATAGGGAGTGGGGATGGATAACACCCACAACGAAACAGTGAACACCAACATGCGGTCTCAAATCCATCTTGTCACAGGGTGTGAAAAGGACGAGTAGGCTGAGGCCCTTCCCCAAGGGACTGAGATTTCCTCTTTCCTGTGGCTAAGTTTTTACCCCTCCAGTATTTTCTGGGTAATAGGTGAGGAGGAGGGACCATTGAGCTGGGGCTGTCTCACTCTGGCATTCATATCCTGTCTCCCTTCCTTGGATTTCAGCACCAGCAAGAAATACTTTCAAGGCCTCCTAAACCAGTATTATTTTGGAATGAGAAACCATGGACTAGAAAGTCCAGTGAATACCCAGAAAAATGAGCAATGGGACCAAAGTACCAGAACCCTAATTCCTTTAGACAACATAGTCTGCCTAAGAAGTTCTGAGCCTGCTACACAGTCTGCACTGAGGGCATAAGGCTGTAAACCACATCCCACTCCCCTTGATAGAATGTCTTTGGCCTTAGTAACCACAAGAACCATAGAGAAGCTAGAAATGGCCAACAAATACTTTGCGGGTGGAATTTGTTGATGGAAATTGGGAACTCTCAGAAATATTTTCTGCAAAGAGTTTCTATGTATCGTTACATAGAAGATGAGTAGAGGAAGAGCTATGACTGGGCACCAGCCTAAAGCCATGTAGGCCCCTCACACAGCCCCAGCCAATCTGCTCCAGCCATTAGCCCTATCAGCTTCTCTGTCAAGCAGACCTTTGCTAGCAAGCAAAGCATTGCCAACCTTGTCAGGTTCCTCGGCAAGCAGAGTTTGCTCTCAATGTGCTCTGGTCGCTGACCACCATTTTTCTCCTTGATATAGATGAGATGTGTGTCCCAACCCCCAACATCTTCTGGTCATACCCGGGCCTCTCTGTTTTTGTCATGGTTGTTCCCAGGCTTTTCTGTGTAGTGACTTATCAGTCATGTGTTGTGCATGGTCTGACTCCAGACATTGTTATCTGTGACCTCTTTTCATATAGAGAACAATGCTTATAGAAAACGTCCCCCTACTCTTAGGAGTCCTAACCTAGATATGCCACAGGGGACTAGGAATAGAGCTCAGCTGACAAAATGGACTCCACATAGCATGCACGAATCCCTAGAGGGATCCCTAGAATGGTATAAACCTGGTGATGGTACACACATCATCCAAGCACTGGGGAGTTGGATGCTGACAGACACAAAATTCAAAGCCAGCCCTGGTTGTATAGTGAGTTGAGGCCAGTCTGGGATAAGTGAGACCCTGTGTCACAATAAGACACACAAAGGCCTTCACACATGCACACACACACACAGAGATACACACGTGTGCATTTCTCAGCTAACCAGTGTTAGTCTATTTTTCCTAAGAAATGCCTATATGTCACAATTCCTTAATTTTATTCTCTCTGTATTTTGATCTAAGCAAATTCTACTTCCTTTCTAGAAGGGAAGTGAGACACAGCAGAACTGAGCAAGAATGAGCATATTAATTTATGCACAATGCAAAGGCATTCTTCCAGTGAATGTCAGCGTAGTTTGTAGGAACAAAAGTGCTCAGAAGAAGAGGGTGATACTGGTCTTAAGGGAATAGCTGCTATGCCAAAGCCAGCCTCCTGGGTAGAATACTAACTCCAAAGTAGCAGAAACATCAGGTGCACAAGAAAAAAGAAGAGAAGAGGATGGATGGAGCTTGTGGGATAGAGGACCAGGGACCTGGGGGTTCAGTTGTTTCTGACATTGTTACAGATTGCTACTTTTAACATTCAGTACACTTTATTACACTGGCCTACCTGCCTACAGAGAATATATATTTATAGAACATCCACGAACAAAAATGTCTGTATTGCTGTATGCCATCTTTGTACCCACATCAGCTGTTTTACCTCTTCCAAGAGTGGATGCTCTACAAACATGAGCTGAAAGATGACAATGAAATCATCTGTTTTCTAAAGCCATGAAAAAAAAAAAACAACTTCAATTCGCAATCTCAGAGAACATAGAAAACAAAGAGGACCCTAAGAGAGATATACATGGATTTAATCTACATTGGAAGTAGAAAAAGACAAAATCTCATGAGTAAACTGGGAGCATGGTGACCATGGGAGAGAGAAGAAGGAGAGAGAAGAGGAAGGGAGGGGAGAGGAGTAAAGTGTATAGCTCAATAAAAGCAGTAAAACCAAAACAAAAACCAAAAACAAATCATCTGTATTCTCCAGAAGTCAAGAAATCTGGAGCAGTGTCTAGAAGCTGTACAATGTATGAATGTTTTATTCCAATTTTAGTTGGCAGAATATGGTTGTGAGTCAATTTGAGATGACTTTGTAATTCGACACCAAACTCCATGCTCAAATCCTAGCAATTGAGAAAGTCTTACTGTGGCGTAGAGCATGTTGGATTTTTCTGCAATGCTTTGCAACTCTCTTAGAAATGAAAATGCTGCAGTATAAGTAGATGATGAAAAGCCATAATGGAACTTAATGCATATTTTGATATCAAATGGGGTGGCATATTCCTGTAAAGAAAGCACACAGAAGTAGAAACAGGGGTATCACTGCAAGTTTGAGGCCAGCCAGGGCTACATATCTATATAGCAGTTATGTTTCTGTCTCTCTGCCTCTGCCTCCTCTGCCTCTGTCTCTGCCTCCCTCTCTCTCTCTCTCTCTCTCTCTCTCTCTCTCTGCTCCCTGCCCACACCCACAAATGTACTGTTTTCTAACAGGGAAGGATATCAGAAACATACCGTGTAGAGGTGGGACATGGTATTTCTTTACAGTGTGAAAAACCAAAGCCTGAAAGATGCACACTTACGTACACACTGCCAGGAAGAACATGGTTCCAATTCGACTAGGGCAATGGTCTCTTATCATTCAGATCCTGTATATTATACTCAATCAAAATGCATCTTATTAAGATGATTGTTTTTTCTTAATTGTTTTTGAGTATTTTCAAAAAAGAATGACTGTATGTGTGCCTCTCTCTCTCTCTGTCTCTCTCTCTCTCTCTCTCTCTGTGTGTGTGTGTGTGTGTGTGTGAAAGCATGCCTGAGAAGCAGCCTGAAATGTATTCTCTTTTCCTTCACTGTTTATTATTTCTTTGAGAATTTCCAATAATTTACTTTATCCTATCATTCCATCCTGACTGACCTTTTCTCAATTGACAAAAGCTAGAATTACCTGGGAATTGGAACCTCAATAGAGAATTGAGACTCTCTCTCTCTCTCTCTCTCTCTCTCTCTCTCTCTCTCTCTCTCTCTCTCAAAGCAAATTCTCATGTAATCTTGGTTGGTTTAGGACTGACTAGACTAGTTTGTCCTCAAACTCACAAATATTCTCCTGAGTGCTGGAATTCAAGGTGTGGGTCACTTTTCCTTGCATTGTAGGGCATTCTCTTGATTAATAACTGGTGTGGAATGTCATAGGCCCATGGGACAGTGTTGCCCATAGGCAGGTGATACTGGGTCCTTTAAGAAAGTGGGCTCTAATCTAGGATAAAGATTCTCAAACATGGTGCCCAGTCTTGCCTGACTTGCTTCATCCTTCACTGCTTCACCAAAGTCCTCCTCACCCACCATACTGCCCCGGGGTTTACAGTCCAACAAAAAGCTCTTCACTTCCATTCTCCTCGCCTATTATTCCTTCTTCCTGACAAGGATTCACCATCTTCTAGCTTGCACGGTTTGTCTACATCATCTCATCTCTTCAATGAAATATTCACATCCCTCCTCATGTAACAAACAATATCAGGCAACAAAAAAGCCAACCCTGAGCTATTTCCTTCTGGGTGAACACTGTCCCCAGGCTTCCAGTCCAGGGTCCCAGAGAACAGAGGAACAAATGCGATGCTCCCATCATACCAACCGTGTTGTAGCTGTACCCTTCCCTTCTCCAAGGAAGCCAACACATTTTTTTTTCTTTTGAACAGAGGGGTGAGGATACAAAATGAATTGTAGCCCCCAATGACCCGAATAGACTTTTCTCATAAGATAAAATCACATAGCAAAATCTGTAGGAGCCCGCTGCTACAAAGTCAGCTAGGGTTCCTGGATTGGGGGACACTAAGGCTAAGGAAATATCAGATGAAAGGAACTGAGAGAAACACAGGATAGAATCAGGAGGTCTGTTAGATCATGCCCAAACCGCCAAACAGCCCAGAGTTTATTTCAGTCAACCTTATAAGCAAAGGCAGAAAATTGCACAGCACAGACAGTCAGTATCTAAGCACAAGATCATTGTGGTCCTTGAGTGATCAGCCTCCTCTCTAACAGCGCTTGCTGCTCAGAAACAGCCTTACTTTCTATCCTGATGTTCCTGAGGTTTGGCGTCGGCCGTATTCTTTCTACTAGAGAGGCAAAATGCTCTTTCCCACGGGCTAAATCAGGAGTCTCTCACAGTTCTCAATGTTATTGGAAAAAGCAGAGCAGGCAAGCTTCCACTCAAATGCATCATAAGTCAGAATCGACTCCAGATGGAAACTGAGTCATATGTGAACTACCACAAACACCTAGTGCTGCTTCTCCATCTCCAACAGCTGTTTCCTGATGTTTTCTCCCAGCATTCCTGTTCTGTGCTTTGCCACTTTCTGCCTGAAGCCCTGTAGCAAAATTAACAACCTGTGGGCCCTGTTCATGCCTGCTTATGGTGTCTTAGTTCTTCATGACTTTGAAGCAAATTCCTGTACTATTGTTTTGTGTTCCTGGCTTATCACAGTGTCTGAATTAATCTGCTTTATTATCTTTCTTACTGACTGCTCACGAATAAGCACACTTGAGTCTGGAGAAGTCCTTTCCCAGTGTTGAGTCCACCCCTGTGGATGCCAAAAGTCAATTTCTTCTGTTCTTTCTCCTATTTAACAGACCCAGCTTAATTTTGAAGTATAGTTTGAAAGGACATAATCTCAGGCTTTGGATTTGCCATGCACCCCCATGATTATTATATATTCAGTTTTCCAGTATTAATGTTCCTTCCTTAGACACTGGCTCTGCATGATTTGATGGAAAGTCCTTACCTTGATTATTTCCAGTAAGGATGAGGAAGACTCTGGAAGCTCCACATGCCGCATTCCTGAACATAGGTAGATTGCACAATCTGGGGAAAGCCGAACTGTGTCAAGAGAAATCTTTGTGTTCTGAAACTTAAATTATGGCCAAGTGGGATTATGCAAGATCAAAAAGGGGATTTCTCCACTAGCCAACTGACCGTATATATAGATAGCCCCAGCCACATCTCCTCAGCGAGTAGCACTAGCCGCTTGCCCAAAGTCTCAGCAGGAACTGACAGCCCCAGGTGAGTTGTCAGAACTTTCCAGCATTTGCTCTTTGCAGACTCTGTTCCACCAGCATTCACTGGCTGTGTTTTCATGCTCAGTCTCTCTCCTGAATCTACTAGATGCATTAGAATTCACAGGAGGCAGTGCTGTTGCCATAGGGATTTGTTGTCTGCTTCGGTGTGAATTCAGGGAAGGGTGGGGTCAGTCTTCTACAGATAGACTGCAGAGACCTATGGTGGCTGTAAAACCACCACATCCCACTCCGGAAGATTCCTATAGAATTGGGTTAAGGCTGGCAAGATCTGAATGCAAAGTGCTCTATACTAGAGGTTCATTTGCAAACTCTCAGGCACTGGAGTGGAATGAAACAAGTGGAAACGGGGAGCAAGAAACTCCCTGGGATCCACTTACATCATCTCTCTACACGTTTGTGGATTTCTGTATAGAATCCAGTGGGGTTTGGTGCTGACATACAAGCACAGCTCAGCGTTATAGAAGCATCCTCCACCCCATGAAATGGCACGTTCATACTTGTGCTTCCCTGACCCTATAGCAGGATGAAGCCTTCCATTGCCATCATCTTGTGTCTCTTGGTCCTGGGAGTTGACAGCCAAAGGTGGCTCGAGTTCATCAAAGAAGCTGGTCAAGGTAAGAGCAAAGGATGGGGGCAGGAGTTTGTATTTGTGGATTCCAAGTATTTACCAGAGCAGGGACCACAAAATTCAGGGCAAACATTCTTGTGAGGTATCCTGGATAGGGGAACATTGTCGCTCTTCCTATGTAGTTCTGAATTTTTATGGTCAGTGTTGACCTCTTTGTGTGAGGACTCCTAGCCTGAGAGCACATAATGTGTGTACATCAGCTTTTCCACAGGAATATAGGAGCAATCTGTACTTGAAAGATGCAGATTCGCCAGCAGGAGAGGGGATCTGCTGCCCCTTGTGGAAGGTGATGAACAGCTCACCTCTATGTCTGGGGGCTATGAAATGAACAACATCCCAGTGTTCCAGGAGAGGAAGAGGAGAACCATTGCAGTCCCCAAACGCAGTGACAGCAGCCAAGGCTTTCCAGAGAGTGTGTTCCACAGTGAAATTCACAGACAGTAAATTTAACCAGTCTTCGAGAGCAAGGGAGCACTCAGTATGTCTCTAGAGACACATAAGCTTAGTCAACACACAATGCCTGCAGATAGTACCTTCCACACAATTCCCTTCCTAATCTAGATATAGAGCCAAGAGCAAGGACGCAGGACTCCTGGAAATTCAACATTGCAAGTTCTCATGTATTTCGACATCATGGCTTACTTATTTATTCTACACTAGTCATCCCACCACCATGTAGTCCCCTCAACCTGCAAGCCAAAATACAGCTGAATTTGCTAAGTACCCTGTCAGAAATTTTGTCACTGCCATGAAAAATGTAGTTAGTATACACTCTTTGATGTGTTTTTCTCAGTGGCCATGGTAAAATGCATTCTCTGTCTTCTCTTGCTGCACAAACTGTCCTGGGATCTTCCAGCTGGAATATGGTCTTCAGTTGTTACTTTCTTCAGTGACAGTGTCACCTGTCTTCATGCCGAGTATATATACCCAGATTCATAGAAGACACCGCCTAGGATTCAACAACGTTAATTAATCCAACTCGGTCTAATCCAAGGAAAATGTTCCCCCTTAGGGTGTCTAGGGAAGCCCTCCACAGGGCCAGGAACTCACCCCCTGGACCACTTCAAAGTACTATGCTTTCAGGACGAAAATGTGAAAATCCACAGGAAGTTTACATCTTCCACCACTGCAGCAAAACCCCAGGTCTGCTTCTTTGAAGTTTCCTGCCTCTGTAGGACTTCGGTCTTGTTGAGAGCCTATTGGGACAATCTGAAAGCCAACTTAGAAAACCAGACAAATACTTCTCTGCTCAGAGTAAATTCAAGGCCCAATGAAAAGGAGCTACAGACACCTGAGCTTCTAAAAATATCAGAAAACACTCATTCTGCTTCATGCCACTTACCATTCCTGCCTGTGACGTCTCCTGCTGTCTCTACTTGCTGGGTCTGGTTGTTCTAGAAATCTAGAAGTGGAGGGAAAGGATGGAGAGTCATGATAAATAAAACCCACAACAACAAAGTGAAGACCAAGTTGAGGTCTCCAATCCATCTTGTCACAGGTTGTGGAAAGGAGAAGCAGGCTGAGGCCCTTGCACAAGACAGTGATACTTTCTTTTCCCTGTGCCTACATTTTAACTCTTCCAGTATATACTGGGTCGTTCCTTGGTAGGAGTGAAGGATGGACCTTTTTTGTGGGGCTCTCTCTCCCTCCGATTTATTTCCTGTCTCCGTTCCTTGGATTTCAGCATAGCCAAGAAATACTTTCAGGGCCTCCTAAACTGGTACTATTTTGGAATGGAGAACCATGGATTGGAAAGCCTGGAGTCTCTACCAAGAAAGCCAAGGAATGGGGCCAAAGTTGCAAAAGCCATTATCTCTTCAGACCCCAGGCCTTGCCTGAGAAGTTCTCTACCGGATACTCAGGCTGTACTGAGGGGACTAGGCTGTGAGTCACGTCCCTCTCCACTTGATAGGATGTCATTGGACTCGGTGTCCACAGGACAGCTTCTAGGGTGAGCCAAACTAAGGCCCAGCATGTGGTTCTGGATGGAAGCTGAGCTGGTCAGTCTGGTCCATTGGGAACACCCTCTCAGGAGAGGGGAAGAGCCGGCTCTTCTAAGCCCATGTCATCTGGACCAATTCTCCCATACCTTAGTAAGAGGTGAGGCCATCTTTCCAGAGTGCCGGAACCAGCTCTCCCAAGTAAGGGGAGAGTTGCAGCACCAGCTCTCACAGAAGCATCTTCTAACAACTCTTAGGAGCAACCTGGAGAGACTAACTACATTTGGACAATGTTCTTCTCAGGCTGCTCTGACCACAGCCTCAAGCCATGAGTTCCTTTATTCCTTTTCATCCTCTCTAAGTCATAGGCAGAGTCTTTTTTTTTTTTTTTTCGAGACAGGGTTTCTCTGTGGCTTTGGAGCCTGTCCTGGAACTAGCTCTGTAAACCAGGCTGGTCTCGAACTCACAGAGATCCGCCTGCCTCTGCCTCCCGAGTGCTGGGATTAAAGGTGTGCGCCACCATCGTCCGGCTCATAGGCAGAGTCTTTAGGTCATGTTCCTGTTGTCTTTCCCACCCAGGCACTAGGGACATGTGGCGAGCCTACACTGACATGAGGGAGGCCAACTGGATAGGTGCAGACAAATACTTCCATGCTAGAGGGAACTATGATGCTGCCCGAAGGGGTCCCGGGGGAGCCTGGGCTGCTGAAGTCCTCAGGTAAACACAGACTGTTGGGATGCTGGGTCTGGGTGGCAGGGATTGACTATGCTGGGAGACCAGGGGCAGATGAGCCCCAGAGAGGGTCATGCCAATCTGTGTCCTCGCCCACTTGTCCATGCAGTTACTTCCTCCATTCATGCTCAGTGTAGATCCTGGGCTGTGGACAGAGCCAGCGCTCATCTCGAGCTGGGTAGGCCTGCTTCCAACTGCATTCCATGCTAATGGGAGAACTGGGAATGTGTACTATGGCTGTGGTGATTGGTGATGGATTTTTTTCTATGTTTGTTTCTCCTAGTGATCTAAGAGAGAACATTCAGAGTCTCATAGGCCGTGGACATGAGGATTCCATGGCTGACCAGGAAGCCAACAGATGGGGCCGCAGTGGCAAAGATCCCAATTACTACAGACCCAAAGGCCTGCCAGAAAAATACTGAGCATCCTCCCTTCAGCCTCAGGAGGCTGTGCTGCAGGCTCTGGGGACAGGACGTGGAATTCTTAACGTTTGTGCACACTGTGGACATGGAGAACATACAGTGCATGTGTAATAAATTCATAAGATGAAATTTCCTGTCATTGTGTTTTCAGTGATAACACAGTTTGGAATAGAGTATTTAGGCTTAGGTCTTGTGTTCTCACAGGTCACATAGATAGACAGCTCTGGTGACTGCCCCACTCCCCATTCGGGATCACGTGACTATTCAAGTCCTGAAGTTACGGAGATAGTGTTTTCAGACCTTTCCATATCCTGACCCCCATGTTCTGTATTTACTGCGTTCCAGCACTTTCTCTTCCCTCACTGCATTCTCTGATATTTCTCTGCCCCTGTAGACAGGGATACAACCATGGGAAGACTGCAGGGGTGAATTCTGCCTTAGCCACTGCCACGTAGATTTTTTTGTCATCACAAGAACACTTTAGAATCCAGTTGTTGGCCGGGCGGTGGTGACGCATGCCTTTAATCCAAGTACTTGGGAGGCAGAGGCAGGTGGATCTCTGTGAGTTTGAGACCAGCCTGGTCTACAAGAGCTAGTTCCAGGACAGGCTCCAAAACCACAGAGAAACCCTGTCTCGAAAAACCAAAAAAAAAAAAAAAAAAAGAATCCAGTTTATTGATCAACTTCTATTCATTATATCAGAATAATAGCCCACTGTCTCTAATATGCAGATTTTGTGTGTGTGTGTGTGTGTGTATGTGAGTGTGAGTGTGTGTTCCTGCCTGTGCAGAAGCATGTGTTTGTGTGTTTTGTCTTTGTTTTGGAGGTCAGAGGATAGCCTCATCATTTGATCTTTCAGGGCTGTCTGCCTTGTTTATTATTCATGGTTTCTTTTTTATTGATTTTTATGGAGCTACACATTTTTCTCTCCTCCCCTCCCTTTCTCTCTCCTCCCCTTCAACCCTCTCCCATGGTCCTCATGCTCCCAATTTACTTAAAAGATCTCTTTTTTTTAACTTCCCATGTCGATTAGATCCATGTATGTCTCTCTTAGTGTCCTCATTATTGTCAGGTTTCTCTGAGATTGTGAACTGTAGCTGTTTTTTTTTTTTTTTTTGCTTTATGTCTAAAAGCCACTTATGAGTGAGTACATATATTTGTCTTTCTGGGTCTGGGTTACCTCACCCAATAAGATGTTTTCTAGATCCACCCAACTGCCTGCAAATTTCAAGATGTCATTATTTTTTTTCTGCTGTGTAGTACTCTGTTGTGTAAATGTACCACAATTTCTTTATTTTTCAGTTGAGGGGCATTTGGTTGTTTCCAGATTCTGTCTATAACAAACAATGCTGACATTAACATGAAATTAACCCGTAATTCTTTTCTGTGTTTAGCTGCAGAGCTTGGTACCTTTTCTCAATGAGGCATTCTCATCTGCTTCCTCTGCGTCTGGCTGATGTGATTGCTTTTCCGCCTTTCATCTTCCCAGAATTCTCTTAGTCTAATTGCCCAGTCTGTATTTCCTGCCTGGGTACTGGACAATAATCACTTTTTTAAACCAATATGAGTGACAAATATTTACAGTGTACAAAGCATTATCCCACAGTAGTTCCCCCCCCCCTTTTTTTTTACTATTCAAAGCAGGACCCAGAATCTAATCTCTTTTGTTTAGCTTTTTTCTTGACCATTGTTCACAACAACTTTTAACCAGCACACTAAACAAAGACAAACATCTATAATTCATTTTTTGGGGGAAGATGAGCATCATATTCTTAAATTTTCCTTCGTGATTGATGGTTCTGAAGAACTCAAGAAATTGGCCACCAAAAGAACACATAATCCAACTAAAAAATGAAGTACAACTTAAACAGAGAACTCTCAACAGAGGAATCTAAAATGGCTGAAAGACACTTCAGGAAATGTTCAGCATCCTTAGTCATGAGAGAAATGTAAATCAAAACAACTCTGAGATTCCATCTTACACCTGAAAGAATGGCCAAGATCAAAAACACTGATGACAACTTATGCTGGAGAGGTTGGGGGGGAAAGGGAACACTTCTGCATTGCTGGTGTGAATGCAAGCTGGTACAACCCCTTTGGATGTCAGTGTGGTGATTTCTCAGAAAATTAGGAAACAAGCTTCCTCAAGACCCAGTAATACCGCTTTTGGGTATATATGCAAAAGATGCTCAATTGTACCACAAGGACATGTGCTCAACTGTGTTCATAGCAGCTTTGTTTTTTATAGCCAGAACCTGGAAACAATCTAAAAGCCCCTCGACCATAGAATGGATAAGGAAAATTTGATACATTTACACAATGTAGTACATACAGCAGAAAAAAAAATGACATCTTAAATTTTGCAGGAAAATGAATGGAGCTGGAAAACATTATTTTGAGTGAGGTAACCCAGACAAAGAAAAACAATTATCACATGTACCCACTGATAGGTGTTTTTTGAACATAAAGCAAAGAAAGCCAGCCTACAAACCACAATCCCAGAGAACTTAGACAACAATGAGGACACCAAGCAAGACTTACATAGATCTAATCTACATGGAAAGTAGAAAAAGACAAGATCTCCTGAGTAAATTGGGAACATGGGGATCTTGGTGGAGGGTTGCAATAGGGAGAGGAGAGGCAGGGAGGGGAGCAGAGAAAAATGTAGCGCTCAATAAAAATCAGTAAAAAAATAAAATAAAAGTGCGTTGAGATAAAAAATAGTTTCTTTCATGGATTTCTGAGGGAGTTGAAGACGAAATGATTATAGTTATAGTTTCCCTTGTTCACCTGATACAAAAAGCAAGTTATGATAGAGAGTAAATTAGGTTCAGGACGTTGGACTCACCAAGATAGGGTAGGAATGGAGAACCTTCTCTGAATTTGTCAAATGGATTAGACATTGTTGATGTATTTATCCTGTGTATGTTATATACAATCATTGTACTTATTGTATATAATTTTCTTATATTAGTTATAGCCTCCCATTTTATTTTAGACAAAAGGGGAAATACAGTGATATATCATTTGTAAAGCTTGCCTGAGGATCAGAGAGTAAAATAGGCCCTCTGGTGAGCCTTACAGATGAGGCAGTGGAGACACACACCTTTAATCCCAGTAGCCACACTAGTTTGGCATAGAAACTGAGCGGTAAAAGTACATTCCTGTATTCACAGCCCTGGAGAGAAATATAAGACGGGAGGAGACAGCTCTCAGACACAGTAACATCTGAAGATTCCTGGAGGCAGAATCATCACTTTCAGAAGGAGGTAGAGGTAAGAGCCAGTGACTGGCTGTCTTGCTTTCTGACCTTCAGGTTGAATCCCAATATCTGTCTCTGGGTTTTATTAACCATGCAACAGAGCTCCTTGGGTCAGTCTGGCTCTTCCTGCCCAGTTCTGGTTTCTCGTCTTTCACCTACATATGTGATTCTTTTTCACTTGGGTCCTGGGGATTGAACTCAGTTTCTAATGCTTGCATTCCAAGCCCCTTACCAGCTGTGCTACCTCCCTGGCCATTATGTCCTTTTTATTTTATTTCTGGGTCTTTGGTGTTCAACCAAGATCTTGCTTGAACACTCTCAAACATATTTAATCATACTTTTCTCAGGAAGAAAAAGTCTGCCTTTATTTCTTTTCTGTTAACATAGGCCAGAACTGACTTCCTGCTGGGATAATCTCTTTAAAGTTATTCCTTTCTTGATGAGAATAGCATTTCAATTCCTGAGCTCAGTAGATTGTCCTCTCTGTGACTGGGCATCAGCTAAGCCAATGAGAGCCTGAGCCCATCAGCTATCTAGGTCTCCAGCAGAGAAGGAGGAGGAGGAGGAGGAGAGAGAGAGAGAGAGAGAGAGAGAGAGAGAGAGAGAGAGAGAGAGAGAGAGAGAGAGAGAGAGAGAGAGAGTTGAACTGATTCATGCACCTCATGATATAGACAAATGGAGATATTTGCCTGTTTTGGTTTGGTTTCTTTTGTTTTATTTTGAGACATAGTTTCTATGTGTAGCTCTGACAATCCTGGAACTTCTTCTAGAGACAGGAATCCAGGAATTGCCTGGAACTCAGAGATCCACCTGGCACTGCCTCCTGAGTGCTGACATTGAAGGTGTGAGCCACCACATCTGATTGCTTTTTGCTCTCTAATATTTGTTTTGAGACAGGGTCTTACTCTGTAACCCAGGCTGGCCTTGAACTCATGAACCTCCTACTAAATGTTGGCTCATTTTCTTAAATGTGAGTATGGATTAATGTTCCACCTGAGTTGGCTGCTACTTGTCTTTTCATCATACATTGTAGGAGTAAATATTTAAAGATTCAATTATGCCCATCCATGCGTTCAGCTGGCAAGTATTCACTGTGTGCTGTGTGGCTTGGTTAGTTTACAAGTTTGTTTGTCATAACCCATCCTGAATATGAGTGGTTCCCTTTCATGTGCTGAACCTAACTGTGTAAGAAGTCTAACCAAGAGCAACAACAAGCAGGCTTGGGTTTCTATTGGTGGGACAAAACCCCATGACCAAAAGTCAGCTGGAGAAGAAAGGGTTCATTTCAGCTTATAGCTTGCAGTGTGTCATCCAGGGAAAATAGAGCAGGGAGGTAAGAGAACTTGCCAAAACACGAGCATTTTGGGCAAAGGAAGCATTTACTCAACATTTTAACTTACTCTCTTCTTCTTCTTCTTCTTCTTCTTCTTCTTCTTCTTCTTCTTCTTCTTCTTCTTCTTCTTCTCTCTCTCTCTCTCTCTCTCTCTCTCTTCTTTCTCCTTCCTTCCTTCCTTCTTTCCTTCCTTTCTTCTTTCTTTCTGATGGTGGGTACTGAACTCAGGGTCTTACACATGCTAGACAAGCACTCACATATGGAGCTACAGTCACAGCCTGTGACTGTTTATTTATAGGAATGATTGAGCAAGAAGGATTCTGCTAAGGCTTGTTGGAGCTCAAAGGCACTCTTCCCAGTAATGTAAAAGAGAGACCAACTGCTCCATGGCAGAAAGGTCCTGTCACCCCTACCTGTTAGTATTCAGGCATCTATCTGTACTGGCCTGTCCTTGGGGTTCTGACAGGATATGTCCTCAGCTGCAGCCACTAAGAGCACCTCCTGTGCACATTCACTATGTTCCCTTTTAAAAGGGCCCTGCCCACCTTCCCTCTCTCTTTCTCTCTCTTTGCCTTTCTGCTTGTCTCTCTGTTTCTCCTTACCGCTATTTCTGCTTCTTTATTACCTCTGCCACTGCAGTCCCCAGAGGTCAATAGTCCTGTCCCCTACCCTTTTAAGGCTCCTTTTCCCCTTAGTCAAAACCCCTTCAAGTGAACTCTATCACATGATGTCTTTCACTTGCATTCGATTTTTTTTTTTTTAAATCACTGAAACTGATTCTCAACCTGGGAAAGGCTCTCCTGGCACTTCCTCTTCCCTAATTGCTTGCCGTGGATTGTGTCACCACAATGAACATTTATTAAATTACACTCCTGTGTATGTTTTCTTGGGGGCTGTGGTGAAAGTGCTTTCTCTATCTCCTCTCATTGCACGAACTGTCCTTGGATCAGACACAGGGATGCCACTGCCACCTGTCAGCTCTCTTACTTGAACATCCCAGCTCTGCTTTGTGCAGAGCACACACAGATCCATATAAGACACAGCCCAGGCTCAGCACCTGACAATAAGCCCAGCCCAGTCTGCTCCATAGAGCAGTGCGCTCCCCAGGGACATACACGCACCTCCGTGGACATTCCAAAGGATTATGCTGCCAAGGGGTGAAGTGTGGAAGTTTGCATTCCTCCATTTTTTCCAATGACCCAGGCTCACTTTAGAGGTTCCCTGCCTTGTAGGAGCTTGTGGCTTGTATAGAGCCTGTTGAGACAATCGAAAAGCCAATTACCAAAACTCAGAAAGATACTTCTCTGCTCAAGGGACCTTTGAAGCCAAACAAAGGAAAGCTGGGTGCATCTGAGTTGTTACAATAATCAGGCAATGGTCCTGCTGCTTCATGCCTCTCACTATTCCTACCTGTGGCCTCTCCTACTGGGTCTGGGTGGTCTGGAGAGCAAGAAAGGGAGGGAAAGGATGGAGAGTAAGGATGCAAGAAAACGTGGAAACCAAGATTGGGTCTCAAATCCATCTTCACACAGGGACCCTGTGTCTCCATAAAATACACACACACACACACACACACACACACACACCTGTTATATGGATACATATGAAAGGAGAAGCAAGCTGAGGCCATGGCCCAAGGCACTGATATTTTCTCTTTGCTGTGCCTAAGTCTTTACTCCTCCAGTATTGCCTGGGTCATTGCTTAGTAGAAGAGGAGGAGAGAGCTTATAGGCAGGGCTGTCTCCCTCAAGGATTCCTGTCTTGTCTGAGTTCCTTGGATTTCAGCATCAGCAGGGAATACTGTCAGGGCCTCCTAAAGTGCTATTATTTTAGATGAGGAGCCATGGATCGGAAAGCCTGGAGTCTAGCCACAAAGCCAAGCAATGGGGCCAAAGTGGCAAAAACTTTGATTATTCTCTGGACCCCAGGCTCTGCTTGAGAAGCTCTGAGCCTGCTATACAAGCTGCATTGAGGGAACTAGGCTGTGAGCTACATTCCCCTCCCCGTGATAGGATGTCCTTAGGCTCGGTGTCCACAGGAGCCACGGAGAAGCTAGAGATGGCCAACAAATACTCTGCAGATTGAACTTGTGGATGGAAAAATGGGGAGGAATTGCTATGTATCACACAGAAGATAAGTAGAGGAGGATCTGTGACCACCGGGCTCTAGCTAAAACCATGCAGGCTACTTACACAACCTCACCAAATCTGCTCTAGCTTTTAGCACACCAGCTTCCCCTGTCAAGAAGGCCTGTGATAGCCAAGCATTGCCAAACTTGTCAGGCTCCTCAGAAGTGGAGCTTGCTCTGAGGTGAACCTTGGTCTGCTGACCATCAGTTTCCTCCTTGATGTAGATCTGATGTGTGTCCCTCTGTATTTGTCATGGTTGTTCCCAGGCTTTTCTGTGTAGTGATGACACTCTGCCTTATCAGTAATGTCCTATGCACAGTCTGACTCCAGACCTTGTCATCTGTGGCCTCTTCTCATATAGAGAAGAAACTGCTTTGAGAAAGTCTCATCTTACCCTAGGAATCCTAACTTAGACACTGCTCTGGGGACCAAGGATAGAATCCAGTTGACAGAATATTTGCTTAGCATTTGTGAATACATAGAGGATCCCTATAGCTATGTAAACCTGGTGAAGGCACATGCTTGTATTACTGCTCTGAGCAAGGATAGAAGAAGGACGGAGAAGTATGTCACTGGGTGGTCTTTGAGTGCTTAAGGTCTCATTCCACTTCCTGGTTGCTCACTGCTTCCTGCTTGGATTTGAGCTTCCTCCCCCCCATGCCTTCCACTTTCTACCATGTGTCTTCAGAAGGAGGGAATCTTTTAAAATTTTTAATTTTTGTTTATCTTTTTCACATCATGCGTCCAAATCACACTCATCTGCTCCCACCACCAAAATAAAACAAAATTTAAGGAAAAGGGGGGGAAAGGAAGAAAGGAAAATCTAGTCCTGGAAACCCTTGTGTGACAGTGAGTCAGGCAGTAAAACCCTTTATCTATACAATTTTACCAGCAAGTGTCCATTGAAAAAAAAGTCTTTTTCAAGGTCACTGGTCTGTTACTCTGAGTCAACATTTTTACTTTTCCTGTCCATCCTTTTGCCTCATCCTGGAGCACCTGAAGCCCTGGGTCTGCAGGATCACCCGGTCACCCCGCTGTGCTCTACCAGGTCACAGATGGGGTGAATGTTGGGGCAGGCCAGCACAACTCTGCTTCTGGAGTCAGCCTGCCAGCTCTTCCCCGTCTTCACCACCAGAGGGAGCGCTCCAGCGTTGTCCTTGCTATTTCACCCCTTGCAGCAATGAGCAAGGAGTGGGGCCAGTTCTCCTGGTTTGAAGTCCTCAGGGTCAGTTCACCTACACCTGCATCTTCAGGTCCAGTTCTGCTGTGTTGCCCAGGTGAGGTGTAGTACTGCAACTGATGAGGGACATGGCATTTCTCACTATTCTGACCTCGGGGCAGGCTCTTCCACCTCAGTCAGGAGTTGATGGTGTGAGGTGGGGCATTTTCCTGCCACTCATGCCTCCACATGAAGATGATTAATTGCGGGGGGGACATTCTCCCATACACACAACATCAGGGCTGGCTCACCCACACCTCAGCCAGTAGGAATGATGGATTCTTATTCCTCTGGAATTGTAAGTAAAATTAATTTTTTTAATTATTTTCTTTGTTTAAGATATTTTTTTGTAGCAACACACAGAAACTATGAATCTGTGCCTCTCAGAACACACTCCTGTCTCACACTAGGCTCACAGACCTTGGCACAAGTGCATCCATGATGGAAGCTCCATTCAGGCCATAACAACTCACCACATTGCTGGCCTCACCTACCAAATCAAAAACAAGTAACTAATCCATCAGAGTCCATAGTTCTGGGAAATTCTCTAAATGTATTGACCTTGCTTTCTGGTTTCTCTGTTTCTGTCTCTAGCTAACAGTTCTTGCTAAATAGCTGAAGAATGTTGACCCAGAACCTGGTATTTGTACTGACCCTGAGGATGGCTTGGAGCTTCAGTGGGATCCCCAAAACCAAGTGCAGTCACAGGCTAGCTAACAAAGACCTGTTTTCTTCATCTTTGGATTTTGGTTTTTCATAAGACAGATTCTTCTATCACGAAAGGGTCTCACTATTTCTCTGTGTAGCCCTGGCTATCCTGGTACTCACTCACTGTACAGACTGACTGGTCTTGAAATCTGTGATGCACCTGTCAGCCCCCTGAGTGCTGGAATTAAAAGCACCTACCACCATGACTGCCTGCTTTTTGCCTTTTTAATATTGTTTGGAGACTTGTTCTCATTATGTTGCCAAGGCTGGCTCAGAACTCACATACCTCCTATCTCAGCCTCCTTAATGTTGGGTCAGCACCCTGACTTGGTTGCTATTGTCATTTTACTCATCATTGCATGAGGAAATATTTAGAAGCTTCAGTTAGGTCCTTCCATGTGTACAGTTGGCCAATGTGTGCAGACGTACTGGAGCTGTGTGGGCTGGGAGTTTTTATTTTTTACAGTAAAAATAGGAGCTTTTACATGATTAATCATTAGATGTATTAGAGGTGAAATACAAATTATCCCAAAAAACAATGTACATTTATACTCAAACAACTTGTTAGAGATTAACCATGTAGACAAGCAAGACATTCTTCCCCGTCAGGTCTTTATTACAAAGAAAGGACCAATCACTTTGTTGCTTATTTTAAAAGGTAATCTTTTAAGGGGCTCTTAAAGAAATCACAAATCCAAACTTTTTTAAAAAATTATTTTTTAAAGGCTGCCTTTTTCATTTTATGTGTGAAATCCATCCCTCACTTCCTTCCCTTCTCCTGCTATTTCCACCCCCCACCTTCCATCCCACCCACCATCCACTCCTCAGAGAGAGTAAGACATCCCATGGGGAGTCAACAAAGTCTAGCACGTTGCCTTGAGACAGAAACAAGGCCCTCCCCCTATGTCTAGGCTGAGCAAGGTATCCCTCCAGAGAGAATGGTTTCCAAAAAGCCAGAACAAATGGTAGAGATAAATCCTGGTCTCAGTGCCAGTGGCCCCACAGTCTGCCCTGGGCTGGTGAGTTTTAAATTTAAATTTACATAACCTAGAATTACCTGAGATGGGAGTCTCAATTAAAGATTGCTAGATCGGATTGGCTTGTGGGCCTGTCTGTGGGGGTTGTCTTGATGGTTAAGCGAGGTGGGAAGACCGGCCCTGACCATGAGCAGTGCCCTTTCATGTGCTGGGTTCTAGCTGTGTAAGAAGGAAGAAAGCTAACCGAGAGCCACAGCAAGCAGACAGCACGGGTGCATTTGTTTCTCTCTGCCCTTGACCTGCTACTAATGCGACTCCCTGCGGTCATGGACTGCAGCCTAGGTTGTGAGCCAGATAAACCCGCTCCTCCTCTGTGTCTCTCTCCATCTGGGTGTTTATCCTGGCCACAGAAATGAAACCAGAGGCTGGCTGGGCATTGTATCAAGTAACAGGGACTCCATGTAAGCAACTACGGTGACCAAGACCTTGACCTTTAGGAGTCTGGCCTTCCAGAACTGTGCCCATGTCTTAGTAGGGTTTCTATTGGTGTGAGAAAACATGACCCAAAACAAAATGGGGAAGAAAGGGTTCATTTCAGCTTACAGCTTGCAGTGTGCCATCCAGGGTAGTTAGGACAAGGAGGTAGGAATTAAGAAATCGAGTCAAAAGACAAACATTTTGGGGTAATTCAGAAAAACTCTATTATGAACACGGCAGCACTTGACTCAGTACGCTAGCTTTTCTTCCTTTCTGCTGCTGGCTACTGAGTTCAGGGCCTCACACATGCTAGACAAGCGCTCTTCCACTGAACTGTCGTCCCAGCCCGTGCTGTTTATTTACAGGGATGATTGAGAAGAGGGATTCTGCCAAGCCGGATTTAACAGCACTCTTCTTATCAGTGTTAGAGCCAGGAGAGAGAGCAGCTGCTCCATGGCTGCTTGATCTAGCAGCCCTGCGTCCTCTAGAACTTCAGCTGGAGAAAGGGGCGTAGCTGGCACTCCTTTCCAGGGAGTGTTGGTCTTGTGCTCCTGAGAACAACTTCATCTAAAGTTGGTAAGTTCTAATTGGGAACAATTATGTTTTCTAGCGGCTTTCCTCTTGGAGATAGGGTCTAACGGAGCCCATGCAGGCTTGGAACCAGTTTTGTAGCTGTGGATGGACTTAAGTATCCGATCCTTCTGCTTCCACCTTCCAAGTGCTGGGAACAAAAGCCTTTGCTGCTTGAATTGCTTTGTGTAGTGAGGCTGGGGGTGAAAGCCTGGGCCTCAGACATCCTAGGAGCACAGGCTATGGACTGACAGGTATGGAGTGCATGTCTGTGTCACTGAGGTCTCAGCAGAAGGGGGCCTCTGGAAAGGCTGTTGTTGATCAGCTTTAGTCAGCTTCACTACGTTCAAACGGGCTGCGAGCCAACAGTTCCCTGAAACTCCTGTTTATTCAATCAATGATCTGGAGAGAGTTCTAAAGTCCAGTATTTTCATCCTTGCAGCAAGGATTCAGAGATGAAAGATAAAAATGCAGCTTAGATTGTCTTTACTGCTGAACGTGCGGATCTGTCTTTCTTTGAGACAAGGCCTCGCTGTGTAGCTTCAGCTGGCCTAGAACTTGCCTAGGAGACCAGGCTGGCCTTAGAGTCAGAGATTCACGTGTCTCTGCCTTGAGAGTTCTGGGTCTACAGGTGTGTGCACCATCAGCCTGCGGGTCTGTTCTCTAGTTCTGCAGCACCATGAGGCTTGCCACAGTCCTTGTCTTCTGCTCTTTGTTCATGGGAGTCAGTGGTGATGGCTGGTATTCGTTCTTCAAGGAGGCCATACAAGGTAAGAAGTAAAAGGTGATGGGCACAGTTAACTGTTCCAGGACGCACGCTGAGCAGAGGCCACATTGCTGTTCGGTGCAGGTTCAGCATTTAAAACCTAGAAAGGAGTCAGGGAAGGACTGTGGCTTTATGTGGCTTCTTGACTCTACACTGGTCACTTGGCACCTTCTGAGGGATCCTCAGACAGGGCCGCAAGGTCCATTCTGTATTGCTGATACTGATCCAGAGGAGTCGGGACTTTCAGAGAGTCTTCCACAGAGCAAATTCACAGACCGCAAATTTACCAGTGTTGAAGTGTAAGTGAGCATCAGTATGTCCTAGAGACACGTGTGCTTAGTAAATGTGCACATACCTGCAGATAGAGCCTTCTACACAGTTCCCTTCCTTTTCTAGACGACAACCAAGAACAAGGATGGAGGACTCCTGGACACTCAACATTGCAAGTCCTCGTGTGTTTCAATACCGCAGTTTACTTATGTATTCTACACTGGTCACCTCGCCATGTGTTCTCCTCAAATTGGGAAACAAAATACCGCCCAGTTCCCTGAGTTACATGTCAAGGATTTCATCACCACCAAGAGAAAAGTAGTTAATACACACTATTGGTTGTGTTTTTCCTAGTGGCCATGGTTAAAATGCATTCTCCATCTCTTCTCGTGGCAAAATCTGTCGCTGGATCTTACCTGTATGATGTCAATGTCACCTCTTGGTTCTCTTACGTGACAGGTCCACCCCTACATTGTGTAGCACACACAGATCTATATGACACCCAGCCAGGACTCATCATCTCTCAATCAGTCCAAGCCAAAATAATCCTTGGAGCAGTGCCCTGCTTATGAACACCGTGGAAGACATCTCAGGGGGACATACACTCGCCTCCATAGATATTTCAAAAGGATTATGCTGCCAAGGGGTGGAAATCCACAGAAAGTTTGCATTCCTGCACTTCTCCAATGACCCTAGATTGACCTTTGTAACTTTCCTTTCTTTATAGGGACTTGGGACTTGTGGAGAGCCTATCGGGACAATGTAGAAGCCAATTACCCAAACTCAGACAGATACTTTTCTGCTCGGGGAAATTTTGAGGCTCAACAGAGGGGAGCTGGGGGCATCTGGGCTGCTAAAATAATCAGGTAATGGTCCTGCTGCTTCATGCCTCTCACTGTTCCTACCTGTGGCCTCTCCCACTGTCTGTGCTTGCAGGGTCTGGGTGGTCTGGAGAGCAAGAAAAGGAGGGAACGGATAGGGAGTGGGGATGGATAACACCCACAACGAAACAGTGAACACCAAGATGCGGTCTCAAATCCATCTTGTCACAAGGGACTGATCTTTCCTCTTTCCTGTAGCTAAGTTTTTCCTCCTCCAGTATTTTCTGGGTCATTCCTTGATAGGTGAGGAGGAGGGACCTTTGAGCTGGGGCTGTCTCACTCTGGCATTCATATCCTGTCTCCCTTCCTTGGATTTCAGCACCAGCAAGAAATACTTTCAAGGCCTCCTAAACCGGTATTATTTTGGAATGAAAAACTTTGGACTGGAAAGCCTGGAGTCTACCAAGAAAGCTGAGGAATGGGGCCGAAGTGGCAAGAACCCTAATTACTTCAGACCCAATGGCCTCCTGAGAAGTTCTGAGCCTCCTACAAGGCTGCCCTGAGGGGACTAGGCCATGAGACAGATTCCCTCCACATGACAGTGTGTCCTTGTTCTCGGTGTCCACAGGATCCACGGAGAATCTAGAGACAGCCAACAGTCTTTGCGAAAGGAATTTATTGATGGAAATTGGTAATTCACAGAAATATTTTCTGCGAAGAATTGCTGTGTATCATCACACAGAAAGCCAGTAGAGGAAGAGCTGTGACTGGCCCCAGTCTAAAGCCAGGCAGGCCCCTCACACAGCCCCAGCCAATCCGCTCTAGCCATTAGCCATCAGCAGGCCCCTCACACAGCCCCAGCCAATCCGCTCTAGCCATTAGCCATCAGCAGGCCCCTCACACAGCCCCAGCCAATCCGCTCTAGCCATTAGCCATCAGCAGGCCCCTCACACAGCCCCAGCCAATCCGCTCTAACCATTAGCCCTATCAGCAGGCCCTTCACACAGCCCCAGCCAATCCGCTCCAGCCATTAGCCATCAGCAGGCCCCTCACACAGCCCCAGCCAATCCGCTCTAACCATTAGCCATCAGCAGGCCCCTTACACAGCCCCAGCCAATCCGCTCTAGCCATTAGCCCTATCAGCAGGCCCCTCACACAGCCCCAGCCAATCTGCTCCAGCCATTAGCCCTATCAGCTTCCCCTGTCAAGCAGACCTTTGCTAGCGAAGCATTGCCAACCTAGTCAGGCTCCTCGGCAAGCAGAGTTTGCTCTCAATGTGCTCTGGTCGCTAACCACCAGTTTCCTCCTTGATATAGATGAGATGTGTGTCCCAACCCCCAACATCTTCTGGTCATACCCGGGCCTCTCTGTTTTTGTCATGGTTGTTCCCAGGCTTTTCTGTGTAGTGATACCACTCTGCCTTATCAGTCACATCCTGTGCACAGTCTGACTCCAGACCTTGTCACCTGTGGCCTCTTCTCATATAGAGAATAAACTGCTTTGAGAAAGCCTCATCCTACCCTAGGAATCCTATCCTAGACACTGCACTGAGGACCACAGGTAGATTCCAGTTTAGGAGTACCTGCAGAGCGCGCATGAATCCCTACAGGTATTCCTAGAGCTGTAAAAGCCTGGTGATGGTACACACTTATATCCCTGGCACTGGGGTTGGTAGAGGCTGACAGACCAGAAGCTCAAGGCCAGCCCTGGTTGTATTGTAAGTTGAGGCTAGCCTGGGATATATGATACCCTGTATCACAATAAGGCACACACACTGTTTTCTCACAGGGAAGGTTATCAGAAACACACCATGCAGAGGTGAAAAATCAAAGCCTGAAAGATGCACACTTATGTGCACACTGGCAAGAAAAACATGGTTCCAATTCAACTAAGATAATGGGCTCTTATCATTCAGATCCTTTATATTATACTCAATGAAAATATATTTTATTAATATAATGGGTCTGTCTTAGTTGTTTTTGAGTATGTTCAAAAAGAAAGTGTGTGTGCGTGTTCGTGTGTGTGCATGTGCGTGTGCAAACATGCCTGACAAAGCTAGAGGAGCAGACTAAAATTTAGTTCTCTTTCCCCTCACTGTTTATTATTTCTTTGAGAATTTCCAATAATTTACTTTATCCTATCATTCCATCCTGACTGACCTTTTCTCAATTGACACAAGCTAGAATTACCTGGGAATTGGGACCTCAATAGAGAATTGAGTCTCTCTCTCTCTCTCTCTCTCTCTCTCTCTCTCTCTCTCTCTCCCTCTCCCTCTCCCTCTCCCTCTCTCTCTCTCTCTCCCTCCCTCCCTCTCTCTCTCTTTCTCTCTGTCTCTCTTTCACTTTTTCTTTCTTTCAAAGTAAATTCTCACTATGTAACCCTGGTTGGCTTAGGACTGACTGTATAGATTAGGTTGTCTCCAAACTCACAAACATTCTCCTGAATGCTGGGATTAAAGTGCGGGTCACTTTGCCTTGTGTTGTAGGGCATTCTCTTGATTAATGGTTGGTGTCAGAGGTCATAGGCCCCTGGGACAGTGTTATCCTTTGGCAGGCCATACTGGGTTGTATAGGAAAACGGGGCTGAGCAGGGCAGTGGTGCTGCATGCATTAATCCCAGGACCCAGGAGGCAGCAGCAGATGGATCTCTGTGTCCAAGGCCAGAATGGTCTACAGAGTGAGTTCTGGGACAGTCAGGTCTCCACAGAGAAACCCTATCTTGAAAACAAAAGCAAAAAACAAAGACAGACAGAAAGTGGGCTGAAGAAGTCGTAGAGAATAATCTGGTAAGCAACATTCCTCCGTGGCCTCTGATGCTGAGTTACTACCTCTAGTTCTTGCCTTAGTTTCCCCTGAGGATAAACTGTATGTAACCTATAAACCATGTAAACTCTCTCCTCCACAAGCTACTTTTGGTCATTGTTTTAGTTACTTTTCTATTGCTGTGACGAAACACCATAACCATGACAAATTATAGAAGAAAGTATTTAATTGGGGCTTACTTACAGTCCAGAGGGTTAGTCTATCACAGTGTGGAACCTGGTGCAGGCTGACCATCACGTGCTGGAGAAGTATCCTAGAGCTTACTTGTTAAGATAGAGAGAGAAAGAGAGAGAGAGAACACACAGAGTGTACTCATTGGGAATGGTGTGTGGGCTTTTGAAATCTCAAAGCTCACCCAACAGTGACACACCCTGTCCAGCAAAGCCACATCTCCTAACACTTCCCAAACAGTTCTACCAACTGTGGACCAAGCATTCAGGTCTATGGGACCGATTTCACCCAGGCTGCCCCAGTCATGGTGTTTATTACAGCAATAGGAAACTCATTAATTCTCTTCCCCCAACTCCTCCCAGGCCCACCCAGCCTTCTCTACCAACCCACCTTTGTGTTCTCTTGAATTATTTTAATCCACCAAGCCCAATTTGTTCTGCTCATATACACTTGGGTGTGTGGCCATGCACCACAGCATGGCTGACTTAGTAAAAAAAAAAAAAAGCCACCCTTCCTCTCCCAGTGGCTATCAATTGCCATCAGCTCCTCGGCTAGGGGTGACTTTGTGTCTCTCCCTCCTCTCCAAGTGGAGATTTTGTCTGGTCTGAGCGTGTGCCGCGATACTGAGCATGCTGTCACTATCGCTACTCTGTGAGTCCACACATGCAAGCAGGGGCAGTGTCTGGAAAAGAGCTTCCTTGCGTCAGGCACCATGTCTGGATCTTGCAGTCTTTCTGCTTCCTCTTTTGCAATGGTCTCTGAGCTTTGCGGGAAGAGGGTGTGACACAGATGTACCAAGTGCAGAGGAACATAGTTTGAAGAATGACATGTGCTACGGAAACAGAGACAGTTTAGAGTGCTGGCTCAGCAGGCTTCACCACCATGTGCCTTTGTTTTCCCTGACACTACTTTGACTGTGAAGTTAAAATTCTCTTCTCTGTTCATAACACTGGGTCATGGGTGGCTATGGACAGTCCCTGCAGTCCAGTGGCAGGTCTGCTGCAAGGTGCCCCTCCCACACTATGAGCTAGTTGGCTGTTGGGACACTTGGGGAAGTGAGGGCTCTGGGCCTCCCGTGCAAGGGACTTGGAGGCGTCTTGCCACCAGGCCTCCCAGTCTTAGGACTTAGGGAGGGGAATGTCTTAGGGAGGGAGTATTGCCAGGGCCTCAGTGGAGTCTGGGGCTCTCCTATTCACGCTGACATTCTCGGCTGACCTGGGAGTCTCTGCAGAAATGTGTGCATGGCCACTCCTGAGAGGAATTTCACCTTCCCACCAGTGCCCTCAGCAATGGAGGTCACTCCTGGAAAGAGAAGCAGCTGCATCTGCTGCTGCCGGGCTAAGGTGTTGATCCCTTCACCTCACCAATGTCTTCACTCGAAACCTAGTGGTCTTTCCAACCCGC
Source organism: Microtus obscurus (assembly GCA_963919715.1). Taxonomy (NCBI): domain Eukaryota; kingdom Metazoa; phylum Chordata; class Mammalia; order Rodentia; family Cricetidae; genus Microtus; species Microtus obscurus. The sequence continues at coordinate 5,125,423 of CAWTZC010000707.1, forward strand.
GTGAACAAGTGGCAGAGAAGACCAGAGCATTGCCCAATCAGCCTGGTACACTATCCCTCCTCACCACACTCCTGTGTGTCAGGCAGGGCATGGCGTCTGCTAGCAGGCTGCTATGTGACCTCTATGTAACCTCCTGGGGGCTGAGGACGTTTGTCCTTCTTTTCTGGGCTCATGAACCCACATGAAGAGATCCAGCTCCACAACTACCTTTTCCTCACAGAAGGACACCTCTGCTCTGTCAGCTACTGAAAGTCCCTGCAGTCCCTGTTCAACTCAAATGGCAGGTCGGTTTAAGACACCACATAAGCATTGTAGGCTAGCTCCCCCTCCCCTCCCTCAGTCCTTTCCATATGCACGAAGCAGGAGTGAGAGGCAAGGAGGGGTTGGGACTGAGAGCCTGTGCTCCTGCCTCCTCTCAGACCTTGGGGTCCTGGGGCTGGCTCAACTTCTTGTATTAATTCTCCAGGATGTGGGCCAATCAGAGCCTCTTTGTCCTCGCAGCTGCAGGCAACAAGGAAAGGGGGTTCAGCAGCAGAACTACAACCTTGGCTGCTAAAGAAGACATTGCATAATTCTTAAATTTCCCAGGTTCACATTTTGAAATTTCTAGTTAGGAAGAATTCAGACTCACACTCAGAGGACATTTTGTGCTACATCTAGACACAAGTTCATAATCTGTGGAGTCCTTCCAAACTTGCAGGCAAGAACTCAATGCTGTGGAGTACTCCATGGGAAATGCAGGTGCGCCCATTTACAGTAAGTTGGTGTTGGGTCTGCTGTGGGATGCTCCTGCTTGTGCTGGAGTGATGCAATGCACTGTGCACCCATCTGTGTTTGTTCCAAAATAAACATTCTTCTTCTCTCAAACATTTGCAGTCCTTTAAAATTCCCTTCCAGTTTCACCTTTTAGGAAATATGCTTGCAGAATGCACTCATCTCTCTGTATTTATTCACCACCAGGGAAAAGAACCAAGAGAGGTGTCTGGATGGTAGCAATACAAGGCAGACAGCGGCCTTCTCCTGAGATCCCATCCCATGAAGACACATAAATAAACCAAGGGAACTTCGTGTGATAATAAAATGAACAATAAAATGGATAAAATGTCCAGCATCCCTGGACATCCCCCAACCCTCAGGCATCTCTTGGAATAGGGGCCGAAAGGAAGGGAGAGGTGAAGGTGACTTGCAGGACAGACTGATTTCCATGCGTGACAGGGCAGTTGCACAGAAGAACTCACAGCCATCATGACAGCGTGAACAAAACCTGTGCATGCTCGAAGCAGACAAAATCCCAGCACGGAGGGGGCTAGGTGGACACGAAATCCATCCCTAACTCTGAACCCATTGGCATTTGATTGCTTCTAGGAGAGGAAGGTTTTAATGCTATGACCCCCTGTTGACCAACCTCTAGGGAGACCCCATTCCCCAGGAGTAATTGTCTCATAAGAACTGGACTTGATGAAGGGGGAAAGAAGAGATCTTTAAGTTAGGTGGGTATGGAGGTGAGAGTGGAGTTGTGGATGAGGGGTTAATATGATAACACACTGGATAAAATCCTCAGGGAATTAGTTAAACTGTTCATAAAGAACAAGTTCATATGAAGAGCTCTTCTTACTGACAAAGTCAGCTGGGGTTTCTGGATTGGAGGGACGCTAAGGCTAAAGAAATTTCAGATGAAAGGAACTGAGACAGAAACACGGGATAGAATCGAGAGATCTGTTAGATCATGCCCAGACCGCCAAACAGCCCAGAGTTTATTTCAGAACAACCTTATAAGCAAGCGAGTAGCACTAGCCGCTTGCCCGAGGTCTCAGCAGGAACTGACAACCCCAGGTGAGTTGTCAGAACTTTCCAGCATTTGCTCTTTGCAGACTCTGTTCCGCCAGCATACATTGGCTGTGTTTTCATGTTCGGTCTCTCTCCTGAATCTACTAGATGCATTAGAATTCACAGGAGGCAGTGCTGTTGCCATGGGGATTTGTTGTCTGCTTCGGTGTGAATTCAAGGAAGGGTGGGGTCAGCCTTCTACAGATAGATTGCAGAGACCTATGGTGGCTGTAAAACCACCACATCCCACTCCGGAAGATTCCTATAGAATTGGGTTAAGGTTGGCAAGATCAGAATGCAAAGTGCTATATACTAGGGGTTCATTTGCAAACTCTCAGGCACTGGGAGTGGAATGAAACACATGGAAACGGGGAGCAAGACACTCCCTGGGATCCACTTACATCATCTCTCTACATGTGTGTGGATTTCTGTATAGAATCCAGTGTGATTTGGTGATGACATACAAGCACAGCTCAGTGTTATAGGAGCATCCTCCACCCCATGAAATGGCATGTTCATACTTGTGTCTCACTGACCCTATAGCAGGATGAAGCCTTCCATTGCCATCATCTTGTGTCTCTTGGTCCTGGGAGTTGACAGCCAAAGGTGGCTCGAGTTCATAAAAGAAGCTGGTCAAGGTAAAAGCAAAGGATGGGGCAGGAGGTTGTATTTGTGGATTCCAAGTATTTACCAGTGCAGGGACCACAAAATTCAGGGCAAACATTCTTGTGAGGTATCCTGGATAGGGGAACATTGTCGCTCTTCCTATGTAGTTCTGAATTTTTATGGTCAGTGTTGACCTCTTTGTGTGAGGACCCCTAGCCTGAGAGCACATAATGTGTGTACAGCAGCTTTTCTACAGGAATATAGGAGCAATCTGTACTTGAAAGATGCAGATTCGCCAGCAGGAGAGGGGATCTGCTGCCCCTTGTGGAAGGTGATGGACACCTCTATGTCTGGTGGCATGAAATGTAGAGCATCTTTCCGCACAGTGTTCCAGGGGGAGGAAGAGGAGGACCAGTAGAGTCCTCCAACACAGTGACAGCAGCGAAGGCTAACTGAGCTCTTCACACTGTGAAAAGGAGTTGTCCAAGAAGCATTATTTGTTAAAATGGAGTAATGTTTAAATTAACCTGGTGGTGTAAGAGCCCCATCTATCTCTTAAGGAAACTGAGGCCAAAAGCAGACATAAACTATCTAACAAAAACTCAAAGAAGAACAGATGTTATCCCAGGTTGGCCAGCTTCTCAGAGTCCACTAGACAGCTCCCAGAACAGAGCGGGGGCTTCATGAGCACACACCCACTCTTTACCTGAGAGCGGCAGTTCCTGGGTTGGGGAAGGCAGCTGCCTTTAAAGGAAGCTTCAGATCCTCCACCGGCAGACGACCATGACTTACTTACCTGGATACCGGTCTGCTGGGGCCGAGACACAGGCAGGGAACTATCACCAAGGGAAAGACATCCCACCAGCCACAGCACAGTAAAAGTTAAATCAACCTAGATATTGGCCTTGCCCTTTTTCCTTAACTTGTTACTTCTGAAAATATTTCCCATTTACTGTTAGCTGGGTCTGATTCCTTCAGTGCGCAGCTCACCACTCCTGTCCTTGCTTTAGACCTTTTGCTCACTGTGGCACCTTCCTGAGGAGAAGATGCTAATAGATGGAGCATATTCCATGAAGATCCCACGTGCATTTTCTCGGTTTTCCTGCATAACCGCCAAGGTGGCTAATACTCTTCCCTGTTCTTGTAGAGGACACAGAAGTTTTTAACCTAGGTGTCCTTTGTCACCTAGAGTTTCTGGTCACCCAGCTTGTTTCAAACTGTCAGAGAACGCCCTGCTGTCTCCTGCTGATGGAGTGCTAGGAACTGCTCAGGCAGCAGTAGATCCTGAACATCTGTGGACTCAGAGCAGAGCTGCACTCACTCTGCCTGGAGAGCAGGTTCTCCCGTTGTCTGTGCTGGGAGAGAGTTGTGGCTGCAGTGGTGACTGTAGGATTTGGGAGGCTGAGGCAGTAGGATTGTGGCTTTCAGGTCATCCAGGGTCATATAGAGATGCATGCTGTCTCTAAAGGAAGAGAACATAAAGAAAGGAAAGGAATGGAGAAAGGGGAGAGGGGAGATGAGGAAGGAAAGAGGCCTCATGTGCTCACACCATATATACAGTTTCCCTGGATCATTTCAGAGAGGGGCTTCATTATCGTCTGATGACACACCCCCTGGAGATCATCTCTCCAGAATACGCTTTCTTGAGCAGCCAAAGATTAATAACAACAGCCGGGCGATGGTGGCGCACGCCTTTAATCCCAGCACTCGGGAGGCAGAGGCAGGCGGATCTCTGTGAGTTCGAGACCAGCCTGGTCTACAGAGCTAGTTCCAGGACAGGCTCCAAAGCCACAGAGAAACCCTGTCTCGAAAAAAAAAAAAGAAAAGAAAAGAAGAGAAAAGAAAGAAAGAAAGAAAGAAAAGAAAAGAAAGAAAAAAGATTAATAACAACAGAACTAAGGCAGGAATCCCTCAGAATAAAACTCGCTCCAAATATGCTTCCTCACAGACATGGGGAAGTAAGAACTGTTCATGTCAAGCCATAGTTCTCTGGGCTTGTGAAAGGCTGAAGTCACTGGGATGAGTTGGACAGAAGTTTTCACCCTGCTTTGCCTAAACACAATTTTCCTTGCCATTCTCTTCCCTCTCCAGGAACTAGAGACATGTGGCGAGCTTACTCTGACATGAAAGAGGCCAACTGGAAAGGCGTGGACAAATACTTCCATGCTAGAGGGAACAACGATGCTGCCCAAAGGGGACCAGGAGGAGCCTGGGCTGCTAAAGTGATCAGGTGACAGAGGTCTCAGTGAACAGAACTTGACTGCTTTGGAGAGTCAGGAGGGGCTCTCCTCTGCATCCCGTGCACACTGCCTGTAGCCTTCCTCTTCTCTGTGTACAGTACTGGAAACGGTTGGCAGTGATACATAAACCCCACCCTCTCTCCCTTGGTGCTGCTCGTCCAGCATGAGGGGGGAATCCTGGGCTGAGTAGGTGCTTGCTCAGGCAGGATCAGTACCAGCCTCTCCTTCTCTGGTGTTCCTGGGCTCCTAGGACTCTTTTCGAGTCCAGAGTGTGGAGCTATTGTCATCAGCTTGGTTAGGGGTCTTCTTCTTGTCTGTCTTGATTGCAGTGATGCCAGAGAGGGTATTCAGAGGTTCACAGGACGTGGAGCAGCAGACTCAAGAGCTGACCAGTTTGCCAACAGATGGGGCCGGAGTGGTAGAGACCCCAACCACTTCCGACCTGTTGGCCTGCCTAGTAAATACTGAGTTTTCTCTTGATGTTCCTAGCCGTGCAGACCCCAAGGAAAGAGGCAATTACTGAATTGAATTAGTTCCTAAAATCTGGATCCCTAAGCACCACCAAAATGTTGAATAAATACTTGTGAAATGCAACTTGTCACTGTCATTTTGAAATCGCACAAGATTGTGGGACATGGGAATGACAAGAAACACCACACCAGCCCCGCTCTCCCGTCGTCGGGAGCATCCACCCTCTGAAGTTGTGGCAGTCGCTGGCCAGGATGCTCCGTGGCGGTCGTTGGGCATGCGGGGGGAGAGCGAGGGCGACACTGCAAGGATAGGGGCGCAAGTGGTTGGCGTTGACAGGAGAGGAGAGCTCTGGGCGGCGGCTCGTGAGGCCCCGCAATGGGGAGCGCCCCGGGAGAGGGCTCCCAGTCCTGGGGACAGCGCGGCAGCGACCACTGTGGAGACTCCGGGGCTCTGTGCTCAGGGAACGCGAGGCGCGCCCAGGGGACCGCAGCCGCTTTCGCTTGCCCCAGCTGTCCAAATTCTGGTTCCCTCCGCCCGTTCGCCCACCCTGGGCGCCAGCGTCAGATACTTGAACGGCCCCAGCCTCCCCTCCGCCAGTCCGGGAGGCAGGGATGCGGCCGTGAGATGCTGTCGGGGGGGGGGGAGCAGCAGCTCGCGGAGCGCGGGGGCGTCGCGCCCGGGGCCCGGGACGCAGGGGTGCAGCCTCGCCGAGCCGGTCCCTCTCCGATTTCCTCGGCCAGTCGAGGTGCTGGGCGCCTCCCGGGTCGCAGAGATGTTGCGGTTGCTTCCCGCGCCGATCGCCATCTGGGCCTTGGAGAAGCTGAATGACTTCCCCGAGTGTTCGGTGCGTGCAAGTCCAAAGCATAGAGGCAGAAGTGCTTGCAAGGCTCCTCGCAGTTCCCAGTCAGGGTAGCCAGGCGGAGCTACGCCCCTGCCCCACCTCAAAGATGCCGCTTCAAAAGAGCAAGAGCTTTTCTATCAGAAGCTACAGCGGTGCTGTGGACTGTTGGATTTCAGTGACTGTTTCAGACTTGAAGAGCAAAGAAATTAAAATGAGCAGCATTGAATCAGCTGGTTGAGTGTGTTTCAACTAGTAGTGGTGTCATTGTCGAATCAGTATTCTGCTATAGTAAAGATGATCAGTGCTAACATCTTCCGTTCGCTTCCTTCAAATGATAATCCAGATTTTGATCCAGAAGACGACGCATCCACACTTGAGGCTCACATACAGTTGGTGTATGGATTCTTCTTGAGATTCTCGAAGTCTTGATTTCAGCCCAGCACTGCAAATCGATACATTCACCAGAAGTTTGTACAACAGCTCCTGGAGCTTTTTGATAGTGAAGACCCGAGAGAACGCGACTTCCTGAAGTCGGTTCTACATCAGATTCATGGGAAGTTTCTTGGGCTGAGAGCGTTCATCAGAAAGCAAATTAACATTTTCCCCGGGTTAATATATGGAACAGAGCGTTTCAACGCTGTGGCTGAACTCCTTGAGATCTGAGGAAGTATCATCGGTGGCTGGGCGTCGCCACTGAAAGCAGAACATAAACAATTTCTAATGAAGGTCCTTATTCCTATGCACACTGCTTTGTTTCACTGGCACACTGTGTCCTACAGTTCCTGGAGAAAGACACAGCATGGGCAGAGCCTGTTATCAAAGGACTGCTGAGATTTTGGCTGAAACATGAAGACAGAAAGAGGTGATGTTTTCAGAAGAAATTGAAGAAATCTTAGATGTCATTGAGCCAACACAATTCAAAGCACTTGAAGAGCCCTTTTAAAGCAGATGTCCAAGTGCGTTTCGGTTCTCATTTTCAGGTTGCAGAAAGAGCACTGTACTTCTGGAATAGTGAATGTATTTTTACTTTGATTGAAGAGAATACTGATAAAATTCTGCCGATGATGTTTGCCAGTTTGTATAAAATTTCCGAAGAACACTGGAATCAGACCATTGGGTACAACGTGCTGAAAACCCTGATGGAGACGAACGAGAAGCTTTTTGGTGATCTTACTAGTTCCTACAAAGCTGAGAGACAGAGAGAAAAAAATGAAAGAACTGGAACATGAAGAACTGTGGAAAAAAACCTGAAAAGCTGAAGCTAAAGATGGCTCTCGAGAAACAGGACAGCGCATACAACATGCACGGCATTCTCGGCTGAAATACAAGTGCCAAGTAAGATCAGCTCCCACCTCTGCTGGGTGGGGAGTTTTGTACACTCTTTTGGAATATATAAAAACTTCAGGGGCTGGAGAGATGGCTCAGTGGTTAAGAGCATTGCCTGCTCTTCCAGAGGTCCTGAGTTCAATTCCCAGCAACCACATGGTGGCTCACAACCATCTATAAAGATGTCTGGTGCCCTCTTCTGCCTGCAGACATGCACACAGACAGAATATTGTTTGCATAATAAATAAATAAATATTAAAAAAAAACTTCAAAGCAAACCTCATCAGTATAATATTATTAGCAGGCCAGTTTTTCCTGGGAAGCATAAGTAAAAAAAAAGTATGGGCTAAACATAGCCCTGGCTGACCACGGACACAGTGGTCACCTTTGTCTGACCGTTGACTGTGTCACCTGATCATCCGTGTTACATGTGAGGTCACCCTGGGAGTGGCAAGGATCACGACTGTGTCCCTCTATCTTCCGTGTTACATGTGAGGTGATCATGGGAGTCGCAGGGATCACGACTTGAACTCTTGATCATGCTGCACACAGATCAAGTCACCTTCTGTGCTTTCACATGGCTGCAGACCTTGGTTCCATCTGAGGAAAGAACTTCTGTAAGATAAAAGCCCAAGCTCCTTAAAGATACTGCCAAAATCTGGGATTTGCAACACCTACGTTTCCAGGATTTTGAAGCACAAAGTATTAAAACTGGGGGAAAGTAAACAAAAATTCTGCACCCAAATACCCCTTTCAGCAGCAGCACCCCAGAGTGTAGCATCGTGGGTGGACCCGAGGCTCACCTCTCCGTCATTCCTCTCCTCTCCAAGGCTGGAGGTTGTGCTGTGGACAATGGTCTGTACCCTGTAAAGATTTGTCAGTTGTATTGGTTTAATAAAACGCTGATTGGCCAGTAGCCAGGCAGAAAGCAGAGGTGGGGCGACCAGAACAGTAGAATTCTGGGAAAAGGAAAGACTCAGTCTACAATCATCACCCAGACACAGAGGAAGCAAGATGAGATGTGTCACTGATAAAAGGTACCAAGCCACGTGGCTAACACAGACAAGAACAATGGACTAATGTATGGTGTAAGAGTGAGTTAATAAGAAAGCTCCAGCCAATGCGCCAACCAGTTTATAAATAATGGAGGCTTCTGTGTGTTTCTTTGCGACTGAAAGGCTGGGGGACTGGGCGGACAGAAACCTCTGTCAACAAGGCAGGGCCTTCCCAGTCCTCAACTGCCTGACCTCAGGCCCCTGTAGGTGGAGGCTCTGAGTCCCACAATGTGAGGCAGACAGATAGCTGTCCCTGCCCGACTTTATTCAGAGGAAATGCATTGACTATGCAGAGGCCCTGTACGTTCTTACCTGGTCAGTATTTCTCACTTGTTATCAGTTCCATTCCAACCTCTTGCCTTGCTATTGTATGAAAAATGTTTTATTAATGAAAGACCTTCACTGGGGATTGAGCAGCATTTAATAAAGTCTATGTTTTTGAGAAAAAAATTTAAAAAGAAACATCACACCATTATTTTTTTAAAGAAAGAGACATGAAAAGATAGGGATTGGAATATTACTGTCTATGCCTATACATGGACCAAACATGTATATGTGTCCCATCAAATACAGGCAGATAGCAGAAAGCCCTGTGTATGATTTCAATTATGAAGTTAAAAACTAGATAAAAACCAGCACATGCTAGGCTGAGGACACAGCCTAATAACAGTGCGATTGTGTAGCATGCATGAGGCCCAAGCTTCCACCCCATGGCTCCCCCATAAAAAAATCAATAAATTCTTACTTAGCAAAATATAACTTAAAAAGCGGTAAGATGAAATCAAAGCATTTTTTAAACAAAGTAACAGTTTTAAAAGTTTGACACTTCCCACAAAGAAAGCATCAGATCTAGATGTTTCTATAGATAATTTTAACCCTTCAAAAAAGAAAGTACAACCATTTTGTAAAATGATTCTGTAGAGAAGACAACATATTCAGCACCCATTTTGTCTGGGACAGGAAAGCTTTGACTTTTTCCTCCCCACAACCTGAAAGAAATGACCAAAAAGCAAAGCACAGGGATCTGTGATGAACTGACTCCAGCTGCAACCAGCTCCAGGCTCGAAGTATAGCCTGGGCTTCTCCCTTTACACAATCCCTGAAGATTCTTGAATCATGGAAATTGGGGTTCAGATATCATATGTCATTTCTTTACCAAACCACACCCTTCCTGGGTCATGCTGGCTCAGGCAGTCCCTTTGTGACTGGGCAGCTATGTCCTCTGCCATTAGCTGCCTCTTCAACTTCTGGTCTCTTGTTGGTCCCTTCCTTGCTTCAGGAGTTCTTGAAAAACTCACCTTCTTCCCTGAGGTGTAAACTAGTTTGTATTATGTATACATATATACATGCATACCTAGACACACACACACACATTATACATACATACATACCTAGACACACACACACACACACACATTATACATACATACATACCTAGACACACACACACATACAAACAGACACACACACACATACACATAGGCCGAAGCTGCTCTTTTGTTCCCACCCGCTCCAATCCAAAATAATCACACAGAAACTATATCGTTTGCAGTACTGTTTAGCCAATAGCTTAAGCATATTTCTGGCTTAACTCTTATACCTTAAATTAACCCATTTCTATTAATCTGTGTATTGCCACGTGGCTGTGGCTTACTGGGTAAAGTTCCATCCAGCATCTGTCTTTGGTGGCAGCTACATGGTTTCTCGCCGACACTGCCTTCTTTTTTCCCAGCATTCAATTTAGTTTTCCCACCTAGCTCTATTCTGCTAAGCCACTGGCCCAAACAGATTTATTCATTAACCAATAAAAGCAACACATAGACAGAAGGACTTCCCACACCACACACACACACACACACACACACACACACACACACACACCTTCTGAGGGCAGGCCGCAGGGATTAACATCGCCAGAAGAAGACAGAGAGGCCCCAGCAGAAGGATCCAGTTTCACCTTGTCCAGCAGTCATTTGAAGGCGGCAGAAGAGACAGTTTCCTGATCTGCCATGGTCTGCAGCACCCGCGTGCATGCAGCATCCACACCTTGATGAGCAGCGCGTGCGGAGCATGGATGGCGGCCCCACCAGGAGAGCAGCCGTCATCCTTGAGCTCCAGGATGCTGAGTCCAGTGCATCTCTGCTGCGGCCAGCAGGGCCCGGGCCCCCACCAGACGGTCAGGCGCCTTGAAAGCCCCATTTTCACACCAACATCTGCCAGAGTGTCCAGGATTCGAGAGCATAGCCAGGTTCACTACCACTGAGCCCTGTGACAGCATGGATCACATCTTCCTCCCCTTCTGGAGGGAATGAGCCGCTCTGTGAGCCTGACACCCTCCACCTGACATGAGTGCATGTAGCATACACAGTAACCCCATCGCGCACCGTGACTGGGGTGTTGGTCGTACAGTGGATGACTTTGGAAGCGGTCAGCTTCTTTTCAATGGAGTTGATGACAGCCCTGCCACAGAGGACACCGCAGTGTGCCTGACCTCGGTGTTAGGACCAATTTCATCCAGGATAAAGGGATTGTGTGTGGCTTCACTGCCAAGAAATGTACATTACTGTGGCACACTGTGTCTTTGTTGTGGGGTGACAAGTTAACCCCTGTCCTCCAAAGGGCAGAGACTGTGACTTGGTCCACGCCTGGGGAGCTGGCCATTATCTTGTGAGCAGCCAGAACACCTGCTGCTGTGAAGCCCTCTGCGTTTTCTTTTCCTATTTCTATTTTCTAGTTTTGTTATGCAGTCCAGGTTAGGTTTGAACTCTTTTATTATTACTATTATTATTATCATTATTATTATTACTGAGATCTACATTTTTCTCTGCTCCCCTCCCTACCTCTCCCCTCCCCTTTAACCCTCTCCCAAGGTCCCATGCTCACAATTTACTCAGGAGATCTTGTCTTTTTTACTTCCAATGTAGATTAGATCTATGTATGTCTCTCTTGGGGTCCTCATTGTTGTCTAGGTTCTCTGGGATTGTTATTTGTGGGAAGGTTTTCTTTGAACTCTATCTTCCACTCTAGCTTCTCAAGTGCTGGGATTATGGGTGAATCTCAACATGCCAGATTCCATTTTTTAAGATAGTGGCTTGATATGTTACCCAGACAGACTTTAACTTTCAGGCTCTGTCCGTCCCTTGTCAACCCCCTCATGAACACGCCACCAGGCTGGTGCAGTTCTCCACTTTCTTCTCTTCGTGCTTGAGGTTTCTACCCTGGAACTTTCTATCTCAAAACACACCGAATATCCCCATAGAAGGCCCTTGCCCACAGCCAGTCAGCCTAAGGGTTATCCAGGAAGGGGAGCATCACATACAGCTGGGGACCTTTATGCATCCTCAGGCACCCAGCCCCAAACAGGGTGGATTCTCAGACCTCCACCCTCCAGCTTCCTCTGGAGCTGAGGCTTGTGTTGCCTTCACTCTCCCTGGTTTCAAGGTCAGCTGGCTTAGCAATGGCTCCTTTCCTGTGATCCTGTCCTTTCCGTGGGGATCAGTTAGGCCCAGACATCCTGTGCCTCCTTCCAGACACTCAGTCCTCTCCCAGTGATCCCACCGGGCAGTTGGAGAAAGGACTTCTAGGGTAGCTGGCGGGACTCCAGCTTGTTCCTGACCTGGCTCACCAAACACTGGTGCTACTTGTCCTTGCCTTTCAGTCGAGTAAAAATAATCTTACCTGCCCCCCCAAATATTTCAAAGCTATTTCTCCTCGCTCTTTCCTCTCTCCCTGCTCCAGATTAGGAGAGAATCTCACGTGCAGCATAGTAGGTCCACAACCTAAATCTTCTGTCCCCATAGCATAATTCATAAGAAATACATCAGCCTCCAGGGCTGCTGCTGCAGGCCTGTTGTTCCAGCCACTTAGGAGGCTGAGACTGTGGGATTGCAAATTAAAAGTCATCCTGGGCAGCAATGAGACCCTGGCTCAGAAAGCAGAAGCATGTCGTCCTGGACTGACTCAGGTTACCTGGCTTGGCACCAAGCACCTCCACCCACAGACCCATCTTGCTGACCCAAATCTAGTCTGTCTTGCCTTCTCCTCCTCCTCCTTTCTTCTTTGGCAGGACTGGGGATGGAAGCTGAGGCATTGCGCATATTGGACAAGCCCTGCCCCACTGAGCCATGCTTGGAGGTAAACCAGCTCTCACAAGCATCCCCGCATTCCCACACATACACCCTTGTTAGCATTCAGGCATTTACACCGGCCTGCTCTCAGGGTCCTAGAGGGAGGTGGTGGCGGCAGCAGGAGCCAAGATGTGACACTGTAGCTACTGCAGCCCCTAAGTAGGGCACTGTCCCTATGCACATGTGCTACATCCCCTGACAAAAGGCAAGCCCTTCCAGTTCTCTCTTTCCTCTCTCTCTCTTCCCCCCTCTCTCTCTTTCCTCTCTTTCCTCTCTCCCTCTCTCTCTCTCTCTCTCTCTCTCTCTCTCTCTCTCTCTCTCTCTCCCTCTCTCTCTCTCTCTCTCCCTCTCTCTCCCCCTCTCTCTCTCTCTCTCTCTCTCTCTCTCCCCTCTCTCTCCCCCTCTCTCTTTTCTCTCTCTCTTTCCCCCTCTCTCTCTCCCTCTCTCTCTCCCCCTCTCTCTCTCTCTCTCTCTCTCTCCCTCTCTCTCTCTCTCTCTCTCTCACTCTCTCTCTTTCTCCCTCTCTCTCCTCTCTCTCTTTCCTCTCCCCCTCTCTCTCTCTTCCTCTCTCTCTCCCTCTCTCTCTCCGTCTCCCTCTCTCTCTCCCTCTCTCTCTCCCACTCTCTCTTCTCTCTTTCCTCTCTTTCTCTCTCTCTCTCTCTCTCTCTCTTTCCTCTCTCTCTTCCCCTCTCTTTTTATCTCTCTCTCTTTCCTCTCCCTCTCTCCCCCTTTCTCTCTCTTTCCTCTCTCTCTCCCTCTCTCTTTTTTCTCTCTCTCTTTCCTCTCTCTCTCCCTCTTTCTCTCTCCCTCCCTCTCTCCCTCTCTCTCCCCCTCTCTCTCTCTTTTTCTCTCTCTCTCTCTCTCTCTCTCTCTCTCTCTCCCTCTCTCCCCCCCTCTCTCCTCTCCCTCTCTCTCTCTCCCTCTCTCTCTCTCTCTCTCTCTCTCTCTCTCTCTCTCCCTCTCCCTCTCCTCCCTCTCTCTCTCCCCTCCCTATCTCTCTCTCTCTCTCTCTCTCCCTCCTCTCTCTCTCTCTCTCTCTCCCTCCCTCCTTCTCTCTCTCTCTCTCCCTCTCCCCCCCTCTCTCTCCCTCTCCCTCTCCAAATAAAAGTTTCAAGCCCACAGTGTAAACGGGCTTCTTAAGGTTGTAGAATGCCAAGCTTGGCATCTCTAGGTACTAATGGCATCAGAAAAGATTACCTCAAGCTTTTTTGAAGTGTGTGTGAGAGAGAACATTGTGCCCACAGCAGGTATGTGTGAATTGTGAGAGAGATAGAACACTGTGCCCACAGCAGGTATGTGGGAAGTGTGTGTGAGAGAGAACACTGTGCCCACAGCGGGTATGTATGAACTGGGAGAGAGAACACTGTGCCCACAGCGGGTATGTATGAACTGGGAGAGAGAACACTGTGCCCACAGCGGGTATGTGTGAAGTGTGTGTGAGAGAGAACACTGTGCCCACAGCGCATTTGTGTGAAGTGTGTGTGTGTGAGAGAGAGAACACTGTGCCCACAGCGGGTATGTAATTCACCAACCTCATTTATTAACAGACAACAAAGGCTGTCTTGGCAGCACATGAGATCACTGTCCCTGGGAGATAGTCCATACAGTTGACAGGCAAAAGGGCTAGGCAGGGCTAGAGGGAGCACTGTGTCCGACCTGGGCACACCAAAGTTGTGTCCATATCTCAGAGAGTCAGGGGGCCCTGGGCACAGCATCCAAACTGCTGGAAGATGGGCTTTGAGTTGGCGTGTCCAGCTGAAGCCCAGTGAGGGCTCTCACAGAAGTTCCCGCTGGGTTTCCACATACCTGTCTTCTGCTTTCTGTGGGGCGGGGACTGGCTTGATGTGCATCACCAGAGACTAAAAACATATAACATGGCCACTTCAGAAGCCTTATGCCTGTTCTTTCTGCCCAGTGCTTTGGCCACCTGCTGGGAGGACAGTGGGCTTTGGTGCCTCAGGATTGTTGGGGACAGTGGAGTCACCTGGAAGGCTGAAACTGGAGAAAATTTCACTGTCACTTCTTGTCAACAGGTTTAGAGGTTGAAGGGGGATGTCATCTGTGGGGTTCTTTCTTGGGAGTGGAACCTGGCCACCTTTGTCCTGGGCTCTGAGTGTGAGTCTTCTTAGTGCGTATGCAGGCAGCTGGCTGACCTTGTTGGATCGCATTTCTGTCCTTTTGGAGGATGAAGGCTTTTTAAAGACCTCACAGACGACCTGGTCGTCCTGGTTCCACCAGTGCTGCAGCGGATACACAGGGATGGGCAGCAGAGCCAGGACGCTGAGGAAGGTGATCCAGCCCAGGACTATCTTCTGGTAAGGCTGCTTCACTTCATGGCTCTGGAGACAGGGACAGTGGACCACAGGGGGAAGCGCTCAGTCTGGGTGCAGTGTCCCCAGGTCCTCAGGGCAGGAGATACAGGTGAGGACTCAGTCTGAATACTCTGGGCACAGGGTTCCCCAAGTCCTGGGGGCAGGAGATGCAGGATGGGGGGCTGAGTCTATGTGCTTGGGGTTTGGGGTCTCCAGGTCCCTAAGTGTAAGAGCCACAGGGTGGGGTGCCAGGTCCCCAGGACATACCATACTGTCATTCCAGGAGATGTAGTTGAGGGATTTCCTGTGGTAGAGATTCAGGAAGTAGATGGCGAGCAGCACCAGCAGAGTGGGCAGGGTCACGTAAGTCCACAAGAAGGTGAAGGGTGCCCACACCAGGCGGCCCAGCTGGTAGAACATCTCAGCCCTGAACCTGGATGAAGGAGGTAGCCATCGGGACGTAAGGCCTGGGCATACCTGGGCATAGGTAGACCTTCTATCTCCAACTCTTGGAAACTCCTGATGCTTAGTGTGGGGGAACAGGCCTCCCTGGCTCTGGACCATGTTTTGTTACCCATGAGAATCGTTCAGTCCACAGATGGTACCACCATGGCCCTTGGCCTGCAGTGCACTTAGGAATGCATCTTCCTGGAGGATCTGCCCACTCTCTGAGGACCTTGACTCCCGTGCAGTGCCTCTGCCCCCTGAAGGCCTAGGATAGACTGGATAGCTAAGCCCCCCCACCCCCAGCCAGGGATTGGAAATTACCTCCTGATTCCATAGACAAAAGCCAGAGAAAGGTTCTGGAGCACCACAATAACGACGAGGACCATAGGGACCAGGTGGTCATCAAACAGGAACACCACGTAGCTGCCGGAACGACTGGAGAGGACAAGG
This sequence comes from Microtus obscurus, assembly GCA_963919715.1. Taxonomy (NCBI): domain Eukaryota; kingdom Metazoa; phylum Chordata; class Mammalia; order Rodentia; family Cricetidae; genus Microtus; species Microtus obscurus. Next base: position 5,141,125 of record CAWTZC010000707.1, read on the forward strand.
CTGCCCAGAAGTCCTCCCAAGCAGAGAGTCACTAAGGGTGGAAGTGGATGGGGTACACTGGGGGTTGTGAGCTGGGGGTCCATGTGACCCCGGGATGCTTCGGGTGAGGTAAGTGAGAGGAAGATTACAAGGTAGGGGCTTTTGTACCTGGTATCAGCTTGGGATACTTCTCGAAGGTTGGGATGTTTCTCTGCAGAGGAAGCACAATACTCTCCAGGAGTGTTGTCAGTGTGGCCAGACCCATGATGACAAGGGCAATGAAAAAGATGATGGCCCAGAAAGAGGAACCAGGAAACAGCGAGATGACTTGAGAGAAGGCCACGTATGCCAGGCCAGGGCCCTCCATGAACTGTGGGGAGAAGAGCTCTAAGGCAGGGCAGGGTCTGGATGGATGGGGTTGGGAGAGTACTTCATTAGTCATGTCTGCCTCTCAGTGTGGAAATTGAGGAGGTTAAAGTGTTCAAAGTTGTTCCTCCTTGACTATGCGACCTGAGTGACATTCATTTCTGGGTCCCTTGAAGTGAGCTACAATGTAGCTGTGGCACATAGATGTGGAGGGGAGCGGAGATCAGAACTCTTGGCTGCAGGGGAGGCCGCCAGACCAGCCTCCTTGACAAACATACCTTTTCCTTCTGTACCAGGATGCTGCAGGGTGGGGAGAAACGGACCACATCCGCCTGGAGTTTACTGGGGAGCTGACTGATCCAGTCCATGTATTCTGCTGGAGGTTTGTGAATGATGCCTTGGGGAGGCCAGGCAGCCTCTGACAGCACACCTTTGATTATCAGATCGACCAGCTTGTTGGCACTCCTGTTAGTGTCAGAAGAGAAAAGAAGACGGTAGAGAATGGTCTGGCTCTCCAAACATCACCAACCAAGGAGGAGGAGAATCGCATACAGATGTACGCTATCATGGCTCTGGAAGTCCATGGTTGGGGGCTCTGTGTGAGTGTGTGGGTGTGGGGTGTGTGTGTGTGTGTGTGTGTGATGTATGTGATGTGTATGGTGTGTGTGGGGTGGTGTGTGTGGTTGTATGTGATATGTGTGTGTGATATATGTGATGTGTGTTGTGTTTGTGTGTGTGCTGTGTGATGTATGTGATGTATATGGTGTGTGATGTGTGTGGGGTGGGGTGTGCGGTGTGTGTGTGGTTGTATGTGATATGTGTGTGTGTGTGTGTGTGTAAGTTAATTAAATGGCCACCCCAATTAAATGTTTTCTTTACAAGAGTTGCTGTAGTCATGCTGTCTCTTCATAGCAATAGTAACCGGAGCTAAGACAGCATCTAAGACATGAAGGCCCCGAAACACAGCGTTAGTCAAGTCCTTTTCATTAGTGCCTGGTAATCCATTAGTTGGATGGTTATGCTAACTTTTTTTATGAAATCTTATTGCTAGGGTCTCAGATTGCACTTCCATGTTTACCTACAGGTAGTCAATGGTCAGTCATCATTTGGATCACTGAACAAAGTCCGTGACTCAGATGTCTGTCAGTGGGTGAGCAGCGACCATGGAATCCCCGTGCAAGTGATTTGATTGTGAGAAGTACTTGTCCTCAAAGGCAGTGGCATGAATTTACACACCCACCAACAAAGCACAAGGCTCCTCTACTTCCCTGCACACTGGTTCTCACAGTTTCTGCCTGAACCTCTGAGTCTGTAGCTGACAGTCATCGCAGCACGTGTGCAGTGTGGTCTCGCTGCAGCCTTACCTTCAGCTTCTCAGGTGCAAGCTGGGTGTGGTGGCACATGCCTGTCACCTCAGCATTCAAGAGGACAAGGGGGGGGGGTCAGGAGTTCAAGGTCATCCTTAGCTACAGAAACAGATCAAGGTCAGCTTTGGTAAAGCAACACCCTGCCTTTAAAAAAAAAAAAAAACAGGTGGTGGTGATGCATGCCTTTAATTCCAGCACTCAGGAAGCAGAGGCAGGTGGATCTTTGAGTTCGAGCTCAACCTGGTCTACAGAGTGAGTTTCAGGACAACCAGGGCTACAGAGAGAAACCCTGTCTCAAAAAGACAAAACAAAACAACTCAAAAGAGTTAGGCCATGAGATAGTTCAGTGGACAGATCACTTGCCATTCAAACTTGGAGTTTGATCTCTGAACCACACAAGAGAGAAGCAGACTCCACAAAATTGTGTCCTGACCTCCACATGCATGCCCAGACGTGCACGTGCAGGTGCACACATGCACCAAGCAAACGGACAGACAGAAATTGCTGCTAACCCTTGACATCCTAACTGGAAGGAAAACTCTTAAGCCTCTGAAAGCTACAGCAATGAAACAAAAGAGCAAGGAGAGGCTTGTGGGAGGACTCGGAAGGAAGGGAGGGGGAATTACATGACAATATCTCAAGAGATAAAAGAAATAATTCAAAGTGTATAAAAAGATTGGTGTATGCAAAACAAATTCCAGTTCTGTGCCCATTGTGATGGCACATACCTTTATTATCTTGTGTGTATGGTTGTTTTGTCTTCATGTGTGTGTGTGTTTGTCTACCTCGTGTGGGCAATGTCCTCAGAGGCCAGAAGAGGGTGTTGATCCCTGGGCTGGACCTATATAGATGGTTGGAAGTCAACATGTGGGTGCTGAGTACTGAACCCAGGGTCTTATGGAAGAGCAGCAAGTTGGCTTGTTTGTTTTGGTTTCTTGAGACAGGGTTTCTTTGTGTAGGCCTGGCTGTCCTGGAACTCGCTCTGTAAATCAGGCTGGCCTCGAACTCAGAGAACCAACTGCCAGGGCCTCCAGAGTGTGCCACCACCGCCTGGCTGCTGTCAGTGTTCTTAGCCACTGATCAGTCTCGCTAGTCCTGGCACACACCTTTTTAATCCCAGCACTGGCAGGCAGAGACTGGCAGGCAGATCTCTACGAATGTGAAGCCAGCCTGGTCTACAGAGTGAAGTACAGGCCAGCCATGAATAGACAGTGAGACCTTGTCTCAAACAACAAAAACAAAACAAAACAAAAAAGAAACAAACACACCCCATTATCTGGCTACACCTAGAAAAAAAAAAAAAAAAAAGCAGAGCGACTGACTGGGCAAAGTGCAAACACTTGGTGCTTCCCAACTCAAACACAGCCCGTGCCAACAGCCACCGCCTGCATTGTGGCAGCTGTGACATCATGGCAAGCTGTGATAGCAGCCTTGCGGGTTAAATAAGCAACTTGAAAATGATCCTTAGCTTCATCTGCAATTTCTAGAACTGTCCTCTTCCGTTAGGCAGTGGTTGTTTACTCTGAGAATGAGGTGAAGTGGGGTTCAACGGAAGGGTCTGACCGACAGGACTGTGGTGCTGAAGGGGAGCTGAGGAGGGAAGGCTTCTGCTAGCATTGCCAGGTTGTGCCACTCACTTCTCAACACAGCTGGGCCCGCTGGTTGTGGTCCAGAAGCCCAGCACCAGAAAGATGATGGCCGTGCTCAGCAACGACGTCACCAGGTTGGCCATGGCCACAAAGGAGGCCAACTTGATGAAGTTGTCACCTCTACACTGGTAGGAAGAGAAAGTGATGATGGTGCCCATGCCAAGGCCGAGGGAGTAGAGCATATGGCCTCCAGCCTGACGCCATGTGTCCAGCGATGACAAGGTAGAGAGCTGTGGAGGAGAGGGTTCCCAGCTGAGGTGAGGCCGACAGAGCAACGAACCTGGGAGGCCTGGGGAGTGAGGTAGAGAGGGACTTGCCTCTACGGTCACCAGGCGCCTGAGGCTGGCCATCGCTCCTTGCAGGAAGAGACTGCGGATGAGGAAGCAGCAGAGGAGGACGTAGGGGAAGAATATGGAGAAGATCAGCATCTAGGCAGAGGTCACAAGAAGCAGGAGAAGGAAGAGAGAGAAAACATTAGTGAGGTTGAGGGTGGGCAGGACGCTGTGAGGAGGAGGGAGGTGCTGGTGGGGGGCTGGAGAGTGAACTGGTCAGTGGGAGGTGAACAAGGAGGGCAGTGCCTAAGGAAAGACAACAAAGGTTGACCTCTGGCCTCCACAGGCTTGTGCAGACCCCGCTGCACACACAAAAGGTTAAAGGTTACGTATGACAGGAGCGTCCCAGCACCCACCCCAATGTCACCCACACTCCCAAACCGCCCAGAATCACGTTCCTGGATCCAGTCTCTTACGTTTCTCTTCTGCCCTTTTACCTGTGCGTCCTAGCACGCAGTCCGGGCCCTGATAACTCCACTCCTTCTCGCTGTCCTGTCACCTTGTTCCTGAGACAGGTCTCACTGCCCTGGAGCACGCTGATTAGACTAGGACCCTGGATCCTCCTGTCCCCACCACCCCGGTTCTGGGTTCCAAGGATCCCTTTCTGTCAGGTCTTACACATGGGTGCTGGAGACCAAACTCGGGCCCTCGAGCTGCTGTCCTGGAACTCACTCTGTAGACCAGGCTGGCCTCGAACTCAGATATTCCCATGCCTCTGCCTCCCAAACTCTGGGATTAAAGGCGTGCACCATCACTGTCTGCCCATGCTTCTTTCTCCCCAGCCTGTGAGGACCGACCTTCATTGTCTACCTGATTGTACTTAGAAGAATCCAGGAGGTTGAGGCATGCCCCTGGGTGTGTCTGTGGGGCTGTCAGAGGATTAACTGAAAGGGAAAGACCTACCTTGGTGTCTGTGTCAGCATCCCTGAGGCTCAGATGGAATAAAAGAGGGATGAGAACACCATCTGAGAACCACAGCTCCTCTGCCTCCTGTTCTGTGGGGACCCGAAGATGCGCACAGTCCCAGCCATGTGTTCCTCACCACACTGTATACCCTCAAACCGTGACCAAAATAAATCCTTCATGTCAGGTCACAGTGAGAAGACTAATGGGAAAAGGCCCCTTCACACCGAACCCCTAGTCCTAGCAGAGTCTCTGTTTGTAGGAACGGTGCCAAGAACTGGTATGAGGCATCCAGATGCTCACAGGGACACAGACGGAGCACAAGGAAGGAAACCATTTCTGCAGGGTCACCGTGCACACCAGGAAGTCCAGGGAGGTAGAGGTGATAGCAGAGCTAGGACAAGTCTCTGCACAGTGAGGTGGGTGTCAGGGATGGTGACCAGAGAGTCCCGTCAAGAGCTTGCTTGCGGTAGCTATGGCCTCTTCCGTGGGACACTTACTGGGGACACTGGTGGGTGTACATGAACCTGTCCTCTGGACAGTTGGAGGTCCTGAGGCTCAGCAGGAAGGAGGCCACGGGGACACTTACAAGCACTGAGATCCTCATCCTAATAATCAGGATGATATAGAGGAAGACCCAGGTGACAAAGAGGCACAGGGTGATGTTCAGGACCAGCATCTCAATCCCTTCTTCCACGTGGCTGGAAGCATCAAGGGTTGTGTGATACCAGAAATACTGGTAGGGCACTGTCCGAAGGCACTGGATCTCTGCGGGGAGGAGGGGGCAGAGATTCAGATACTTACAGGTCACCTCACATGCTGCCTCCAATAGCTCTTGCAACTAACCCATCTCCCTGTCCCACTCCTTACTAGTCATACTGATGTTCCCATGGTCACGGGAATGCATTTTGCATTGTTCCCAGGGTGGAGGGTAATCAAAGGACTGGCCCAGGTACATGAAGTTCCAGGAGATCAGAGCGCTGTTGTACAGGCTCACCAGCACACAAGCCTGAGGAGAACAAGGTGGGTCCGGGGGGTGACATGGAGGAGACAGGGCACCAGGAACTTGTGGGTCTGCCAGCCCCAACCTACCAGTGTGCTGGAGTAGCCCAAACCGCCTAGCCAGGGGGCCAGCTGCTTCCAGGCCTGGATGTTGTCCTTCCGTAGCCACTGTCCAATGATCATCTCCATGTACAACAGGGGGATCCCCACCAGCAGCAGCAGGATGAGGTACATCAGCAGAAAGCTGCCTGCGGAGGGGTGGGATCTTGCTCAGGCAGCTGGGAGGCCCTCAGCACTCACACTCCTCCCTAGGGGATCTTGACACCCCTTCCTTAACCTCACAGCATAGGATCTGGCTTCACCTCCTCCATTCTGGTGGCACAGGTATGGGAAACGCCACACGCTGCCAAGTCCAATGGAGAAGGCCACCAAGATCAAGATGTTCTCTGTCTTCTTTGCCTGGAAGTGGTTTGGAATCTTGGTAATTCGGACTTCTCTGGTCCTGAAGCCCCGGGACACGGATGTGGGGTTCATGCCCCTCTTCCTGTACGTGGGTTCTCTCTCCATAGGCTCTTTCTCCTTCTTATCCTTGGGAAGTGCTTTAGGAGATTGGTCCATGGAATCTCTTCACTGGTTCCACACCTAAAGGGGTCTTGAGGTCACCAAAAACAGCAGACTTTAAGATAGAACCAGTGTCCAGAGAGGCACAGGGAAGTGGGAGGTGGGGGGAGGGGGACAGAAAGTGTTCCTTTCCGGATTGGATTAGGATGTGGGGATGTTTGATTTATTTATTTTATTTTAGTGTGTGTGTGTGTGTGTGTGTACATGTGTGTGTGTGTATGTGTGTGTACATGTGTGTGCGCGTGTGACTTTTTAAGACAGGGTCTCTCGGTGTAGTTCTGGCTGTTCTGGAACTCACTCTGTAAACCAGACTGGCCTCAAACTCACAGAGATCCGCCTGCCTCTGCCAGCCGAGTGCTGGGATTAAAGGCATATGCCACCACTGCCTGGCCTTTTGGGGGGATGCTTGATTTAGAGTAAATTGCTGAGGCACAGGAAATAGCTACCAAGCCTGATGACCTGAGTTCACTCCCGGGACCCACATGGTGGAAGGAGAGGAGTTATGCTGCAGGCTGTCCTCTGACCTCCACATGTGACCGTGACATGCACACACATACAACACAATAAATAAAATAGGACATACTTTTAAAAAAACATATGGCGGGCTGGAGAGATGGCTCAGTGGTTAAGAGCATTGCCTGCTCTTCCAAAGGTCCTGAGTTCAATTCCCAGCAACCACATGGTGGCTCACAACCATCTGTAAGGAGGTCTGGCGCCCTCTTCTGGCCTTCAGGCATACAGACAGATTATTGTATACATAATAAATAAATAAATATTAAAAAAAACATATGGCATTGATTGCTTGGTTTTATCCAGCTTTGGATTGCATGACATATTAGTTCTGAGGGAGGATCTCATTAGCTCAGGCTGGTTTTAAGCACCGATGTAGATGAGGATGGCTTTAAATTCCTCACCCTGCTGCCTCCTGCTACTGAGTCCTAGGGCTACAGACGTGAGCCTCCATTCCTGGCTTCAAATTATCTTTACAATAAGGAGGCAGATACTCAAACACGCTGCTCAGGCAAAGGCCAAACACACATCATTTATGCCTCGAAAAAAGCACAAAAAGAAAGCATGTATTTCTCAGTTTCATACAGTGAACTGAGCCTTTACAAATGCAGAGTGCTTCTGCAGAGGACCCAAGTTCAGTTCCTAGACTCAGCTGGGGTGGCCCAAAACCACCTGTAATTCCAGAGACTCTGACACTCTCTTTCTGTCTTTTGCAGGAGCCTGCATTCATGTGCACACAACTATACCTAGACACATACACGCCCATACATAGACACACACATGTGCACATGACTATACCTAGACACATACGCCCATACCTAAACACATACACACGCGCGCATGACTATACCTAGACACATACACGCCCATACATAGATACACACATGTGCACATGACTATACCTAGGCACACACACGCCCATACATAGACACACACACACCACAAACATTATAAAAGTACGTTTTGGGTTTTTGTTTGTTTGCTTAGTTTTTTGAGACAGGTTTTTCTTTTGCAGCCTTGACTGTCCTGGAGCTCACTCTGTAGACCAGGCTGGACCCAAACTCAGAGATCACCTGCCTCTGCCTCCCAAGTGCTGGGATTAAAGGCGCGTGCCACCACCACCCAGCATAAAAGTAAATCTTAAGTAATGAAAACAATTGTAATTTTTCTCTCCTGTGAGTTTATACTCTGTGTGTGTGTGTGTGTGTGTGTGTGTGTGTGTTCTCAATCAGCCCCACAGAAAGGAATTCCTTCTCACCAGGGCACCAGGTTTTCCCTTGGATCTAGTGCTGAGTGGTTTCCATTTAAGTAAAAATGCTAATGGGGATGAGGTGCCACCTGGCTTCCTCCTGCATGCTGGTTGCCATGGTTTCCACAATGCTGTGTTCCCAGTCACAGCAGAAGGAAGCGGAAGAAAACGCACAGCAACGCTGAACTTTCTTCCCTTTTCTCCACATTTGTTCATCCCAAACATCCAGCTTACAAAATGTCAACAGCGTATGGAAAACCCTCTGATAATCCTCCCAGTGTCTGCCTGGGAGCCTACAGCCACGCCCCTCTGAGACAACAGGCAAGGACTTCCTCAGACTTTTCTGTCTTCAAGGCCCTGTCTAATTGTGTCTGGAAGCCCTGTGGGAACTGGAAACCTTGAATAAAGACACAAGAAGACATGTCAGATCCCTTTAGCCAGCTCCTGCTGCTGTAAGTGTCCTGTCTGAACCCCAGGAGGCAGCACTGAGACTGGCACTCAGAGGGGTGCCCTCTCCAGTGAGGGTTTTAACAGCACTTTACACACTAACAACTTCCCAGAGCCAGTGACAACGGCACTGGCTACTGCACACCCGGCTGTAAATGGCTGTGCCTTGCTCTGGTTCCAGGATCGCAGATCCCAGGCTTTCTCTGGCTAGGAAGTGCCTCTGGGCCTCTTCTGTAGGCTGAGTGCAACCAGCATCCTCTTCGGGAACAGAGCAGGAGCCATCCAGCAAGTTTTGAGAAGAGAGAGTGCTACTTGCTGGTGAGGTACCTCCTGGCCGATTTTTTTTTTTTTTTAAATTGTGTGTGTGGAGGGGTGCACATGAGTATAGATACCTGTGGAGGTCAGATTTCCTGGAGTTGAAGCTACAGTCTGCTGCGAGCGTCTGTGCCTGCTGTAGATACTGTGAACATTCAAGAGATACCACGATTTTTTTTAGCATGATTTTATGCCCAGCACACCAGAACTCCTGAGGCTGACAGAAGGTTCAAGAGTTCAAGGCCAACTTGGGCTATGCAGTGAGACTTAGTCTCAAGAGTACAAAACAAAACAAATGACCCCACTGCCAAATCCTTCATGTAAAATGTTTGCTCCTTTTAGGTTTCAGAAGGGGAGGCAGCTAAACTTAGAAACTTATATCACATAGCTTTTTTATTCTGTAACACTGAGAACAGGGAATCTTCTGTTATAGTATATTATAGGTGATTATTATCATACACAAGACTATGTATTAACATCTCATATGTACTATATGAGTTTCTCATCAATTCTACATATTTTCTTCTATTATCACGTGTAATTTCCTATGACGTATTTATTTATTATTTTGAGACAGGGTCTCTCTATGTACCTCCGACTGTCCCAGAACTTGGCTATATAGAGTAGGCTGGCCTCGAACTCCCAGCAATCTGCCTGCCTCTGCTTCCTGAATGCTGGGATTAAAAGAGTGAGTCTAATTCTTTTGAGATAGGGTCTCACTGTGTAGCTTTAGCTATTCCAGAGCTCCCTATGTAGATCAAGCTGGCCTCGAACTCAGAAATCCTCCTGCCTCCTCAACTGCAGCATTTGGATTAAAGGAGTGTGCTGTCCAACCCAACCTAAAAATGTGGTTTTTAAGGGTTACTCACAATCTAGGGTCCGTTTGCGGGTCTTCGGAGACAGCCCCGCCGACAGCTTGCCTTTAGCGGCCTGATCGGTCGGTCCCCTTGGCGGACAGGAAGAGCGCCTCGAGGGCTGCGGCCCGGCTCCCAAGGGGAAGGTTGGCATCTGAGCAGGGCAACGGTCCCTACCCGCCTGAGCACGCGACCCGTGGACGTCAGCGGAAGTGGCCTCGAGACCCAGGGCGCCACAGCCCGGTGACCTGCAGCTCGCGCAGGGAGCCCCTACTTCCCTCTGGCCCGCGCTGGACCGAGAAGACCCCGGGTGCCAGGGAACTCTGGCTCGGTGTGGGCTGAGCTAAGTCACTGGTTGCCGGATTTCACGGTGTTGGCTCACGGTGCCACTTGCCAGGAGGATGAGATCGTGGGCTGAGTGACGTCACACGTTGCCAGTTAGATTTCACACAAGCACCTGAAGGAGGGAAAAAGATGCCAGGAAAACTGCCAAGGGTGCAGGGTCACGTACTTATTATCCCAGCGCTTTAGCGGTAAAGGTCTGGGAGTTCCAGGCTCGGAAGGAAAGAAGGAAGGAGGAGAGAGAGAGAGAGAGAGAGAGAACGGAGAAGATAGAATTTATGATGTTAACGAGCTAGAACATGTAGGTCCAAATCCTATTTTTGAACTTACTTGAGGAACTGTGAGATTTTTTAAAAAATAAAAACAAAAACAGGGTCTCCAAATTTAGAATTGTAAGGACATCTCATGAAATTCTAGACGAGCAATTCCTAACCCCTTCTCCCGCCCCCCAAAAAAGTAGTAGTGCTGACAAATGCGCTGTTAAAGGGGAGCCAAGGATCTGGGGGTTAGGGGTCAGAGGATGAATAGAGGATGAATAGACCTGAGAGGAGCAGGGGCCACGTGGGCTGAGAGAGGGGCTCTACTCAGGCTTCTGATAACAGCTACTCCACGCTGCTCCAAGTGAGGTCCCCCCACCTTCAGCATCACCTGCTAAGGGAGACTGGGAGGTCTAAATTTCCCCAGTAGTGCACGCTTTAATCCCAGCACTCGGAAGGCAGAGGCAGGCAGATCTCTGTGAGTTTGAGGCCAGCCTGGTCTACAAAGTGAGTTCTAGGACAGCTACAGCTACAAGAAACCCTGTCTCAAAACAGAAACAAAGCCAAACAAAACTGTCTCGAAACAGAAACAAAGCCAAACAAAACAAAACTCTGTGTGTGTGTGTGTGTGTGTGTGTGTGTGTGTGTGTGCGCGCGCGCGTATATTTGTGCCCACACTAGGATCTGGTCACAGCAAGAAATACGGAGGTCACAGGACAACTTACTGGGTCAGAACTCTTAGCTTCTACATCTTGTTCCCTGGAAACTCAGGTTGGCAGGTTTGTGACACGTGTCTCTGCCTGCTAAGCCATCTCACCTGCCTCTTAATTCATCTTCTTTGCTGTGTCTGGCCTCTCAAAAGCTGCAGAGGGGGCGTCTGTGAGTTCATCACTGGCGGACGGGGTGCATGAAGTAGGCAGGGACAAAAGAGCAGTAACAAGGGGCAGGAGCCGTGTATTCGCATAGTGGATAAGTTGGAAAATCTCATTTGACTATGGGGAGAGGGAAGAACGGGTTACCGGGTTACCGTGCCATGCTCTGCTTTCCGAACTCACAGCTGCTGCACTGCTATTGCCTGCTGTGCACCTGAGCACTACTGGGCCCACCAACATCCGGTCTGCAGACTGCTGGGCCCACCAACATCCGGTCTGCAGACTGCTGGGCCCACCAACATCCGGTCTGC